>OZ035997.1:70026011-70131011 GCA_964035015.1 Corallium rubrum
ACCTGTAACATAAGATATGTATTTTTATCTTATGCAATAAAGACAATTATTATTATTATTATTAAAACGTTAAGATTCTGTATATTTGAAACCGTAACCATTCATGTATATTGTGACGAATTCAATAAATTCACTTAAAACAACAATAACCCCAAGAGGTAAAAGCTCATTGTGGGAGCTCATGTTAATTTACATTACATACATATTGCAAGGACCACAAAAAAGAAAGGACAAGCATGCAGTACAAAAAAATAGTAGAGGACAATAATTAACAAGACGCCCGGGCTACCTTGTATTCCGGACCCCCAAGTTGAGAAGGGCCCCCTAAAATTTTTGAGGTTTGAGTTTTTGAAGTAAGAAAACACAAGGTCCAGAAAGTGTAAAGATCAGTAACAAACATTTTAACCAACCCATTGAGAACATGTACATTCTGACACATAATTATAGTAACCAGTCCTAGCCCACACAACACACAACGTTC
The DNA here is from genome assembly GCA_964035015.1 of Corallium rubrum. Classification (NCBI taxonomy): domain Eukaryota; kingdom Metazoa; phylum Cnidaria; class Anthozoa; order Scleralcyonacea; family Coralliidae; genus Corallium; species Corallium rubrum. The sequence goes on from OZ035997.1 coordinate 70,026,493, forward strand.
TCACAACGTTGCTGGAACGTTGTAGTTTGGTTAGGTCCGACCTAACGTTTAAACGATGTTCTCACAACGTTATTTGAATATTTTGTTATGTCGTAACGTTCTGACAACGTTGTCAGAACGTTAAAACGCAACCTGATATTTAGGTTATAACTGAACGTTGTCACAACGTTGTGGTAATGTTGTGAGACAAACGTTATATTAAGACGTTGCTACAACGTTGTCACAACGTTTTATAAACGTAGTTGTGTAACGTTACATCCAGACGTTCAGACAACGTTGTCACAACGTTTCTTTAACGTCACTGTATAACGTTACATCCAGACATTCAGAAAACGTTGTCACAACGTTTCTTTAACGTCACTGTATAACGTTGCATCCAGACATTCAGAGAACGTTGTCACAACGTTTCTTTAACGTCCTTGGCTAACGTAATTATCAGACATCCAGACGTCAATTCTCTTTTTAAGTCAAAACAACCACGCGTATACATTATTGCAATCACTTGTTAATCTCGGTTTTAATAATAAAAGAATGTAACGATATTTCTTTCCGTCAACGTCGCATTCTCGTCCCCAGAGCCGAATGCAACAATCGGGGGATTCGGATTTCCAAATGATCAGAAATGCCGTGAAAAACGTTCTTTTTATATTTATTAAACGTTCTTTTTTATTTAGATATTTACGGACTTATTTAATGATTTTTTTTCTTCCGTTGCGACAATTTTATCTAAAAGAGCCTGGTGCGTAGTTTTACTGAGCACGCGCTACCTGTCATCTAAATGCATTTTGGGGTATTATGCGTCGTATCATTTCATAAATATTCTTGTCACTTGAGGAACTGGGAAAGTTATTGGTTTCGTTCGCTTGTTAATTGTTTATATTTTTTATCGTTCTTTCACGCATTTTGGAAAAGGTGAGATCATAAATACATCTTCATTTGTAAGTTTATTATTAAGATGTAAGTTCATGGGGCATATTTATACTCGAATTTACTATTATAAACGTTTTCCATCGGGCATGATCACGTGTTCGTAGGCAGTCGAAATGAACACAGAACACCTGCAATGAAGAACTATTGAAACGATTTATTATTATATACTATCTATTATATACTATATACTGTTATATACTAATAGTCTGTAATTGTTGATAGCTTGAGTCTGGCTAGTTTTTCTTCACGGCTACCCTTAATACTTCACGGCTTGCTTATAGTTATACAATAACAACAAACGGTTGCTACGAGTATAAACAATTTTATATACAGTAATATATATATATATATATATATATGGGCGAATGGCCGAAATGCTTTGCTCATAAAGGAACAATAAGAAATTGCCCGTTTAATTCTTATTACAGTATATATAGATATATATATATATATATAGATAGATAGGTTGAGTAGATTATAATAACATTTGGCAGAGTGCTCAATGGATACCCAGAGCATAATTAAACAAATGGAGGTAGAACGACTCAAGAAATTTGACTAGGCATATTTATTACTATTTAGTTTCGTACCACGAGATGTGGCACTCTTCAGATAAAACAGCCTAATGCCTGACAGCTTACAAAATATTGAAGAGTGCCACATCTCATGGTACGAAACTAAATAGTATTAAATATGCCTAGTCAAATTTCTTGAGTCGTTCTACCTCCATTTGTTATATATATATATATATATATATATATATATATATATATATATATATATATATATATGTATATAGATTTTCGCTTACCTCAAAAGTCTGCAACAGGCTGTTTCATCTAAAAAAATTATTTTAGATGAAACAGCCTCTTGCAGACTTTTGAGGTAAGCGAAAATCTATATTTGCCCTAACTATATGTTATCGAGCACTCTTTGCGTTTCGTAGACCAAAACCCACACGTATATATATGTATATATATATATATGTATATATATATATATATATGACAAGTATATGTATATATATATGACAAAAAAAATTATTTGTTTATTAGAGCAGTGTGGTATATCCCTCATCCCATCTTTGAGATTGTGATGTATATATTTATAAATGTATTCTGGATGTGCTAGGTCATTTGGCTTCACCGTGCTGATGAGCTACAATGACTCCATGAGGGTAAAACAGCTATCCACAGTTGCCAAGTGACCTAGACACTGCTCGACATGGTTTTCAGTCGGTGCTTAGGCAGACTCACATGATGTATGCCTGAGTTGGTTTTTTACTTATCCAATGTTATAAACTATCTGATTGGCTATTCTACTCAATATCTATTTGTCGATAGATAGTGAGTAGGAGATTGAGTACCAGTACTTTGAAATGGTAATATCACCTGTAATAATAACCTTGACACTTTGTCTCGGTTGTTATTTTCAAACTATTCACAGAGGTTAATACACGTATGAGGTTAATACATGTATTCATTATAAACTCCAAGAAATATTAATTTCAGAGGTCAGGTTTCTACATATTGAAATTACTTTATTTAACTTCAGCCAAATCTATTTAATTTCTAAATTTCAGTATTAATCATGGCATCTAATCCATATCGCCAGAACTACAAAAGAAAATGGATTGCTGCAAAGAGAGTAATAAAGCACGGCAATTGTGCAACAAGAAGTCCCATAAATATTTCTCCTGAAAAGCTAGCTCAGTCAAATGAAATAACCCCAACCAGATTACACATGCCTTTTCATAATGTATTTCAAATAGATGAAGATACATCTAATTCAACAGACTGTCCTGATGTCCATGATATTCCAGATTGTTTCATTTTGAGCGATGAAAGTAGTTCTGAGGCTGATAATAATGAACATTTATCAGATTCAGATAGTATTTGCTTAGAGGATGGTCTGATCAACTGGGTTAACAATTTTCAAGTGAAACATAATGCTGTTGACAGTCTTCTAAAAATCCTAAAACAGTGCAAGGTCCTTGCTCAGCACAGCTAGAGTTGTTGACACCCAAATTAAATCAGGCATGGAATACCTCCATTTTTCATTAGCAGATGTGCTTTTGAAGAATTTACATTCATATCCCCAAAGTACAAGAGAAAATACAGATTGTTTGGAAATAAGCCTTAACATTGATGGTATCCCATTGTTCAAAAGTTCAAGCAGTAGTTTGTGGCCAGTTCTCTGTGGGATAATGAACTTGACTCCCTTCAAAGTATTTCCAGTTACCCTAACATATGGAGAAACAAAACCAGCAAATTTAGATTTTTTGCATGACATAGTAAATGATTTAAATTTCTTGTTGGCCCACGGTCTTAGGGATGGTGATAAAGTCATCAAAGTTGTGTTAAGATGTGTTGTCTGTGATGCACCAGCTAGAGCTATGGTGAAAGCCATAAAGCTCTATTCTGGTTACCATGGCTGTGATAAATGCAATCAGGCTGGTTTTTGGGTGGGACGGATGACTTATCCCGATATCCACAATGTGTTGCTTCGAACAGATGCTTCTTTTCGAAGCCAGACAAATGAAGAACATCATCGAGGAGAGTCTCCTTTTTGTTCATTGAATATAGACATGGTAAAAACATTTCCCATTGACTATATGCATCAGTTGTGTCTTGGTGTAATGAAAAAGCTGATCATTGCATGGAAGCGAGGAAAGAAAGAGATAAGGATTTCTTCTGGTCAGTTGAGTGAAATAAGCAGTAAATTAGTGAGCCTAAGAGGTTCTATCCCCCATTGTTTTGCTAGAAGACCACGAAGCCTTCAAGAGGTTGACAGGTGGAAAGCAACGGAGTATCGCCAGTTCCTGTTCTACACAGGGAAAGTTGTGCTAAAAGGGGTTCTACGACCAGAGTTGTTTGAACATTTTGTCACTTTAAGCGTTGCTGCCTCAGTTTTGGTGTCCCCACAACTTGTCCAGCTGCACTTAAACTATGCCAGAGGGTTGTTGAAATATTTTGTGGAAAAGGCTTGCCAGCTATATGGGGAAGAATTTATGGTTTACAATGTGCATAGTCTTGTCCATTTGGCTGATGATGCTGAGTTATATGGCTCTTTTGACCAATGCAGTGCTTTTCCTTTTGAAAACTATCTGCAGAAGCTTAAGCGTTATGTAAGGTCTGGAAAAAAACCCAATTGCCCAAATAGCCAAGCGACTTAGTGAATCAGTTGCTTGTGAGGAGAAAACACTGTCCTCCAGTTCCTTGATTTCATCAAAACACCCAAATAATGGCTATGTTTGTGATGGCACGTCATGCTGTGTGGTAGTTAATGACCACCCAGAAACAAACCAGCAAGGTGGTAAAATGCATTTATGTCGAGTTTATAACCACTCTGAACCAATGTTCATTGCACCTTGTGACTCCAGAATAATTGGTGTACATAAAGTTTCTGGACGAAATGCGCATATGAAGTTGGTTCCTGCAACTACTCTGACAAAGCAAGCTATTGTTATTGAGCTTGATGACAACTTTCTTCTCTTTATGGCCATTTTACATGTGTTTTAAAGTGGGATGAAATTCAACCTTTATAAACAAAATGTGAGTTAATGTTAAGAAAACTGTTACCTGGATTCATGTAATAAAATTTAACTATATACAGTACTGTATTTTACTTTTTTAGATGCCAGAATTTGCTGTAGTAGAGTTCGTTCAAGAGAAAAGTGTAGAAGTTGTGCCGAAGTGCTGGATACAAAAAAGGGATTCAGTAAGTTTCATTACTTGATAAAAGTTTTCTGAGAAAAAAAAATGTAGGTGCTTCATGAAGAGAACTAGAAAATTTGCTAAGTCGAGTGGTGAAAATGTGAAATGCTCAATCAAGTGTACCAGACTCATTGGTACACCAATAATCAAATTTAGCTTTACAAATATTATGTACAATTAACTGGTTGTGTTCATCTGTAGGAGCTATACTGTTTTTGGCCACCAAACAACATTGTCACCCGAGTTCGCAAGCAAGAGATTCCCGACAAACAAAATTGGACACTTCATAAAATCCGAATATTTTCTTATGCAGGTATTATATCTAACACATAAAGTTCTGTAATTTTATTGTCTAATGCCAGATGACCTTATTCAGCTGAGGATTACTGTTACAGTAGGTCTCTGTTTTAGACGTTTACATGTACAGTACTGTGCAGAAATAACGTAACAATGCAATAACCGATTCCCGACGTTCCATTTAATTGTGTTTAAAAAATGCTTTTTCGGTGTTGTCAACGGTGCGAAGAATGCCCTTAGGGACCGAATTCCCAAACTTTCTTTGTTGAGTCACTACAAACTCAGTTGGAGAAAATTAATCTGGGGACGTACTAAATAACTTTTTTATTAAAATAACTTTTATTTAAATAACTTTTTATTTTGTTTTTTTTAAAGCTGATTACGAGAAGGGGCTTCGAAAGGCAAAGAAAGCTGAACTAACATCAAGTGTAGACACAGACTCAGACAGCGAACAACCAAGAAAGCGAATAAGGAAGAGTCCTGATTATCTGGAATGTGATGGTAAAGTAAAATTATGACATTATTTGTTTATAAGGGGAAAGTAACTATTACCAAGCATCAAAATGAGTTTTTGAATATATTATAGATTATATAAATATATGTATATACTGTATATATATATATATAATAATGTACTATTTACAGAATGAGTGGCCGTTCTGTATCGGGGTATACAGACGAGGCGAAGCCGAGTGCCTGTATCCCGATACAGAACGGAAAAAATACATCATGTTAAGAGCTGATAAACGTAAGGTTTATTAGGCTACGATTATTAAATTAGTGATGTGAGCATGCGCTCTGATTTAGTATTACATGTAGTTCCACATTTATATTCTAAGTGACGTGCAATAAATAGCCGTTCTAGTGTGAGGACGCTACCAGTGCACCTTACTCAAATAGTTGAATGCGAAGTGTCTGTACACTTGCTACATAACTGATATCACTGTTGGTAAATGTGATACAGAACTGATATCAGTGTCTGTAAATGTGCTACAGATCTGATGTTTATTAAACAGTTCTGTATCACATTTACAGACACTGATATCAGTTCTGTACCAGGGTAAACAGATATTGATTAAACCTTAATTTCTTTTGAAATTTCCTCATGAATTTTTTAATGAGTTTTGTAGACGAAATGTAGACGAAGGGCCTTTGCTCGAAATGTTAGACTCCTACGTTCTCTGTTTCGGCGGTATATCTAACCTTACTATATTTCAATTGTTGTTACTACACTGCCTACGCAGCACGCTACTTTTATTTAGCTACAATCTTGGACAATAATAGTTGTAGCAGTCAACCCCTCCCCCCGATTCAATGTTGTTATATGAAACTCCATTCCAACATTGTTTCATTTCGGTCAACATTGAATCGGGGGGAGGGGGTGTTACAACATTATTGTCCAAGATTGTCCTTGACTGATTTTTCTTAATATTGTATAAAATACAGCTAAAATATGACTTCTATTTGTAAATTAAAGTCAATAAACAATGGTGAAGTTTGACACTGTTTCGTGCAACTAGTAGAAAGATATTTGCATTTAAAAATGTATAGATTGCGCTCTACTAGGCACGCTTCTCCGCCATATTTCTCTGCCTGAAGCCCTTTCTTTGTCACTCAATAATATCTACGTCACTAGTATTGCGAGAGAAAGTGTGAGAGTTGGTAACTTGGATAGGATAACTGTTGAAAGAGAGATGTATTAATAATATTACTATTGTTTAGAGATGACGCTCATATTTCAGCCGTTGGGTGATTGATATCCGAGCCCGCTTTACTGAATCTATATCTGACATTGTGATGATTGGGGTATTTCATTTCATAATAGAACGTTTTATTTAAGTTTAAAAATTATTTCCCCAGCTAATACTATCAATGAATTGTTAATGGGAATATAATTATTTTTATATTAAGATTAACAAGCTTCAAAAACTAAGAAGACCCGGCGCTACTTTGTCGTTGAAATTTGAGAAATTATCGTATTGCCGCATGCGGTTTAGATGAAGCGAAATCTGGAAGAGGTTGAAATCATTCAATAAATAAGTGTAAAGCTTAAGCGTCTTTTATAGAATGCTTGTAAAGCCACATTTATTCATAAGCAGTTTGTTTAATTTCCCCTGCGCAACTATATACCGCCTTATGCAACGGTCTACCATGGTCTACCATGGGTTTCAAAGGGATTTACATGTATATTAATTTTGTTATATTGTAGTGGTAGACCGTGGTAGACCGTGGTAGACCGTTGGTGAATGGTTCAGATAACTATTTATTATATAAATTATAAAAACACAATGAATACCGACATAATTTTAAGATATAGTTTAATGTCCAATCGTCTTAGTGTTACTCTACATGTCAATACTTCAATCTCTGGCCTTTCCTTTCCTTAATATTTGTTATTCTTTTGCCCATGGAAGAGATTGTTATTTATAATTTGGATGTCCAAACTACGGAGGGTATTTAATACTCGATATTGAAAATTTGATGCAAACTAATCTTTTAATGCTGTATCACTCTACCGTAACATAAAAAAACTAGTTGTTTTATCAAAATTAGGAAAATTGGGTCTTAGACAATCTTGGACAATAATAGTTGTAACAGTCAACCCCTCCCCCCGATTCAATGTTGTTATATGAAACTCCATTCCAACATTGTTTCATTTCGGTCAACATTGAATCGGGGGGAGGGGGTGTTACAACATTATTGTCCAAGATTGTAGGTAGCACCTGTGTATTTATATTAAAACAATTATTAGTTTCAGAATAAGAAATATTTTATTATTATCATCATATTCTGCTATGTACTTCTTAATGTTTCTAATAGCAAAATAATTCTATTACTCTTAAGGTGATGATGAGAACATATCTCCAGTGAATAACCCTATCAGAAACTCATCAGACATTCGAAAGAAAAGGAGTGGCCTATCTCGAGAATCAAACACAACCAGAAGAAGCAAAAACCAACAATCATTTGAACCACCTTTACCACAGGCACCAACATTTTCAGGCAATGCATACAGTAGTTGTTCAAGTCTTGCTGGTATGTGTATGAGTTCTGTAATGTACTGTATATCTACATGTAGTATGCACACGCATAGTTTGTTCTGTGGACCTTCGTTTTACATGTATTTCTTTAATTGGGTGTCTTTGGCACAATACTTTGCGGTCAGTGATGTGACAAAGCATGTCATTGTGAGTCGAGTTTACTCGATGACCTGAGTCAATGACTTACATGTAACTATATATTTAAATAACTCCAGTTGAATCAACATTAACTACTTAGGGCCTGTTTATATGGAGGCTGGCCAGCTGAGTTACTCGGCACATGGCGAGTTCCCGGTCGGTAAAACAAACAGTTTTCCCACCGCATATTTCCCACCGTTTATATGAGACAGGCATCTTCGCTTTGATCACAAAACACACGAACAACATTTCGATGTTCTATTTCAGTTAATTTCAGCACTATTTATTCACACAGTCAAGTAAACGAACGCGTAATCGAAGCCGACGAAGCGAGTTCGACAGTTTTTCAACCGGTTTGCCGGGATGAAAACGATCACATGGACATTTTCATCCCGGTTAACTGGGCTAGCCCGGTTGCGACAACCGTGATCTCGTTTGATATAAATAAGACAATAAAAGTTGTCGAGGTTAGGGGCCCTTTAACAATTTTCATAATGCCCGTGGGCATTACGGAGAATCTCGCGTGACTTTATCTGAAGTAATTCGCGCCATATAATAATAATCATTATCCAACTCATTAATAATTCATGAGGAAAATTCAAAAGAAATGAATGTTTAATCAGTAGTTGTATCTGATACAACATCGTCCTAGTTTGCATAAACTTTAAGTTAGATTTTCTCAGCCAGACTCACTTTTGTCTTGAAAATTTTAGTAAAACACGAAATAACTAGCCTAGACGTTGGATAAGTCATATACAATATTCGTGTCCGCGTTGCATACGATTTAAAACATAATGACTTAATCTGAATCAGAAGTATTTCCACATTTTGAATTATATACATTGCAGTATTATAGCATTTTGACATCTTTGCTTTATTTTTTTTACTAAAGAACCATCTGTTTCTATGCGACAACCCTTTTCCCAAATTGATAATTGGCATGGTTATTCAAGTAATACATCAAGTCCTGTCCAAGTTTCACATATCCATGGTAAGTTATGAAGTGTCACTAGTCATGTACATGAGTGTCCAGAGTTGCATTCTCTGCTCTTTTTCTTTATTTGGTTATACATGCTGCGTGCAATATTTGTTATAAAACGTTAGTTTTATCAATAGTGTAGTGTAGTGTAGTGTAGTGTAGTGTAGTGTAGTGTAGTGTAGTGTAGTGTAGTGTAGTGTAGTGTAGTGTAGTGTAGTGTAGTGTAGTGTAGTGTAGTGTAGTGTAGTGTAGTGTAGTGTAGTGTAGTGTAGGGTGGGTTTTTTCGTCTTTTGCAAATGTGATTATGGTACATCTGTGTATGGTACAAATTCTGTGATAATAATATAAAATATTTTTTTAGATCAGTTAAATCTGTCTACAAATGCCGATGCTGGTTGTTCGCCTGAATTTAAACCTCAAAGCACCAATAACCAAAGTACGTTATTATTAAACATTTATACATGGTAACCTTTCATTTTCGTGATTTTCAAAGGGCCGGGTACGTGTTTAACATACTGTACTTTACAAAATGACTAAACTTACCCAATTTTTTATATTATCACACTTTTTAACACACAAAATTTATGATTCTTTCATCAGACAGTCACAGTTTTCTCCTTGACTGTATACAAACAACTAATTCTAGTTGAATACTAATTTACACATAGATTTTAAAAAAAGTTGTCAATTATTTTACGAAAAGAAGTAATTGAAAACCCTGGATAGCTGGCTTTCTGCAGTTTGTTCAATTAGAAATCACTAGTACTTGTTTGAAAATTGTTCTGAAGCTGATAAACTTATAATGTAAAGACAGTTTACAGTATAGTTTCTGTTAAAGCGCCTTAATGTAAACAATCTAAAAAATGTCATTAAACTTCATTCCAGACTTTCAGACAAGTGTCTTGGTGAAGCTTGATTCTATTATTGAGAATCAAAAAGAAATCATGGGACTGTTGAGGCAACAGAATGTCAGTCGTGGTGTGTCAGGCACTGGGTTGGTCTTTGACGACGTACTATCTAAGCCATTGCACACAAAAGAATAAATGGGGGAATTTTGTAGAAGGCTCGACGATGAAAGTTTCAAGGCGAATATGGTAAACATCTACATAAATTAATGTTTATTTTGTTCTTTATTGCTACCTTTTACATGTATTACCATTTTAGTGAATATGACTTATAGAACAAAAATGCCTCATAGAATAAACAATTCTATAATACACTTTATTTTTTATAAATATTTCTTTGAAGGTTAACTACCTCACTTCTCTCTGTGGCCATAGTGTTGGTGACACTGTGCGGAGAATGATGTCTAAGCTAGGGACAAACAACCTCTGGTCATACTATAGCTTCAAGGGAAAGAAAGAAAAAGATTCGTTTAAAGATATTAATTTATGCAGCGTCATCATAAGTGAGTAAAATTCTTTATAGTTGTGTCCAATGCAAAGTGGTAGTATGGAACTACTGTTAGTGTTATACGGTATATTTTCAGTGTAGGTTAAATATTCAATGCAGCGGTATCGTTAACAAACTTAGTCCTAAGATGCCAATCGCGTGATAGGTTGTTCGTAATTATAAATAATACAGCACCTTTGTTCTAGTGTCGTTTCTTGTAGCATATATGCCTCCTTTAACGGCAGTTGCTAAGTATATATTTATAAGTGTGATACATGTACTGTGATTGTAGCCGTAGTAGTCTAAATGTTTAATATTTGTCTTTTCTCACATTGATGGTATTGATACAGTACCTGCTTGTTTTTGCAATTACAGAGGCTTGTGCGAGAAGTCACAAAAATGTGACAAGCTTGAAAATAGAAGAACAGATTTCAGAGACATTAAAGCATGCTCCACACAAACCTGGTGGTTTAAAATATCGGGTAATTTTTCGGTTTATTGTTTCTTTGCCATTTAGTTAATTTTGTAGTGTTTTACCTAATATATCTTAACACATGTTTGTGTATGCTACGCGTATGTTACACGTATGCTACGCGTATGCTATGTAACACAAGGGAGGCATCTTGGCTATGGCGCATTATTAATACATAGACAGCGAGATGGCATAACAAATGCTAGCAAATGCCTAGCATACGCGTAGCATAGACATGTCATGTACGCCTATCAAATGCCTAGCATACACGGGGGAGCATATAGCCGTGTCATACGCCTAGCAAATGCCTAGCATACACGTATTATACGCATATCGTATACGCATAGCATACGCGTATCATACGCGTAGCCTATACGTATCATAGTAGCCTACATGTATCATACGCATATAAAGATAAAATATATATACGCGAGCGGTACTGTAGTGCGTGGTTATTAATTTCAGAATGGTGCCTTATTTGTCCATGTTTGGTTTCAGTTGGTGTTACACAAGCTAGTAATTCTTGTAATATGCAATGTAGCCTGGATAGCCGTCGCTGGGGGATTGGGATGGGCAGTGAAGGAAGCGCCTGAAGATGCTTATTGTCATTTTTTCAAACGCTCGCAATCCATTGGTTAACACTTCAATGATCCTGACTTTTGTTTTGCATATTTTAGGAGAACAGTACAGATCAGAGGCGGTGACCAAAACGTTAAGAAGGATGTTAAACGGACATAAAGTACAGTAACTTAATACAGCGTACCGTTTTGGTTCAATTGAGAGGGTGATATTTCACTTTGTTATATAGCTAGAGTTTCGCTGGATACAACGATGACTGTCATTGGTTGGTTTGTGGTCACATGGTCTTAGCTAAATTTCAATGTATACCGAGCGGGCAACAATTGTGAACTTATTTGCCGCTAGAACTTTGAACTCCTCGAGGTATCCTATAAACAAAAGCCGAGCTTGTTTGGTACGAGAAAAAGAACATTTATAGGTCTTTAAAGCATGTGTGAAAATTAACTGGAGTCTGGAGAAATGTATTGCTGTTCTTTTGTTCTGAGGCTCATATTTGTTAGGTTGAAGTGAACTGATTACGGAGCCAGGCGGAATGTTTTTGCAAGTCTCTCAGTTTGTCTTTTGTGTACTTTTCCTTGACAAAAATCAAAATTATCAGTGAAACTCAAGCTATATAACAAAGCACTTAATGTCTGCTCCCTCAGGAAACATTTAGTTTTGTTTCCCTCGAGTGTCAATGTTTCCCTCGACTTCGTCTCAGGAAACATTAAGACTCTCGGGAAAACAAAACAAACTGTCTCCCTCGCGGCCAGACATTAAGTGTATATAATTGTTGTACACATAAATATCTTTCTTAATTTTAATTATGTGTGTTTTATATGTATATAGAAATAGATCTAGTATATATATATATATATATATATATATATTAGTCGCGCGATACGTCACATTTACTTTAAACGGATTTAGGTGTTTGAAGGAGCGAAGATTCTCAAGAAAGACGAGACTACAGATACCAAAAAAACAATGTAAAAGTCCTAGGAACTTATGTTTTAAATGTGCGACATATTTAGTTACGTTGCCTTTTGTAATCAATCATGCTTTGATACAGATACAACAGACTGCATGCCCTGCTAGCTTGTTCTATGTCATCGCTTTGGATCACTCGAATTTGTTTTATACATTGCAAAAACTCTTATTGTATTTGGTCGAATTAAAATTTGTTTGATTTTAATGTGACGATTCTGCGACCTATGGTTATTAACAACTGAACGCTCATATACACGTAAAATAAATATTCTAGTTTCATTCAAACTATATTTGTGATGATTCTTTATTGTCTCGTGCAAGATTCATTGACAAAGTGCTCTTTAAAAGGCAGTAAAGACCCTACCTAATATGCACGAGTTCCCTGATTGAACTATAAAACGTGTGGTAATTAATCTTTTAATTTTAACGTTGTCAGATAGTTTCAACAACGTCGTCGCGACAATGTTTTCATGCCGTTGTTGTTATATGTTGCTTTTTCGTATTTTTAACGTCGCAATTGCAACGTCGCAATTAAGGCTGCCGTTTCGTGATCCAAACTTAATTTGTTATGATAACGTTGTCACAACGTCGTCGTAACGTTGTAATTTCATATTCAACGTTATCAGAACGTTACTGTCACAACGTTGTCACAACGTTGCTGTTTCGTGTGCAAACGTTGTCACAACGTTGTTGCGGTAACGTTGTCACAAGCTTCTCGTTTCGTAATTCAAACGTTGTTACAACGTTGGCACAACGTTACTGTCACAACGTTGCAGCAACGTTGTGATAACGTTGTCGTTTCGTAATTTACAACGTTGCCTGCTGTCTACAAATTTTCGTTGCTACAACGTTGTATGATAATGTCGTAGCAACATAAGTCGAACGTTGTCACAACGTTGTGACAACGTAAATGTGTTAGCTGGGAGCCTCCTCTGCAGGCAACTCTGTGTCTTCCCAATGTTTTGGCTGAGCAGAAAGGGACAGCAAGGGATTGGGAGAGGCAGAGTGGAGACTATAAGGGAACTGGGGTTTCAGCCAAATATTAATTTGGGAATTTAACGTCTGCCGCTTGGGAAGACAGAGTTGCCTGTGGAGGAGCCTACCAGAAGTCCAACTCAAGTAAAAACTTGTCCGCATTTTTTCAATGCGCATGCGCGCTATTTTACACCATCCTACGCAATCCTGGCAAGTCCCGTAAATATTGTAAATGATGGTTAATTTTAATAGTGAAGTACAAGGTTAATGAACATCAAGTAGTGATAAAAATGAACTCCAATGCACAGGTGAGAGATCGAAATAACATAACTGCAAGCTATAAATTCTTAAACAACATTTTAATGATAAAGTTATGTACAAAAAATTCATTCAAAACAGAAGTGTATTTAATATGATTTTTTTCATCATTGTTCTGAAATATTCAGACAAACTACATAACAGTAACAGCAACAGTAACAGAAATGATAGACAAGAACAAATCCCACACTACATATTGTTTATCATGATTATGTTCCAATTTTTCTGATAATGAATAGCGTGATCAACCCAATATCAACATTTATGCAGTGCATATTACTACACTTTCATTTTCTTTCATGACTCTTCGAGAATATCTCGCATTTCATCATTTACGTTGTCAATGTCATCTGTTAGCGGTGATGCAAATTCAACCAGTTTTCTGTTGAGGTCCAACCTTAAATTTAGTGTTCAAAACAGATATTATATCCTGTTCTGATGGTGATGCTTTTGGGTGTGGCCAGTTAAACAGATGCTTGATAACCTATATTTGGTTGGAAAAGTAAACAAAGCAGTTTGAAGAGTTATTAGGTAGGTATCACTATCAAATGCAAATTACACAAACCATTGCCACGACGTGTACTGGTAAAGGCTACGGTAAAACAAAACCAACTTCATATTTCATGCTTATAAGACCTTTATAGGATGGTAATATTATTCAAAATACATGTAGACAAATTATTGACTCTAATTGACCAGTTCAGGACAGTTACTGCAAAATGGTGCAAAAGTATAGTCACAATGAATATTTTCAACACTACATTATCACGGTGCACAAAAGAGTACCTGTAATCATCATTTTTGGTAAGAAAAGAGATATGATTGCAGGGAAGTGAAAAATCCACCAAGTATTAAAAAGCCAGTTTCAAATTAGGTAACTGCTCAGGGTGATGAAGAGATTCTATATGCCTTGGGAAGCCTTTTAAGTTTTTGGGGTATCAAGTTTTAGTTGTACATGTAATTATACAGTAAACACGCGCATAAAAGAAACGGCAGATTAAGAACCTCCAGGCTGAACTTTGACCAATAAAGCACCTAATATAATTATAAGTACCACTTTAGCGTGACAAATGAAGCAGGTTCTTATACAAAAAATTATATATCTGGTGCAGACCCAAGTATCAAAAATTATAATATATATTTAAAGATAGATAAATTATTGTACATAATATATGCATTGGAGAGCATTTCATAAAACTTTTGACATAAAAACTATGTAATTTAATTGGTTATCACAAATCAAGTGGCCAATCAAATGTGTAGTGGCAAACAAACTTGTAAAGTCTGAACAAACTTTGGCACATTGATGTCAAAAGTTATATGAAAGTCTCTAAACCTGAACCCAATATGCATACTAGGATAATTAGGTAAATCAGCATTATACTTACACTGTTATTTGCTTTGAACCATTTTTTGTAAAACAAACATAATATTTACCTTTATATCACTGTTGTATGAATTGTCAGTTACTAACTTCAGGACTGGAAGACTTGGACATTCAGTTTCAAGGTACATGTCATATTTTCCAACACAATACGTAGTCGAGTATACGTAGTTCGTTACAATGAACTTTGTATTGATATAACTTGGATTGTTTATAGTTTTGGCATTCATAGATATTAACTTGACATACATAGGTAAGTTGGCATACATAGATAAGTTTGGATTCATAGATAAGTTTGGATTCAGAAGTAAGCTGGCATTCATAATCATAGTAAGTTGATCGCAGAAGAACCTGTGTCAAAATATTAATTGCTCATATTTTAGTGTAAGTTCACTGCGATCGATAAAATCGGTGTGTGCTGTAAGTGTTGTGAGCATACTTACGATGAAAATAGTTGACAGCGACATCACTGGCCAACTATTAGTACGGTAAAATAAATTATCACTTGCAAAATGACAAAATCCAAAATGATCGATCGAAGCCCCCAAAGTAAAATATTCTGTACTTCTGTGGCTGAACTCAGGAACCGGAGAGTACTCGTGTTTAGGAGCACGTTTGCAAAGCCTGACGGGATGATGCAATAACGCAATTTTGCGTGGCGAAAAAAACCAAAAAACAAATGGAGCTGAAACCTAGACTCGGCTACCACAGGTAGCCCGAGTAACTAGAGCCGTTGCTACTTCATATTAACAGAAATTAACTAATGAAAAACGTTTAGTGTGGCTTATAAAATATCTTACTTTTGAAAAAATAGCAGATTAGAATAAAAGTCGAGGTCTGTTGAACCGTATAATAATATATCTACTTGTTCTGATATATTCAAAGTGGTCCACCTATTACCGGCGAGATGCATGAGAGGCGAGCACTGAAGCACGTAGAGCAGCAGATCAAGGACACAACGTTAAATAATGGGTTATATCTTCTTTAGGTGCACAACAGGTGCAAGACGGAGATAGTGTGCAATTCATTTAAAAATATAGTAATTTAAACCAGTTTTTTAATCTTAATCTCGTATGTAAAATAGAAAGATATCGGTCTCCAAGGTAAACTAGTTTATTAACAGGAGGTATATAAAACATGCCATGCAACAAGTCATTTTTAAAAGAAGCAATTGATACACGTGACGATTCAGAGAGGCTATTCCACAAACTAGTAGTTGAATATATAAAAGACCTCTTCTTTGATTTTTCAGTACGAATGAAAGGTAGACACAAGTCGTTACTGGTTTGAAGACTATAGGGAGTTCACTGTTTATTTTTACTTGCTAATCTATAATTGGCAATATTAGTTCTTAACTCATCTGTTTGTATGCATGACTAAATCATGCCTACTGGTATGTTGCTTTGTCTTCAATGCTTTTGGCGATGAACTCTTCATCTTTATTGTGTATTAAGGATTTGTCACCTGGTTTGGTCCTTATCTTCTTTTATCTATTTCTACTCTTTGTTTAAATATTTTAGGTTTCTTCAATGTTTCCCCTGCTGCTGGTGAAAGCATCCCTTCAATGGATTTAAGCCTATCTTGTGTCTGCTGTAAATTTTCCTTTCCTCCATGTCCATTATAATAGAATTGTTTATTTCCCTTTTTTTGGCCATATTTTTTATTATCTGCTTCTGTTTCACTTGTCAGTTTTGTTTTCTTGTCACTGAGTGTGTCGTTCATCGTATCATGTGCAGTAGAACTAGCATCAGTCCAAGCTTTAGCAACATCGAGAACGTACAGTAGAAATCAGGGGCGGACTGGCAGCAGAAAAGTTACCGGGAAATTATGTGAAAGGGGCACCTGGTTAGGTGTGCACCTGTGTGCAACTGCGGCGTTCCAGCCTATAGGAAATTTTTGAGCCTCTTAAATTATACTTCCTCGATTTTGAGAGCGGCATTAAAGTGCTCCTAACCTCGAAATTTTTTATTGTCTTATTTAGAAGAATTTTTAAAATGTTAAAGTAACTTCTTTGGAAGATTTTCGCTTTTTCGCTTAGTTTTTGAGATATTTCATTTTGTTTGATATGCATCATTATGCATGTGTATCTCTCTCATTCTCGAACGATTTCTTTTAAAATCGAGAAGTTTGGTGTTGTGGGAGAAACACGCACATATGTTATTCATACTGTTTTTATTTGATGAACACAAAGATATATAAAATTCTCTGATACGTCATGCATGTGTGAGGTAAATTAAAAAACAAAATCAAATACCTCAAAAACAAAGCGAAAAAGCGAAAATCTTCCAAAGAAGTTACTTTATCATTTTAAAAGTTCTTCCAAATAAGACAATAAAAAATGTCGAGGTTAAGGGCACTAATAATTTTAAGCATTATTGTGTATGCCCATATTTTTTGTGACTACAACATTTAATAGACAATAATATATTATATACTATGAGTATTTAATGCATTTTTTGATTGTTTTGAACAGGTTGTTATTTTCAATAAGCGACTTCAATGGTCACTGACAGGTCATTATTTTGGTCAATCAAGCGGAACTGGAGGTCATCATTTCTTACTAATAACCTCCTATTCCGCCTCAATGACCCTAATGATGACCTTCTGTTCTACATCGCCGATCTTCACACATACCTTCTCATAACAAATGTACACTACAAAAAATCGCCTTTATTACTAACATTTCTTTGCCTCGCCATTACACATTTTTACACATTTATCAGTCATCAGTAGCGATTACACATTTATCAGTCACCAGCGATTACAAACTATTTTCACCTTTTCCCGATCGTAATGTTACAATTTCCTCCACAAATATTTAAAACAATTGACCCCAAGTGTCTAACGATTGCTAAACACCCATGACATTCAAATCGTTCAAACCCCCAAAAATAAAACTTATTCATATTTTACCATATGAACAGCAAGTGTCCACCGATTGTGATAGAATTTCATCCAGTCCATCCTCTCAGTAAATCTAACAATTCTACGTTCGGGTCGATCAAATCACCAATACTGCCGTCTAACCTATATAAACAGGGGGTGACTTGGGTGACTAGTCACCCCCCTTCCCTGTCCCAGCCAATACAGGGTTATACAGCGATACACTAGCAGCTGTTTATACAAATCACATCAGTCACTCGTGTGTAAAACGTGCAGAAATTATATTGTATAACAATGCTTATTGATACAGGCCGTAGCTATGGCCTCTCCTTTGCAATAAGATTGGACATCATGATACGCTGATATCTTGTAAATTTGAAAGCCCAATTTTAGAATAGTAAGAATCACGATTATATAGACGTACTGTATATAATCTCAATCTGAATATACATAGTAATTTTGGAACATAAACTTATAAAACATATCCCCATGAGTCCAGGACAATGACGACATGTCCTCCTACATGATGTATGCCTTGTGTATGGTATGGTGTATTCATATATTTGGGTATTTTGGTTGGTAATTTATATCCTTCAAAACTCTTTCAAATCCCCCTCAAAATGCAGGAAATGCTATTTTAGAGACTCTAAAATTCAATTTTTTTCGGGGAAGCATGCCCCTGGCCCCCCTGGACGTTTGTCGCACCTTCGGCTCTCTCCTGGCTCCACATAGTATTACCTGTCCTCCCCACCCGCACCCTTGTTAAATATTCTGAAAGAAACAACTGAGCACCTTATAGTCACCCCCTTGAAAAAATGCTGTATCCGCCACTGATAAATAACGCTTTCCCAAACTCGACATGTGTAAACTTTCCTCTGCCAGACTGCCAATGTCTAACGATAACTAAACACCTAACGTTGAAATCGTTCAAACCCGGGGAAAAAACAACTTATTTATATTTTACCATATGAACAACGCAAAATGCTAAAAGAATTTCAAACTTCAACTTCTCGTACAACTACAATCAAATCAAATTGCACGACTACATTTTTTGTTCTGAAACAAGGAAAAAATGGTAATTTTATTAAGAAGGTCTTATTTTTAAGGCCACGGAGCTTAGGCATTATCCTATATATATTTAAGTCACAAGTGGATTACTGTTCCACAATTAAATACTCGTCTCTTAGTCTTACAGTTACAAACTTTATTATATGACAGAAAAATTACATATATAGAGGATATTACACGGTGGTGCGAAGAAGATATGGATTTTATCTTCGAGTGGTGAAAACGCTATTTTACGAATGAGCATAGCGAATGATGAATAAAATATCGTTTTTACCATGAGAAGATAAAATTCATATCTTCAAGCCAGCGTGTAATTTTCTTTTTATTATATTGATTCAATGTAAAATGAGGTAAAATTCTTAATGACATCATCGATATCTTCACCAGTGAGGATATGGAAAATACGACACTGCATGTTCTCTAGTAAAACACTCGCATCTAATATAATAAATGGTTACATCTTATGAAGAGTGAATATCACAGAAAAGATACAATTACATGCAAGTAAAAAGGTATCTTTGTGCGAGTCTGTCAAGCCTGTATCAATCTATGGGGTAGGCAGTTATATATGCTAAAATTAATAACCTAATAACTTTGTATTATAATATAATTCATGAGTGTTCTGAACACTGACCTCGAATAATAGACTCATTAGTCTATTATTTGAGATCAGTTGTTAAGATATGAGTTTATCACACTAAATTTATGAGACACGGTAAATAAATACAATAATTTAATTGCACAAAAGTTATAGTATAAACAGTACATACAAGTGTATAATAAAGATTGTAAAATACTACACAATGTAACAAAATTGCTATATTATATAAATAAAATATAGAGAATTAAAAATTATGTAGTACAAATAAATTGTGAAAAAACTCTTATTGCAATAAATATGTACTGTATTAATTTATTTAAAACACTTTACTCTAATAATAAGTTAGCCAAGCTTAAAAATGGTGAAGGTTCATCACCATGTTATCAGGTGCAATAATGTATCTCACACAGCAAATGGATGAATTTCCAGCACACGATGTTTCAGTTTTTCAACACTGCTTATAATATGTTTCATAACATCAGAGGAACATACTGTGCATTTCTCTGAAAGCCTGTCTTTTGCAAGACCACAATAGCAAAAATTAGCTGTACTACATCTTGCAGTTACATATTTAAATTGGGTCTTACAGTAAGTATCATTAAAAGGATTTTGTTCCCGTAACCAGACAAGTCATACTCGTGTCTGAATATTTGTTGCCACTTGTTGCTAAATGTAGTATTCTTACTATATGCTGCCAACCGTTGGTGTTTGGCTTCTCGACTTTGCATGGTGTTCAGCCCTAGACTAGTATTGTTCTTATCAAACAGTTTTTTGGTATGAACTGGGACAATATACCCCACTGTCCACACACTTACTGTTACTCTTACAAACAAGGATGCTGCATTAAAATAGTTTTTGCATGACATATCAAAGTTTGCAAGCAAACTTTGTTTCATGTCTGTTATTCGCGAGAAAATCGATACAGCATCCCTTAGATTAACAGCCATGAATGTTAGAACATATGCTTTAAGATCAGCAAAACTATTTGAATCATTGAACTCAAGTACAATTTTCACTAACTTGCAAAACCCATTGCACATCAATCTTGTTTCTTCACCAGTAAACCTAAAGCTAAATGGGGAGCCACCTTTACGTCCGTCTCGGAACCAGCGAAATATGGAATTATACAGCCTATTTGCCTTTGCCTCTTTCTTCAAACATGACAAGAATTTCCCTAAGCAACAGTTAACTAGTAAATCAGCAATATTTTTTTGCATTACTTGTAACAACTGTTTTCAAGTGAAGAACATATTCGAACAATTCCAAAAACAACTAGATCCCAAGGATAATGCAAAGTTTCTAGTCAAAGATAATAACAATTTTTGTCACGTGTACGGACAGAGCTGCCAGCCCCGCAACCTGCCAGCCCATTTTCTAAAGCAAAGGCTAATAATAAAATAATACAAGTCAAAACTCAGACAAACAACCCAAAATAGAATCTCGAGGGATCTTAAAAAGTCATTTTCAAGAAAGAAAAAAAAACAAACAACTCCGACAAACATGAATGCCGACGTCTTTTGTGCCCTTTGCTATTGTTTTCCAGCCTGTTTGATAACATCAAGATCTTTCTGAACTCCTCAAAATTTTTTGCATAAAAAGCTTGGCACATCACAAGAATTGCAACACTAATACGTATCGTGTGACGTCCAGTCGATCCAGATCAAAATTGACTAAAATTTGCCAAGTGGATGTAAAGATACACAAGTTTTTGTTGCCTTACAAATTACGATCGGCTGATGATTATGTTGCTAGCTTCACGTTATGTTGACTTGCGAATCGTCTGCCCAATCACGCGCTAAGTTCACGCAGGTAACAGATACTCATGCAACAAACATTCATGGCCAGGGCCGAGTTCTTCGTACAGTTGTTATTAAACGCCAAATCAAAATGCGAAGACAGTCCACAACCTCCAGTATATAGAATTTGTTATTGAGCTGATGTGCAAAACTGCTCGAGCGCCACTCGTGTAAAATATAACAGACACGAACCAACACCACTCTACAAACCGACTTCGCAACATCGTCAACATGCCAGACCATATTAAAGTTGAATATAAAGCTTTTAATATTTATTCGCACCTTCCGCTAGGCAGACAATAAATCCTTTCGTCCAGACCACATTTAATTAGCCATGCAGCTAAGCCTAGAAAGTTGTGGTTTCAAGAAGAAAATTGATCGCTCCTTTGCATTTCTCCACCATTGTATTCGCCAGTTGCAAACAAAACCACGCGTGCGCAGTGCTATTTTAATATATTACGGGGGGAAACTTCTTCATTCTCGATATATATTAAGCTATATTATAAATAATGCACAAGCATTTTACACGTCTTTCAAGAAAGATACATAGATAACGTACAAACCTGTCTGTTATCGCTCTTTAGGACTTATGAGCTTTAAGCGACATAAATATTTGTTGTATATGAAAGACTGATACTAGTGTTTCACATTTTCACGGGTTTTTAGCCTTTAACTACGACAAGTACGCATGTCGTTAAACCTGGTAAGTTTACCCCGCAGAGTTTACACTATGTATACCTCTATCGTGTGAATTTTTGCCACTCGTCACAATAGTGCAAAGTTTCTATGAAACTTTGCACTAAAAATTGCCAATTATTGTTGGCCACATGCAAGGGTTCTGCTACAGCTTTATCTATAACAGGACTTAATATAAGCTCCAATTCTTGCCGTGACTTTTGGCTGGCAATGAATTCGGTAGCTTGGTTCTTTCTGTTAACTGTTTTTGAGTTAAGTTGCCCTTAAACGTTTCAATACGTTTAGTGATACTTAAACGACGTTGGTAATTCCAAGGTTTAAAATAATCAGAGGGTCCCCCACAGATACAACCCATTTTACCATTCTCAGCCAGTGAAACATTGGCAAAAGATGAAAAATATTTTGCAGAGTTTGGTAACTCCCCTGAAATAAATGCCAACCATTTCATATCTGCAGGTAGCAATTCAAATGAAAATGTGACATTTACCCCTTCAATTAAGTATGATTTGCCTTGAATCCTTTCAATATCTGCCCTTATTTATTTGCCATAAGCGATCATTGATGGGTGCTCTTCAGAGCAATTTGCACTACAGATTAAATGATTCTCATCACAACTTGCCACCCGGTCACCCACATTCAAAAATGATACGAGCCAATCCGTTGCTTGGTTATATTTGCCAAATGGGGCCCGATCTGCACCTAATGCAACATGAAAAGAGCCTTCGGAAAGCCCAAACCAATTCAGGTACAAGCTTGCCAATTTAATTAAAAAGGCCTCTAGGTCCCTACAACATCCTGACACAGCAGGATGGAAGTCACCAATTTCATCCTCAGATTGCAGTTGGTACATCCCTTTGTCAAATTTGTTTTTTCTAGCTCTTGCCCTTACAAAAATAAACTATAGTTTTTATGGAACAAAACTATAGTTTTCAAAACTGAAGTATTTTGGAACAAACTATAGTTATAAAAACTATAGTTTTTAAACCAAAACTATAGTTTCATAAACTATAGTTAATGCTTTAAAGGAGCGGTGTCACCACGTGCGCATCTTTTCTGCGCATTGCAAACTTGAAAGCGTCAGGCTGACGTTTTCAAGTTTAGCATATCCAAGATGGCGTCCACATCTGGAGGATTGCATGGCGGCAGACGCGATAGTTCAGGGCGAAAAAGGAAGCACGATAGTGTAGAAAGCCGACGAAAGTCATGGAATAGTCAACATAAAAGAATATATTTATTGAAAAATATGTTTGAAGCATGGAAAGATGCAAAAATCGTGGCAGGATACAGCTCATGTAGTGACAGTGATTTCGCTGCGCATCTGTTATCCTTAGAATATCGGAGAAGGTAAGGATAATATAGTTTTAATACATGTTTCAATTCGATTAAATGTATAAGACATTGGAATAAACGTATTGAAATTTGTATTATTTAACGATTTTAGATCGGATCCCAATCAATCGCAGCGACAAAAACAAAGCCGAATTACTCAACAAAATGCAGATCATGGCACTGATATTGGCACATGTGATGTAAATATTTCTCAAGGTAATCTCAATGCATCATGAATATAAATAGCAAGGACAAGTATAAAAAGATAAACGATTTAACGAGCCATTAAAATTCTCTAAGTTTACACAAAGAATATGCAGAAATTCAGCTTATTAGAATCCCTTTTGTTATGTTTGTATAACCCCATTTCTTGTTTACATTCTGCTGGCAGGCATATTGTAATTATACAAAACGTTATGTTCTCATTTTTTAATTCTACAATATCTACCAATTCACGAAGCCTTTGTGGTGCTTTCGATGACCTATATCTTGCCAGTAAAAATATAAACAATTGGTCTATTTATACCAATTTATGGCTAATAACAATGCATTTATTTTAATAGCTCAGGAAACATCCACACATTTGAAAGGTAGAGAAAGCCTGCATCCTTCTTTTCAATCAGAATCTCCCATACTGGGAAAGCAACCAGATGGAAATATCATGGAGACGGATGTCAACTTAAGTTTTACTGGGTCTGATGTACCACTTGGTGAAAGGTACTGATTGTGGACAATAACCTTTCAAATAACTGTGTGGCCCTTTGCTGAGGTCTAGACAGAGGTGGATTAAGGGTACCTGAGGCCCCTGGCTGTATTTCTGATTGGGCCCCCCCAGGCCCCTTCTTGCACTGCATGTAGGGGCCTGGGGCATTCTTTTTTTAATAAGACATCAGCGGCCCCAGGCCCCCCTAGGATCCATGAGGCCACGGGCCCCTGGCTGTAGCCCAGTCACCCCCCCCCCTTAATCCACCACTGGGTCTAGATGTCGGCAGAGTTTGCCAAGACCAGATACATTTGTTTATATCTGACATAGTTTATAGTTATACAGATGTGTGTATCGATATTAGATTGCCAATACTTCTAATTGTATATGTCTAGTTCTACCATTGACCCACTTGATACTATGAATGCAACAAATGTGTCAATATTTACCGATGATGAGGAGACTACCGATGAGAGCAGTTTGGAGGACAATGTCAGGTACAAGAATATATATTAGGATATATATATATACATCAAGTTTCACAGCAGCTACATATTATATATTTATATTTAATACTTTAGTTTAATAGAATACATTTCCTTTACAGCTTACACAACCTTACCAAATCAGTCATTGAAGATTTGAATGCTGAAAGGCAAAGTGATTCAGAGTATGAAATCTTATGTGTTTGAAGCATAATTATGTGGGGGTCTTATAATCATCCTTGTAAGTGGGAGCTTAGCTGAATAAAGAAAGACACAGCTTGGCTTGATCAAGTCAAAGGGTTTTAAAGTCTGCTATTGTGTAACCCATGTCAAATCAGGGAGCAAAGCTATGATGGAAGGGTTAGTTTGGGGCTTATCCAAACCTACCCTGTCAACATTCCCTATGGGTGAAAACTGGAGTACCTGAAGAAAACCCACAACTTTTAGTAGAGCATTGTCGCATTGATAGACTAATTTCACATAAACTGCAACAAATATTTTTTCATTGATCAAATGATATTATATGCCTTTGTTATTTATATAGCTCCATGGATGATAGTAGCAATGGCGATTTTGAAGGTGATGAACCTGATATGTACCCAATGTCTGATGAACAACAGCCAGATATGGATGATGTACAGCAACCACAAATGGATGATTCACAACAGTCATCTAGCACTCCTCCAATTACCTTTGGTCCACATCAAAAACTCAGCAGAGGGGATGAAATGTATGCCATGAAAGAAGAATATAATATGGTGCAAGAAAGAAAATTTGTCTGCTCTCTTGATTTACTTCTTGCAGCATTTCAAGCTAGATGTCAGACACCTGGGTGTACTGCCTTGCCCAATATTAAATATCACTTTGTCGGCATAACCCTTATTGTGAACTGTCTATGTTCATCAGGGCATAAATATAGATTTTGCACATCCCACCAAGTCAATGAGATTTATGCCAGCAATCTCCAGGCAGCTGCTTCAATAATTCTATCTGGAAGCCATTACGCAAAAGTAGAACGCATGGCAAAATTTCTAAATCTGGAATTCCTGTCCAAGTCAACCTATTACAGATTCCAACGGCTGTATTTGGTTCCAGAAATAAACGAGTGGTGGTGTTGGATGAGGGGTGAAGTGATCATGGAATTTTCTGGAAAAGATGTTGTTGTTGGTGGTGATGGCCAATGTGACTCGCCAGGGTTCAATGCCAAGAATCTTTGCTACTTTATGATGGAGGTAGAGTCAAATTATATTCTTGACATTGAAGTCTTGGATAAGAGACATGTTGGCCTGATCTCCACAAATATGGAAAAAGAGGCAGTTCGTCGAAGTCTTGATCGAGTTACCAAAGAAATAAAAGTGGTTGAGCTGGTGACTGATGCATCCACATCTGTGAAAGCATTACTTGGTAAGTTATAAAATTGAAAAATTCAACTTGATAATCCCATCTTCATCTAGGATTCGAGGTAATATATTAATATACATGAGATGGATACTGATTTCCTTCGGGTTTTCTTGACGAATCGAGATAGCACACAGGTTAGATAGCACACATACAGTACAACTTGGTCTATTTATTTTATTGATGAAAATTACTTTTCAATTTCAGGATCCCAATATAAAGATATAGTGCACAGCTTAGATGTGTGGCACAAGTCAAAAAGTATTAAAAAATGTCTGGCGAAGGTTTGTATATTAGACACATGATTTAGCATAGAAAACAACTTGAGGGCACTCAGATACTGCATACCCCTCCCAACACATTAAGTCAAGTAGTATATAGTATTAATATCAACTTACAGTAGCGTGATGTGGATTATAGTTGGGTAAACCAAAGGCGATGCAAAAGATTAAGGATTGGTCATCTCATATCATCAGACATTTCTGGTACTGCTCCAGTGAATGCCGACAAGATGATGCCACCTCTGACGATGAAGCACTAAGACTTATGAAGGTATTTATTTGCTTAATTGTTTGTGCACTACTAAGTAGAAATTCACCAACAAAGGTGGTTGTTAATTTTTTTATTTGTTTCATATTTGTTTAGGATAAATGGATTGGATTGCTGCATCATATTTGCAACGATCACCAGTGGCTTGGGGGTCAATGTGACCATGATGATGATGATAACCATGATGAAAGTCTCTCCTGGTTTGATCGTCGCGATAAAGACTTCATCGAACTGCAAAAGGTCATTTTGAATCCAGACCTACTTGCCAGTTTCAAGTACTATACCCGTTTCAGGTAAGGTAAAAATGAATTGTCTGCTTTTCTTGTACTTTCACCAATTTTAGCCAATAATGTCATAATTTACATGTACCAAAAACCAAGTGGAGTAAATGGAAGTTTTTGATATTTTAACTGTTGTAGGCATACTGGTGGTATCGAGTGCGCAAACAGTCTTGGTTTGGTTTACACTCCAAAGCGAACAGCTTTCAAGTAAGTTTTTGTCCAGCAAAAAGTTTTATATGGTCAAATGCTGAATACTATTTTACTGGGAAATAATCTTTAAAATTGCAAATTTTTAGGTATCAAGTATACAAAGCAAGGCGACAACTAACAGCCATAGACTGGAATTTCCATCTTGGCCTTAAACAGATGAAATCGCAGTCTGGTGAGGATATGGTGACAAGAAAATATAACCCCAGAACCAGAGAGTGGGATATCAAAAAAGTGAAATGTGCAAAAGGTTATGAATATATCCCATTGCTAATTTCGCATGTGTTAAGGAAGAGAGTTATGGATGTTGATGGCGTTACACAAACGGTTGATCTAAATAAGAGTGACCCTTCCCTTATTTCGCCAACCATTGCTCATGTACCACCACCACCTACAAAGGAAATTGCTGCCAGAAGAAGCAGATTTGTAAGAAAGTAGACAGATATGGAGACTTTAAAACTACAATATGCTTTCAATAAATTCCAGTTGGTAATGCAGCGTGAGATATCTTCTCTACTATATTGACCCTTTAACCTATTAACTGGCAGTACTCTTCCACTGACAAGTAAAATCATCTGGCATTAGACAGAGTAAAATACTCTGGCGCTAGACAGTAAAATACTAAAGTAGGTGCATCTGGGTGCATTGCCAGATAATGGGTTAACAAGAGATACTGGCAGATAGTTGTTAACTCATTAACTGGCAATACTCTTCCACTGACGAGTGAAATCGTCTGGCATAGACAGAGTAAAATACTACAGTAGGCGCATCGGGGAGTATTGCTAGCTAATGGGTTAAATGTAAATATTTTGTTGACTTTTTTGGTAATTTTTGGGGCTTGTAAATTAATTAAATATAAGAATTTCTTTTCATATAGTGGTGACACTATTTATTAAAATGTTTCCCATGAAATAGATATAATGTGCATTATATGTATTGTACAAAATTCAGCATTATATACAAAACAGTGGTAACTCTGAATATAAACATTCTATTGACATACTATAACTATATATATGTATATGTATATGTATGTATATATATATATATATATATATATATATATATATATATATATATATATATATATATATATATATATATATATATATATATATATATATATATATATATATATAGGTAATATTGGGCATTTCGCTCGATTACATAGCATGTTCTAAGGATTTTAGGTGAAGGAAAATTCGAGCATAGAATATATACATTTTAAGACCAAACCGGGACCAGTTGCGAAAAATGCAACTACACAGGCCTTCCGGCAGGAATTGAACCCACGACCTTGCGATTCTAGTGCAATGCTCTGACCACTGAGCCACGGAGGGCGTTGCCGAGAGCTTGATCGCGAGTTCTGTATATATATATAATAAGGTGGTAATGCCAGGATTAGAATGAGGTATATTATAGGTAATATTGGGCATTTCGCTCGATTACATAGCATGTTCTAAGGATTTTAGGTGAAGGAAAATTCGAGCATAGAATATATACATTTTAAGACCAAACCGGGACCAGTTGCGAAAAATGCAACTACACAGGCCTTCCGGCAGGAATTGAACCCACGACCTTGCGATTCTAGTGCAATGCTCTGACCACTGAGCCACGGAGGGCGTTGCCGAGAGCTTGATCGCGAGTTCTGTATATATATATATATTTTCGCTTACCTCAAAAGTCTGCAACAGGCTTTTTCATCTAAAAAGAATCTTCAGGCAGATTTTTTTTTTTTTTTTAAAATGAAACAGCCTGTTGCAGACTTTTGAGGTAAGCGAAAATCTATATTTGCTCTATATATATATATATATATATATATATATATATATATATATATATATATATATATAAGATAGTCAAATGTTCAAATCTATATAAAATATTCATACTCAGAGTTACCATTGTTTTGTATAGTAACCAAGTTTGGTGTAATGACTAATTCTGAAAATAGATATATTGTGCGCTGAGAATATTAAATTATACATTACTAGTGTTCCCTATACCCCATGTAAATTCCAGTAATAGATGGAAATCGTTCCCTTATGTTCAATACAACACATGAAGGACAGACTCGTCTATTTCCTTTACCGAGATGACCATGGCGGGCAAGAATAAATTGTCTGTATGCTGCTTTTCGAAAAGCCCTGGTACTGCTATCTTCTCTGTCATTTCGTATGTCACTTGTATTCCTAATGCACAACTCTAGCACATCTGGGTCAAGACACAACTTTGTGAATCGAGAAGAAGATGTTATGCATTTCTTTAATTTGCAACACTTATTCTCAATTTCCTGCGGCATTGGGTGACATCTGCCACAAACACACCAATCTGGCACACCACCTGTTGCAGAATCCTGCACTTGATCTGGGTTCTGTGGGTTATTGGAGTCTTGGGTGGTTGGTCCACTGCCTGCCTGTGGTCTATCATCTGGTTGTTCAGTTAAGGATTGACCAAATTCTCCAAGATCTTCACTCTCATCAAGGTCATCCTCCAGAATTAGCAAGGTGTCAATATAATCCATGCTACCAATCCCTCTCCGTAAGCTTCGAATAGCAAGCTTCCTTACTAAAGCATCATCTAGTGTTGCGATGAAATCCTGAAATATGAAATAGATCTGGATGACATTTACAGGTCACTAAAATGCAGTACAGGTACAACATGGAGTACAGGCCCCTGCATCTAAACCCCTCCATGTATCAGCCCTTCAAAAAATGCTTACGAACAAATACAAGCCTTGAGGGTATTGTCTGTGAATGGGGTGGGTGGGGTGGGGGGTGTTGTACCACCATCCAAAGAGTCTATACTTTATCTGTAACTGCCATAATATATATAACTCCCAAATTTGCCATTATTTTCAGTCCTTTCTATCATCAAATATACCTCACATTTCCACTGCTGTGTTTACTGTTATTAGTCTGACACACTATAAAGTTGTATGTGTATTAATTTCACACAACACACGGTAAGACAACTGAGCATGCATTGGCCCTACATTGGATTCCAAATACTGATCTCTTACTCTCTTTATGTCAAGAATATTGCACTAAATTCATATTTTTAGCATTTTTTGATAGCAAGGTTGCAAATTTAGAATTATATGATTGTATATACTAATACACACACACTAAAATTGAGTGCATCAGGTTACAAGCCTTGTTCTAAGAGGGGATAAAATTATATTTAAACCAAATTTGATCGAACCAAATCGACACTTTACCTTTACATCTTTATGTTCCTTTTCCCTCTGTGCCTCCTCGGACTCAGCTGGATTGTGGCTTAGACGAAAGCCTTTCGCTCTGCCCTGCTTCGCACGTGTAGCTTTTCCGGCTGCTTGCCGTGTATTACCCCTGTCATCTCGCTCCCTTTCCGAGTTTTCTGCCATTGCCTAAAACAAAATCACACAAGAAATCGTCAAATTTAAGGCTTTCGTATAATCATTGCAATAATTCCAATAATACATTGACAGACTTACCCTATTCTTGCAAGGTTTATTGCGAGTACCGCAGTTGCATTCATCTGAACATTCAATATTACTCCCCTTGCAAGGACAGCCTCGAGTCCCATTTTCTTTTCTCTTGACACTGCAAGAACTCTTACAATCGCAATGACTTGCCTATATAAAACGAAGTCATCGTCAATTCAACAATTCTCCTCTATACACGTATATGCAAATATATGCAAATTTTTACCTACCATGTTGACAGTGTTTTGCTTCGGTTGCTTCGTTCCTCTGATGGCGGTAGGTTATTCCGATTGATTTCCGACAATTTACGAAATATCTCTGTTATGCGCAGAAAAGATGCGCACGGGGTGACACTGCTCCTTTAAACTATAGTTTTTTTTAACTATAGTTTTAAAACCATGAAAGTATTTTGGAACAAAACTATAGTTTTCAAAACAAACTTTCGTTTAACAAACTATAGTTTTAAAGAAAACTATACTGAAGAAAATTATAGTTTGCAAAATCATATAGTTTTCTTTACGTTTATTATTTTCCAACCAGTATTTTTTGCGAGAATGAAATATTTTTGTGGGGAATAAACAAGCCTGTAGGCTTCACCTTTGACATTTTGAAGGGGGCACTCCAACCAGTGTGAAGCCCACTTTACTGTTTTGCCACAGTTTAGGTCCAAGGATCAAAGTCTAAACAGGTAACCCTATTTTAAAATTGTATTACAATGCTACCAAGTTCTCAAAAGAACTGATACATGAAAAGTAAGCAATGTATGAGAAATTTATAAATCAAGTCAAAACATGCTTCTAGAGCAACTAAGTCAAAATGGCAGAAATAAGATCCATCAGGTAACAAAGCGAAGTTCTTGTATATGTATATGTATATGTATATGTATATGTATATGTATATGTATATGTATATGCGTATGCGTATGCGTATGCGTATGCGTATGCGTATGTATATGCGTATGTATATGCGTATGTATATGCGTATGTATATGTATATGTATATGTATATGTATATGTATATGTACATTGTACAGTTGAATTTCTGGAGCCGGTTGTTGAAAGGGTGATTAGTACTAACCCAGTCAAAAAGCTCCAACTTTTTGGCACAAAATCTTTCTATATTTATGTGACATTGTAACAGAAAATGCCAAGTATATTTGCCCTTGTCTTTGTAATTATGTTCACGAATCCTGGATTAAGCTAATCACCTTTCAAATCACCTTTTTAATATGTCTTATAGATTGCACTACATGTGCCCAACTAATGCAGGATTGTGCCAGGGAAATATGACTTGGTGCTATCACGTTAGGGGGCCGCAATATCATTGGATCAATGATCTTTATGATCATCTCAACCTTCCTGTACTGCCAGCTGTTGTGCAGGCACTACAAAGAGCAGTTGAAACGAGGGCCAAAGGAATACAGAATGAGAAGTCAGACAAGGCGAAGATCAACAGGGTGAGAATGAAGGTAGCTAGATCCGAGGATCAAGAAGCAAGAAAGAAATGGCTGAAACGACAAGCAATTCAACACTCATATGGAGATGACGACGATTTGGAGGAAGGTCAGAACGAAGGTGAGGGTAGTTGTGTTACTGTTGTTTCCAGGAAGTATTGTCGCTGTGGATCTAAAGAACACTCAAGGATATCGCACAAATCTTGTCCATTAAACAAGAGAAAATAATCAACCCAAGCCTTTAATCGTCATGCAATTTTTATGTTGGTTGGAAATTAAATATCAGAACTAAATTAACAAAATAACAAGAAACATAACAAATTTATTAACAATAGTTCATTTTTTGGAGGGGTTTCTCTTTTGTTTCACTGAAGGCCAGCTAGCTGCCGACAGGTCTCCAATATTGACTTTGTATACCTAAAAATTGGTTAGAAAAATATTGTAAATAACCAGCCTAATTGTACAGATTAGATTAGTTGTGTAAATAGCTAGAGTATTTTGACTTTGTTTCGTTTCTTATGATCTTATTCATAGAAGCAATGTTAAGCCTTGGGGGAGGGGATGGATAAATTGGAGCACTTGATTTTTCATGCAAATTTCCAATCAAATTCCTCACTGTCAGGCCGTTCGGCTGACCTCCCCTTCTTGGGCTTAACATTGATAGGTGCATAATTATTTAAGATTGAGGCTATTCCTCGCTCAGTTGATGTCATAACGTCATATTTTAGAGACAATTTAGCCATTTCATTGTGACTAAATCAAACCCAAAGTCAAACCCTAACCCTAACATTAAATCGGTTTTAACTCAAAAGAATCAAGACTCACAACATCAACTGAGTGCAGAATAGCCCTAACACCCCAATTATGTAATTTCCATTTTATGTGATACACAACTTATTCAAAAGCAACTTCACAATTGGCAACATTGGCTACCTATATAATTTTAAATAAACAACTAAGCATGCTTCTTTTTCTGGTTGATTCAGATACCTCAACTAGAACCCAAGGATAGTGCAAAGTTTCTAGTAATAACAATGTTTGCCACGTGTACGGACAGAGCTGCCAGCCCTGTAACCTGCCAGCCCATTTTCTTGAGCAAAGCCCAAGTTAATTTAATACAAGCGAAAACTCAAACAAACAACCCAAAATAGAATCTCGAGGGATTCTTAAAGAGTCATTTTCTCTTCAAGAACGCAAAAAAAATTATAAACTCCGACAAACATGAATACTGACGTCTTTTGTGCCCTTCACTATTGTTTTCCGGTCTGTTTAATAACATCAAGATATTTTTAAACTCCTCGAAATTTTTGCATAAAAAGCTTGGTGCATCACAAGAATTCCGATACTAATACGTATCGTGTGACGTCCAGTCAATCCAGATCAAAATTGACTAAAACTTGTCAAAACTTGTCATTGTTGTATTCGCCAGTCGCAAACAAAACCACGCATGCGCAGTGGTATTCTAATATATTCCGGGGGGGAACTTCTTTCATTCTTGGTATATTAAGATAAACACGTCTTTCAAGAAATATCCATAGATAAGGTACAAACCTGTCTGTTATCGCTGTTTATAGGGCTTACGAGCTTTAAGCAACATAAGTATTTGTCGTCTATGAAAGACTGATACTAGTGTTTCACATTTTCACTGGTTTTAGCCTTTCAACTATGACAAGTATGTATGTCGTTAAACCTGATAAGTTTACCCCCCGGAAAGTTTACACTATCTATGTATCTATGTATCTATGTATTGTGTGAATTTTCGCCACTCATCACAATACTGCAAAGTTTCTGTGAATCTTTGCACTAAAAAGGCTTTGAGCTAAATTTTCAGATTTTGACCTATCTACGGGCAAGGTACCCCCATGTATCACTCAGATTAAAATATTAAAGCAGACCCTGGAAGTAAAAAGTATATAGCACTTACCCTCTCATGGGTTGGATCATCACGATATGTCAAATTACCGGGTATGATTTCTCTTATGACGGCTTTTTGTGCATCAGGATAAACATACGTTGGTTTTTCTCCAGGAACACCTGATCCGAGGGTGTTCTTGCTACCAAACTGTAAATATACAATATGAAAATAATCCTTGTATTGCACACCATTTATTCCCCCTTGAAGTACAGCGTTACCGCACAGATCCACAACAACAAAAAAAAACACTACACAAAAGCTTTGAATGTCTTTCACTTCACGCTCAACATTTTACATGCAAACCGGAGTAACCAGAGTTGCATTAGATTCGACATCTCTCAGTCTCATGTTCATGCTTGGTTTGGCACTTTATATTCTTGCATCGCCCACGTGTTGGCTTTATCGTAAACTGGTACTAAGTGTTTGAAATGTAGTAACAACCTACCCACAATAGGCACCACAGACGCTTATATAGCCTGGCTCTTGCTTCAAGATTTGATTCCCCAGGTTTTAACTTGTATTCCCGCAAAAGCCTTATTAGTCCTGTGGGAACTTCAAAACTGTAAAAATGTAAGACTTCATCGTTACAAGGTTTATCAGGTATTGGAAAAGTCGATTTAAATGCAAGATACCTACCCATTCTTTGTGAACTCGACCTCAAAACTCTGGAAAGCTCCCTCTTTCCTCGCATCGCTGATGTTACATTCCGCCATTTTGTCGAAAAATGTGGCCGCCAGTGGTGACCGCTGATTAGCATTTTGCGCGCTCAATCGTGGCCTAGCAACCGACCCCAGCCTTCTGCACGTGTAAATGACCTTATTTCCGGTAAAATCACCGTATTTGTCCACTTTCTAGAACATTCATATCTTTGTATATCAAGGTATAAACCTATTTTTCGAATATTAGATGCAATTAACTACAAAACTGCATAGAATGAGCTCATTCTGAGGATATCAAATTAGCCAGTGCAAATACCTTAATGAACTGATTACAAAGAGAAAACCGATTACAGAGTTTGTAGAGGCATTTAACACCAGTGGCAGGCTTTCCAGACTGGAGATTAATGTTACAGAGTTCCATGTCACCAGCCAGGAGCAGTTACTGAAGAAGTATGTCAATGCTTTAATTTCA
Source organism: Corallium rubrum (assembly GCA_964035015.1). Lineage (NCBI taxonomy): Eukaryota > Metazoa > Cnidaria > Anthozoa > Scleralcyonacea > Coralliidae > Corallium > Corallium rubrum. Next base: position 70,061,644 of record OZ035997.1, read on the forward strand.
AATATAGATTCTAGATTTTCATCTGCAGTCCCTGTACTGGAAGTATTCTCTATATTTGATTGTATGGCAGTGCCACCCCCGTCTGCTGCTACAGAATTTCAACAGTTTGGAGTGGAGCACCTTAACACTCTTGCAAGCCATTATTTCCCAATGAATCTCGAAGCTGCGGAGAAGCTAAGAGCAGAGTGGGGACGGTTCAAATACGATTTACACGAATGGAAATCCAAGTTACCTAAGGACGTGAAAGAGAACAAACACCCGGGTGTTACAGTAGCCACTTAGACTCTCCAACATTTTATTGGTCAACCTTCATACAAGTTTTTCTATGCCATCCTGTCTCAACTAGCTGAATGTTGTTTCTCGGTTCCTGTTTCAAATGCATGGCCAGAGAGAGCGGCGAGTGCAGTGAAGCGAATCAAAAGCAGGCTAAGGAGCCGACTTTCAAAGCCGATGCTGCAATCTTTGATGTCGATTTCTATCAATGGTCCTGCAGTGGGCTCCCCGGAGTGCGAAGTTCTAATCAAGAAGTGTGTTGAAGTGTGGAATGCACAAAAGAAAAGGCGTAAGTTGCCAGCCGCATCAGCAAGTAATTCTACTTATGCCGAGGACTTCTCAGTGCCCTTCAGCCTTGTTGAGGTTGCTGATGCTGCTGTCCAAGTTTCTGGGCCAATGGATGTCATTGTGGACACTGTCGATGTTGCAACAGCCAATTTCGACTTAACAGCAGAAGAAACAGAGGAAGTGCAAGCTGAAGTCGAAGACGAAGTTGAAGCTGCTAGTGCTATCCTGAATCTAGATCATTATCAAACGGAAACACATATGGCATTTACACAAATGATTATGAAAATTCATCAGATTCCGATTCGGATTGATAGATTCAGGGAATAAATATCTTACCACTTGTTGGGGGATGAGGCACGACTTCGACAAGGCAATTGTGTATCCCAGATAATTCAGGAACACTGTGGCGATGTAACAAGCCGCCTCTGCTTTTTGTAGATGGGACCACTGACACGAAGGGGGTGTAATTAGCTGCCCATGGTAGTGGTCGTCAATGTATTGGCTACACGGGACACCAAGGGAACGTATGTAACCTGTCACTATCAAGCTGACGGACTGATAAATGTAAGCACTCGCTTTCCACCCAAAAGGCAATGTGCTGTAAACAAAATAACACCCTTTCCATGACAACCCAAACAGCGTTTGGCTGTCATGTGTGACAGACATGATCGTAACCTCTTATCATCACACGGTGTGGAAGTGACTTGGACCAACATACCTCGGGAGATCAGACAAGTAGCCCAGGGTGGAAGGCAGATCTTTTATCCAGACTCAAGAGCCTTCCATCATGGCAGATGCGTGGTTTGGTAGGCTCAACAGTAATAGGCATGACGAGATGGGGTGCTCCACCTCACCCACTAAACCCCAATGCCGAAGGGATCCATTAGCTACCCTCTCGAGGATAGTGTCCGTGACGAATTCGTCCAAACATGAACTGTTGTTTTAGAAAACCCGAGAGGGTGGTGATGGGAGTCAAAACGTTTGTTTCCCAACTTGCCTTTAACTCTTTACCCGCCAGCAGGGTCATATTTAACCCTATGAGCCAAATTTTATATTTTTCAATTGTGGTTGGCAGTATGTAAAATTCAGCATGCTCAGTCGAGAGACGTTGTGTGGAGAGAACGCGAAAACAGCTTTGTTTGGGTGATTTTCCATCGATTTTTTATATTATTGTAATTGTAACAATATGATCACGTACGCTACACGTGGCTGACGTTTTGGGCATGATTTTTGATGAAAATGAGCAAGATTCGTCAGATGAAGAAACCGGTGATGAAAGCAGCATGGACGAAGTCACGATGATAGTGATTTAGAATTTTCTGGCAACGAACCTGACGATGAAGCGTCTTTCAGGGATTCATTGCTGATTGCATCGACTGATGCTACTACAGTAAGTACAAAGTTTATAGAATTTTGTATGTTTCTTTCGCTAAATGGCTGAAACATATTCATATGCATAAATTGTTGTTTTTCTTTGGCTAAAATATTATTGTATATTATTATATTATATATTATTAACTTATATTCTTTAAATTTAAATTTTTTTCTAGCTTGAGATAAATTCCCAAAATGTAGTGGGGTGACAATGAATTAATTGCCTGCTAAAATTCTCATTTGTGAAGGGAATACTTTATGAAATTGCTCCAAATTTTGAGGACTTATGTAAAATAGTTGTATATTTTATTTCCTGCTGAAATTTTTAGTCTTTTCTAAATAGTTTGCAAGCTCCGAAACATGGATTTTTAAATACTTTTGCTAATTTTTTAAAAAATATGTATTCTATAGAGTATTTTATTTAAATTTTAGTATTTGTATCTAAACAGCTGCAACTACTTTTTTCTTAATCTTCAGTTAATGAGGATTCATTTGATACACAGTTTATCAGAATAATGTCCTTGCTTCTGTCTAGGTGCTCAAAAATCCAAGCATTGGTTAAATTCGAGAAATATCCCCAAAACAATTCAGCGGGCAGAGTTAAAATGGGCAATAAAACTCCAGGCATCTACACCATTGACAACGAAGGACAGAATTGCTGGAGGTGCGTTCAGGATGACTTTCCAACGATCGGCATGACGTCGCAGCTCCCCAGAAACAAAACGAGTTCAGTCTCTGAATATAACGTTGCGCGGATGAGCGAATAGCCTTGAGTGAAAAACCGCAGATGGAGGGGCCTGGGTCGACAATGTCAGTGACTTGGCCTTGGCAATTACCAGCTAACTGTAGGTATTTTGAATGGCGCTTGTACTTGCGATATGAACTCTAGCCTAGGATGCTTTGTCGGGGTGCCTAAGGGCGATAGAACAGGATGCATAAGGTAAAGGGAAGAAGATAAGGTACAAATTGCACACTAAACATAACGGGTCGTTTGACAGAGAATTTCTTCATATTCCGCCGAGGTGGTGTGGCCCGCTGTTCGAGCATCGTCTGCCAGCTTTTATAGGGCAGCAAGAATAGCCAAAGGATCTCTGAAGCATGTGGGGGTGGAAGTAAGTTGCCTAACCTGGGCCAAAGAGGTTTCAACACAAACACCGGTAGACTGAGCCTTCATTGTCTCGAACTCTTGTTTGAGCGGTTGAATCTGAACACCAAGCTAGGTGAAGAAAATAAAACGAAATAAACCTGAAGGGTTAAGGCGCATTACCCTATAGTGATATACACATTGAAAATATGAAATTACAACCAAGCACGCACGTTAAACCAGCTGTTCAAAAGCGCTGTGTGCTGTATGCAAATACACAAACCAGAGCACAAAGTACAATAACTCCTGAAGGACACAAAAAGTGAAAATCGGAAAGATAAACCAAGAAATTAACTGATTGACAGAGTCTAACTTGCACTACGTTTTCTAATTACAGCACAGTCACTACGTACGCCTATGAAACGAAAGTAGGCCCATGCAAACTTGCATTACACAGCCAAGCGAGCCGATTTGCTCTATGCCTTGTGTAATAACAGCGTTTTGCTCGGCCACCACCGAGAGATGTATAAAACATCAAACGTACATTAAGCTTGCTAAAATCTCCATCACATTAAATCGCTGTTCCGCTTCCCCGGTCACAACCGAGAACGCCGTAAATTACTAACTCGATAAATTACTAACTCGATAAATAACTTTTTGACTCAAACAGTTACCACAATCGGGGGACATCTAACCTTCGGCCACAACCGTAGCTTCATAGCTCTGGACGAGAACTGAAAACCCTTATCGTTATCGTACTGGCCACTACCAGGCAAAAGAACGGAATTTCTGTATCTCCTTGTCCACTACCAAATTCAAAGTCAGAGAACACGTGTCAATTTGACAGACTAAAGCAAAAGGCCTGTTGTCGAGTAAAAGTGACAAACGCCGAATAATAGTATAGGCTTTATTCAACTAATAATAAAGTCTAAAGCAAAATGAAACTAAAACATGGCATCCAAAATACAAACTTAAATAGGTGAGCTACTACATACTGTGGGCTCGTAGCTATAGGTAACCCAAGATAATAAAATAATACAATAATTCATGTCAATTGTTAAAATGTCAACTGAGCCACTGATAACATTCACCCCTTCCTTTAAAGATTAAGTATATCAACAGGGCGACGAGCACGCACGGAGCACCGCAAGGTTGGCTGTTCAGTTGATGTTTGACTGGGTGGTGGCTGTCCAGTTGGTGTTTGACTAGTCGATGATTGTTCATTCTGTGTCTGACTGACTGGAAATCCCTGATCAGCAGTATCGTCGACATGCCAGGATTCAATTGCGGCCAGGTTGTAACAGAGGCTGAGACATCTTCTCCTGACCTTGGGGCGCTAGATGCTTCGTTGCTACTGTTGTCTCCCAACCATCTGGGTGGCGTACGTGGGCGTACCCTCCGCACAGACGTTTGGACAATCCCCGGAGAAGAACGTCTATAAATGAGCTCCATAATTCTTGTTCTGTGACGTCATCTGTCCACGCGGATTCCAGGGACGCTCTCCGCTTGGCCAAATATTTAATTTTAGAAGCTGATTGGTTCTTTGCATCAAACGAAGCTGTGATTGGTTTAGAAGGAGAAAATTATTATCATAATTATTACATTAATATTGAGTCAAGAAGAAAGGAAAATGGCGAATTTTAGTGAAGAATTATGGCAGTCTACAAGAGCTGAAAGGAATGGTTACCAAAGTTTTTGTGTACTTTTATTTAATGGGTTATTATCAGCCCACTGTGGAACGGATGTGAGAGATTTTTTACATTTAGACGAGTGTAGAAAAAGAAGTCTGATGTGTCATTTTGGGTATGCAAACAATGACAATAGCATTCCACCTCATTTATGTTGCGATGTATGTGCTGCAAAGTGGATCTGTGGTGATGAAGACTGTGGCAAATATTGGTCTCTAGAAATGAGCACATTTGCTGAAAACAATGAACCAAAAAATGTTCGAACAGCACATGAAACAAAGAAGCTAGATTTACAGGAGAAGCTAATGGTATACAAGAACTCTCTGTATCGTGGTGCTGGTATAAATACAAAAGTTCCTTCATGCCCCAGTGTTTTGTTGGAGTTCAATACATTCCATGTTCCGCAAGTCCTGAATAACTGTAATATACTTTTTACTATGAAAGATGTGCTAGAAAACTGTGAAATTTGGCATAAGAAGTATGCTAAAGCCATCCTGCAGATTCTAGGAGAGGTGTTCGATGATATAGAAGAAGTAGATGCTGGAGATTTAGAAATGTCTTTTGAAGAGGAAGAACTTGACACCGTTTCTAACAAATCACGGTGGGATGAGATCAGAAATGATTCATCATTGTATGGCTATAGCCTGCTCAACAGCCAGGTTATTGAAGAACAGGAGAGTGAAGGTAGTTTGGAAATGTCAGTAGCTGGCAACAACTCCTCATTATTTGAATCTCTGATTCTAAATTATGGAGTCTATAGAGAATGACGAGTGAAATATTTACTTGCAGTTATTTACTATTAACTTGCAATTACATGTATTTACTAAATTATTTCCCATTAACATGTAGTTGTAATGCACATGCTTCATACCCTCAAAACAAGGCTGTAGCAAGCGCCAGTATTGTAACAACTGAAACTCAAGTCAATGACTTGGACTCAAATCAACTTGAGTTGCTCTCTTCGGCAACTTGACTCGAGTCTTATATGAAAACTGACTCGAGTTAGTAAACTTAAATGACTCACCTCAGACTTGGCAATTCTATGGCCATGACTCAAGTCTAGGCTTATTCCAATCTGGTCACCGTCTCTCATGTACTGTAGTAAGCCTGAGCCAAAAACCCCCACTAAAATCACTATTATTTTATGCAAACTATTATGTGGTCCTGACATGAAGTATATATATATATATATATATATATATATATACATACATACATACATACATACATACATACATACATACATACATACATACATACATACATACACATACACATACACATACACATACACACACACACACACACACACACACACACACACATACACACATACACACAAAGATTATGCAATGGCCGGAGAGAAGCGATTTGAAGAAAGAATATAATTCTGAACTTCCCCAAAGAAAATGCAATTTGCTTCATAACTTATGTCCTCAATACCATTAAGAATATAAAAAACCTTCATTCTGGCGCTACTCTCTGACCATTTGCTACCACAAATCCGCTCAGCCGAGGCAAGAAACAAAACGCGTTGAGCAGCGAAACGGGGACAAGATAGAAAATAATGTTTGATGGTCTCATTCTCCATACCACAATCACATTTTGATGATGATGAACAACAATTTATTCTGAACAAATATTCGTTCAGGGCATGAAATCCAAGTCTTAGACGGGTATGGAGAATGGACGCCTAACGAGTAAGAGAAAAGTCAAATAAATTTTTATACTGCAAAGGACAGAAAACCGATCTCAATTTGGCTTTGAATACTGGTAATGAAATTGAGTTATTGCGTATGTCAACTCTTAAAGAATTCCATAAATTAATTGCCGTAGGAAAAAATGAGTGATGAAATCTGACTGTTCGACATGAAAACAAACAAAAATTTTCACTCGACCGTAGAGAAAAATGCACCCGTTTGCCCATAGTATCAGGTAACTAGAAATACATAAATGCAATAACCCCTCGGCCGCTTGTACAGCAACCCCCCTTGCGCTCTTTTCTTGTTGGAGGCCTGGAAATAGCTACTCCTGTCGGAATGAAAATATAGTTTTAATTCTGGTAGAATATTTGAAATAAAAAACAAGAACTCTATTTTTTTAAAGAAAAATGCTACAAAAAAAACAAAGAAAAATTTAAGGATATTTCGTAAAATATATTGAATGAAAAAAATTACATGTCGCCTCCCTGGTTTCGAACTCGATCTCGTTCGCGTGCAAGCCGACGACGTTAACCACCACGCTACTGAAGCAGGCGTCAGAATTTTATCAAAACATTAGGGTTATACGTTACAGTTCTTTCTTTCCATGTTTACAAAGACCATTGCTTGGTATCTAAAAATATTTGCATTTTGAAAACTACTCAAACTGCCTGGCTGGTATTCATTTATGATATTTTAAATTTATTTAAACAAATATAACAAAAACAGTTTTTCATTTCGAAATCTGAATTGCTGAAATTTTTTTCACATACATGTGTTAATGGGCCTTAATAAATATTTCAACAGCATTTGTACGTTTTAAAAAAATTCCTTTTCCATTTTTTATGCTAAATTATAAACAACCGCTAAGTCATATTAAGTAGTTTTACAAAAAGAAAACTATTTAAAAGAAGATAAGACGGCAGCCACAGGTAAAAAATACAACGGGCATCGGCAAGAAAAAAACATGCAATTATGGATATGATACGTTTACAACGGACTTCAAGGACACACAAAATGTCATAATATAAAACAAAATTAACAGTCATAGACGTAAACAGGGAAACTCAAACAGTTTTGCTACTAAGTGTTCGTGATTACTGAGAGCGACTGCTCTATATTTTTACCGTAGCTTAAACTTTTCGGCCTTTATCATCGTTGGTTTTCCATATCTTTTTCCCTCTTTCGAGGTTCGGTTTGACGGGTTTCCTTTAGTCAAGACGTTGATTTGTTTCTGTTCTTTTGAAATGAATGTACGTATCCTCAAAACTCCTTTCTCAAGTCTTTTTGTCAAGAATATATTACTTCAAATCTTTTTTGTCAAGAACTATATCGTTTCCAGTGCCCTACAATCTTCACCGCACGTGGTCCGTCCACACATATATATATACATATATATATACAAATATTCAGATCGCTCAAACTGATTCGCATTTGAACACGCGTGTAAAGTGGACTCCACGCATGTCGAGATTAGCACCCTCACCGGGCTCCGGGCCTTCGGCCCTACGCCCGGCTCGGGGATAAGTCAACAAGATACAACGGAGAAATCCTCTTGGCAATTTTATAAAAAAGGGCTAATTTGTGCATTTTTCTCCTGGTACTAAGATCCTCCCAGGCAAGCTCATTCCTCAAAGCTCTATCTAGCACTTGTACCCTTAATGGCACCAGTCACAACTTTGGCAGATTCATATTGAATGCTCTCCAATAATTGTGATTCGCCATCACTACAGTTATCCCAAATTATATCTCCATATTCCATTAAAGGTCTAATTAAACTCTTGCATAAACAAGCCAAGGTAGACCTGTTAACTCTATATTTTAATGGTTTTAGCATGTTTAATCGTTTCGAAGCTTTTTCAAAAATATTTTGTGTATTACTCCGCCAAGACATGTTAGCTTGGAACGTAATAATAATAATAATAATAAATAATAATAAACTTTATTTCAGTGTCTAGATTCTTTAGCATTGACAGCTAATTGGGTCCAAGGAGAGTATGGGATTCTACCTCCTCTACATATAAACCATCAAGAAACAAAGCGGGATGAATAGATTTATTATGTTTCGAGATTTGGAAGGATTCATGGTGACAAGTCACTTATTCGACCATTCAGAAATTTTCAACAAATCATTATTTAGATGATCTGCAGAAACATCCTTGTTCTCAACAGTCTCAAAAAGCATTGTATCATCAGCATAGATGAATGGGTGGGAATCAAGACCAACTGTAATATCATTTATATATATCAAAAATAACAACGGGCCAAGGACTGAACCTTGCGGTACACCTGACTTGACTCCCCTCCATTCAGATGATTGACCCTCAATAACAACACGCTGTTTTCTGTTTTTAAGATAACTTTCAAACCACTTTAACAAAGGATCCCTGACACCAATCACGATCCAAAAAAACTACACCCACTTCTTTCCCTTCTTCAAAAGCTAAATAAATTTGATGAACAATATATATCAATTGGTTGACAGTAGAATCACCAGGTCTAAATCCAGATTGATATTTGTATAAAAAACCAATATCCAACAGAAAATTATAAAGACGAATAAATGCTATTTTTTCGCAAATTTTTGAAAGCGAGGGCAACAACGAGACTGGGCGATAGTTTACCTTAAATTGACGGTTTTCCTTTTTGTATAAAGGAATGACATTTGCTAATTTCCACTGGGACGGATATTTTCCCAACTTGAAAGCTAAGTTTATAAAACTGGTAAAAAAATATGGAAACCATCACAGCAGAGGTTAATTATTTTATTACGTATGCCGTCGTGACCACAAGCTTTCGATTTATCAGCGCTGGTCATCAAAATTAGAACTTCCTGAGTAGTTGCAACAATTTCCGAAAGAAATTTAGAAGTCTGAAACGGTAACAACTCTGGGGGAGTATTGTTAGCTCCATCCAGTTCAGTTTGAGCAATAAAATAATCATTAAAAATACAAGCTTTTTCTTTACGATCCATTACCGAAACCTCGTTTTCTACAATTGTTGGAATGGCAGAGGGCTTACTATCACCGTAAATACGTTTCGCAATTGCCCACCACTTTTTGTTGTTAATGGAGAGGTCACTCAGATCTTTATTAAGTTTTTCATAATAAGAGCTCTTTGCATCTCTAATTAAATATATTGTTTGATTACGTTGCCTACGATAGCGCTCCCATGAATTAAGCGTAGGTTTCGTATTATGCAGACGAAGATATCGGTTGCACCTAATCGACAAACGAATTTGACTATTCATCCATGGTTTATCCTTAACTCTTATAGTCACAGATTTCAATGGGATGTATTTCTCAATTATATAGCGAAATTGCTTACACCAATTTTCATAAACTACATCTATATCAGTCTCATTTTCTAAAAAATAATTCCAATTCACTTGCATAAGTTCTCTGTTCAGGTTCAAGGCGTCAACATTATTAAAATTCCATACATCCCTTTTAAAAGAGAGAGATCTATGGAAATAAATATTCATTTCAGCAAAAATAATTGAATGGTCGCAATTTGATGGTGGACTAAGCATGCCGGTGTTAGCAAAATCTCCTGAGCAATTAGTTATCAGTAGATCTAAGATTGTAGAACTTCGCTGAGTAACGCGAGTTGCCTCAGAAATTAGTTGCACAAGGTCATTACCTTCCAAAAATCCATGCAACTGCATTCCGACTTCTGTACTCTCACAAGGAAATTTCTCATTATAATGCGCATTGAAATCACCGAGTATAACAACTTTGAATTTTTTCGCCAATAGTCGTATTTTATCAAGCGATTGCTGAAAACTATTAAAGAAAAAAGACAAAGATGCATTATCATTATCCGGAGGCCTATAACACGCACCACAAAGGAAATCACATTCCCTTATACGAAATTTAACCCACAATAACTCAAAACCAGTCAATTCTAAGTCTTGCCCACGCTTAACCACAAGGGAGTCGGCCATAAAAAAGGCAACACCACCTCCTATTCTTCCATCTCTGTCAAGACGAACAATAGGATTGTAACCAGGAATCCAAAAATTGTCACTGTTTATGCAATCATTAAGCCACGTTTCAGTCAAGGCAAAAACATGGAAATTATTTTCTTTAAGAAGAAAAGACAATTCATCAAACTTTTCGTCAATATTCAAACTTCTAACATTTATTTTAAAATTATATTACACTCAGAATATAGAATATAGTTACACAAGATTTTTCTGCATATAAGTATTTCTAGTAATATATTTTATTTGTTCTGAGCTTTCAGCTGTGTACGCAAGTCATTATTACAAAAATTATGAATGCAAAAGAAAAGGGGGCTCTCTTCTGATGCATAGCCAACCAAAATATCAGTGATGACGGGGAGGAGGGGGGCACTGAGAGGAAATCAAATAATGACCAAATTAACCTATTAACCATCAGTGTAAAAATATAATTAATGGTAAAAAAACAAATATCAAAACAACAGAAATATATTATATAACCACATAAGTAAAATAATAACAATAATTGCTCTGGACAACTTACCATCATTTATACTAGTATCTGACTCATCATGAATTGAATCTGTTTCTCTGTCATTTATGGAAGAACTGTCAATCCCCGCATACAGAGTTGATGTATTAGGTGATCCACCCCAAATATCGCGAAGGGAATCGTAGTAGTCATACACCAACTTCCCACTTCCACTTCGCCTGCCAGCAATGACTGCTTTCGAGAATCCTTGACGCAAGATCTTTACTTTTTCAAGGATTCTATTGTACCCCTGAGCGATGCCTTTCTGCTCTTTCTTCAACAGATCGTTGTAGATCTTCTTTTCATCATCTTTAAGTTCTCCAGCAGGTTTTTCACTCACTTCGACAGGTCCAAATGCAGAATATTCGTTGTTGAAACGTATTGCCATCTCTTTCCGTAAAGCTTGGTATGGTAAGGCCTTGTCTGTATCAAAATCGATGTTGTTAAACTCGCAATAAACTTTGTAATTTGCTAGGCAATCTATAAGCGCCGAATGCATCTCATCCGACCATCTGAAAACCTTCTTTCTTTCCACCTGTTTACGCTTCTTTGCCAAGGGCTGTTCAGAACAAACTTCCGCCATTTTCTTTGCAAAGTACATGAAGACGCATGCGCTATTAACAAAATCCCACCTAGGCATGCCGAGTAACTCGGCAAAATGTGTTTATATGGGATAATTGTCATCTCGCCTTGCCGAGATCCCGGCTCCTTTTGCCGAGATCTCGGCGAGGCGAGTTACCCGCCTGTCCCATATAAACAGTGAGCCGGAAAAACAGTACTTTAATTTAGCAGCCGGGATCTCGCCTTTGACGAGAAACAGTCCCTAAGAAGCCGTATTGGTTGTTGGCCACACGGGGCTCCATCCACCTTTCTTATGTATACATCCGTTGCAAGTTCCAGATTCTTGGAAAGTTGCGCTTTATCCAGACCTTTAACTGAATAATTTGGTCCCCCAAGTGTTGATGGAATAAACAGATTACTATGTGCAACAGATAAAAAACCATTTTGAAGCTCGACACGATGCAAATAAGAACCACCGCTGTGTCTTGTTGTCACCAAAATGCACGCATTCCCCTTAGCCAGATGCCGTTCAGCCCAATAAAATTGCACCTCTTTGTGGGAAGGAGCTTCGTCTGCACAACCGTCAACAAGAATACACTCAACATATTTGTCAGTGAACAATGGCTGGAATTCAGTATTTTCCTCTAACATTCTCAAATCAGCTGCATGTTGTGCTGGACTTTTTAAAAAAATAGGTACGCTAGGGCGTACATGTATCTACTGCGTATTGCGGTCCCGAAGTGAGCAAAAGGAAACAAAGTTGCCCATCATTAATAACTTAACCAACATAGGCAACCAGAAAGACGAGAATAGAGATGTGTCACAGTTGCCGGAAAATAAGCAATCAGGTGCAAAACATTTTTGGAAAATTTTGGTAATTACAATTTTGTGGTTAATATTTGTAGTTTTTGGGAATTTTCGACATGATATGAGATGCTGCAGAGTTGCAACAATGACATCTGCTGGTTGAGTATAACGACAATACCGATGGAGCAATGGTTAGATATATATTACATTTCAATGACTTTGCGATGTCTTGTTGTGTACATGCATTTGTTTTATTAATTTTCCGTATTTCTGTTGATGTATGTATTTATTATAACATAATAAATTAAGGTCACGTCCACACGTATGCGTTTTCAGATCGACCCGTTTTCATTTTTAATGAAAACGCAATAAATGTTTTGCGTCCACACGACAACGCAGCGTTTTCAAAAGCCTCCGTTTTCAAATGACTCCACTTTCAAATGCGTTTTCGAAAGATTCCGTCTTCACCGAAAACGGAACCTTTCGAAAACGCTGGCTCGGCGTTTACGTGTGGACGGAAGGCCAATCCGGAAAGAAAAGGTTGCGTTTTCAAACGAAAACGGATGGTTTTCGTGTCGCTAAAGGCATCAAGGAATTAATCATGCCAAAAATATACCGTTCAAATATACCAAATAGAATAATTAAAGATGGTATTGAAATTAATGACACGAAAGGGATAGCCAATGCCTTTAATGATTATTTTGCTAGTATTGGGGGTAAATTAGCTGATGCCATTCCTCTGATTAGTGAATCACCAAAATGTTTCCTAAAAGCACCTCAGCAAAATTGCTTCTTTTTATATCCTGTAACAACTATTGAAATCCAAAATGAGATCAAGGAGCTCAATCCGTCCAAAACATGTGGTCCTTATAGTATTCCCATTAATCTATTGCAATTAGTAAGAGATTGCCTGTCCAAGCCTTTAGAAATACTTTTTAATTATTCTTTTGAAACTGGAGTGGTACCGGACAAGTTTAAAATTGCTCGAGTGATTCCAATTTTTAAAAATGGAAAGAAATCTTGCACTAACAATTATCGACCAATTTCACTTCTTCCTGTTTTTAATAAGATCTTGGAAAAACTCATGTACAAAAGGTTGACCTCTTTTGTTAACACTCATGATATATTAAATGACAACCAATTTGGATTTCGATCGGGTCACTCTACTACTCAAGCTACTCTGTTAATTACTGATAAAATCCAGAAAGCTATTGAGAAACGAGAATATTCATGCGGAATATTTCTTGATTTGAGCAAGGCTTTTGATACCGTAGATCACCACATTCTAATTGAAAAACTTCAACATTACGGTATTAGAGGGGTAGCCAAGGATTGGTTTATCTCTTATCTTAATGACAGGAAACAATTTGTTTCTATTGGTAGCTCAGTTTCTTCTACGTGTAATATTCCCTGTGGTGTACCTCAAGGCTCAGTTCTTGGTCCATTATTATTTTTGTTATATATAAATGATTTTTGTAATTGCACTGAAGCTTTTGATTTTCATTTATTTGCAGACGACACTAACTTGTTCTGTTCTCAGAAAGAATTGAAACAATTAGAAGCTGAGATAAATAATAACCTGGGATTTGTTAATACCTGGTTAAGTGCCAATAAATTATCATTAAATATTCAAAAAACTAATTTCGTTATTTTTCATCCACCTCAAAAAAAAAGTGTTGATACTGTAAGCCTCAAAATTAATGATAATGTGATAAGGCAGGAATCCTACATCAAATATCTTGGTATTTACCTTGATTGTAATCTGAGCTGGAAAACTCAGATCCATCAAGTTGCTAAAAATATCAAAAGAAGTGTCGGTGTGCTGTTTAAAATCCGTAGAAATGTAAATACGGAAATTCTTGTTAATTTATATTATGCTTTGATTTATCCATATTTAATTTATGGCCTGATATTGTGGGGCAATACTTATGAATCAAATCTAAATCCGATTATTGTTCTGCAAAAGAGAGTTGTGAGGACTATAACCTTTGCTAATTTTGACGAACATTCAAGTCCATTATTCAAAGCTCTTGGTATTTTAAAATTTTCAGATTTAATTTCTCTTCAAAATTTGCTGTTTATGCACGATTTTAATAATCATATTCTTCCTTGTGCTTTTGATAACTTTTTTACGCCAACCAATCAGGTACATCAATATAATACACGACAAGCATCGAAATGCACATTTTATATGCCTTCTGTACGAACCAATTATGGAAAATTTAGCATTAGATATGCGGGTTCTAAAATTTGGAATACTCTGAACGAAAATGTTAAAGCAATGAGCAAAAAATCTTTCAAGAAACACAATATTTCAATATTCTTAAACTCATATTGACATTAGAACATGACTTATGTTTATTTATTTATTTATTTATTTATTTTTTTAAAATTTTTTTTTGTGTGTGTCTCTGTGTTTTTGTGCCAGTCATACTGTATCTAATATTTAGTAAAACCATCTGCTCATCCTTCTATTTATATGTTAATCCAATAACATGCTGGGCTATTTGGCTAGATTAGCTTTGCCATTCTAAATAGCCTGTGCTTCGATTATTTGTTTAATTATGTATCTATATACTTTCAAATTATGTACTATTGTAGGCACAAATAAATCTTTGAATCTTGAATCTTGAATCATGTTTTCTCCCGTGACGACAGTGTCACATGTGAGACTTATTACTTGTATATAAAAGTTAAAATGTCGTCAAAGAGAGGCTACAGTACGACGAAGAAAACAAAGCCAAAGGAAGCGTCAACTGCTTCGTTAAAGTCTACATCAACGACCTCTGTATCTAAGACTACAACATCAACGACCTCGATGATTGGCAGCACCAAAGACGAAGACAGTATTATTGGGTACGTCCACAACTTATCTCCTGTGAAACATAACAAACGAAAGACTTTTCAGTATGCTACGCTAGACTTGCAAACTTCCGAGTCTGAAAGTCAAGAAGTGCTTTTGTACTCTAAGTTCAAACGCTCAATTCTCGAGGACAGCGCAGTATCCCGTTCACCAGTGAAGATTCGTCGCTTTGCTCATACGGATGACGGTAAGAAGGTCATTATCAATGATGTCACCAACATCTCGACGCCTTCCCAATCGGAATATTCGTTTCAATACCAAGAAAAAGTCGGCACACAAAAGTGTTGTGCAGCTACAGTGTTACAAGTGTTGAATGACTGTAGCGAATGGGATCTGGTTACCGTGTAAGGCAAGGTCTTGCGTCTAAAGAAGTCTACTGTTGTGGGAAGCGCTTCAGCTTCAAAACAACAGCTGAAGTTATGCGAAGGTTTACTTGGTGACGATAGTGGGACAATACCGCTCGATGTTTGGGAGAGCCACATTGACCAGATTCAGGAAAGTGAAGTGTATTCATTTTCTCCAGTTGAAGTGCGCATTTGGTCTCGTCAAAAAAAGATTTCGACAGTTATCCGTACCGCAATTACACCGATAGAAAATCCCACCTTGGCAAGCCTTTTGTCGGATGCACCAGATACAGCGTCAGGTGGCGGGAGTACGTGTTCAATAACAGTAACTAACATTTCCTCAGTCGAGAAATTCGAGTCGTTTTCCCTGTGTTTAAATTGCAGCAGAAGGCTTCTCCAAGCGACAAGCACTCCTATTGTTCGTTGTGAGAGATGTCGACATACTATGCGCTTGAAAGATTGTGTAACAAGTGTTTGTGCCAAGTTTGTCGTTAAAACTGACGATGGGAAACGTATTTACTTGACAGCACTTCAGGATGCACTGGAAAAGGCATTTGGAGAAGGTATGACAGCGGATGCAAATATGATGACGGAGAAGCTTCTGTTCCTTGAGAATCTAGATATAAAGTACGATTCAGATTCTTTTGTTGTCAGCGAAATTGAGATGTTGAAACGAGTTTGAAAATTATGACATTTCCCCCCCTAGTGTTTGTGAACATTAAGCTGTTTCATTGTTAATATTTCCTGTTATTAGATAGTATTCTTTCACTATTGATAAAAAGGTCAATTGTTGGACTAGATCAGAGATGCATTTTAGCTGTCCATGAGTGACCGTTGGCGTTGTTATTAAACTGTTCATTCTTACTATTTTTTCAGTTATTATAAATGTATTATTTTAAAGGTGCAGGGTTATTGAAATTATAGTTTTTGAAAACCATGAATTTTTTTGGTGTGGATATTTTCTGGGATGACCCAATCTGTTAAACATTAACTTTCTGGTGACCGCATTACTTTCATGACAAATAATTTCTTTATGTAGATACATCAATAAAAGAACACGAAATATCAGACAGACACAATCACACAATACATTAATTCTTGAAACTTTGCATGGTGAAAAAACTAGTACACAAGAAATTTGTGGAAACACCATTTTAATATTATTACTTAGCTTTTGACCTGTTGACTCAGAGCAAACTATTCCAATTTGTTGGCTCACGTTATGTAAAAACAAAAATGACTGTACAACCAAGATCACATAAGAATACAGTGGTGCAATGATTGCATGTAAACTACATGGCAACGGTGGCATCAAGAATGTTGACTGAAGAGGGCCGACATGTTTAGTGGGTTGTCCTTCGTGGTATTGCTCCTCGCTACTAGGTGACAATCAGGCCTGAGGAGAGGGGGTCAGCCTGGTCGCTGGCCAGGGGCCCATGGCTAAAGGGGCGAATTTTAAGGGACCAAAAGAATATGTCATAAAAGTAGTGTACTGGATAGGCAGTGTTGAAAATGACATGTGTAAATTGTCTTGAGCGAAGACCTTTCACCAGAGAGAAGCATAATGTTAAATGTGAAACCATAAAATCAATTTTACTATCAACAACGGAAGCTTTAGTAGTAATTGGCCCATATCAATAGTGGGCTTTATTACTGACATGGGTCTTTGTGGCTTTATCACTGCTATGGGCCCTTTATACCTTTGTCACTAACATAGGCATAGGGGGGGGGGGGCTTTTATCACTGCTACAGAGCATAGTGCTCATAGGCTGGTAGTGGTCCAAAAACCTTTTTGACCAGGGGCCCAAAATTTGTCTCACTACACATGTCATAGAGTTCACAATGCAAAAATTGATCTTCTACTAAATATTTTCAAAGAGAAACTGAACTACAGTATCCTTAGATCTCTGAGCTAATTAATAAGAATGTTTAGACATTTTCCAATGGATATCCTTTGGTGCAACACACAAGTGAACTTGTTGCAACAAAATATATAGGAGTTGTCACAGTAGTACTCATTGCAGCAGTATAGGACTTGTTGTAGCTGTATACATTGTTGTAGCAGTACACCTTGTTGCAACACAATAGGACTTGTTGTCGCAGTTTAGAACTTGTTCAGCAGTAGTAAACGTACATTCACCAAGTGGAGGAGAGGTTATTCTTGCAGGGCCAATATTTGAAGATAACAATGTCAACCACATATTACCAGGGTTAAGTCACGTTGGCCTGAAAAACAGAGAAAAATCTTCTCGACGTTTCGAGCGAAGGCCCTTCGTCAGGAGAAATTAGTAAACAACTCACATGTGGTCACGCGTATTTATAGCAGAGCTACAATGGGAATCACGTGAACACATGTAAGCCAATAAAAACAAAGTAAACAAATAAATTAATATGTAATTTTAGCCTGTGTGCAGGTGCTGACCCAATTTGTGGGTCAGCTACCTGCAAATAGGCAAAGAAACAGGTTATAAATTACTATTTAAATCATCAGAAAAAGGTTAAGGAAAAGGTGTGGAATATGGTGGTGGAGTGAGCTAAATGAAAGAGAATCGCTCATTGAGGCCGTGAGGGTGAATGGTACCAAGTTTGTAAATGAGACGCATTTCTTGTTTACGACGAGTATCGTTACAACCTATAATGGGCTGAATGGCACAGATTTTCATGTTGGAAAAGGAGTGGTTGGCACTGTTGAAGTGCCTGGCAACAGGTTTGTTTTGCACATCGTTTTTGACATCACGAAGGTGTTCAACAAACCTGTCACCTAAACGTCTTCCAGTTTCTCCGATGTAAAGCATGGGACATTTACTGCAAGAAATACAGTAAATGAGGTTGGAGGAAGTGCAAGTGAAACTGTGGGTTATGTTGAACCTACATTTTGGAGCCGAAATTGAAATTGAGGAGTCTAAATATTTACAGGTGTTGCACCTACCGCGACAGCAAGAGCTGGTGCCAACATGTGATACCAAGGCTTGCTGCAGTGAGCTGTGAACAACGTTTTCCCGGATGTTTTTGCTATGCCGAAAAGATACTAGGGGTTTCTCAGAGAAAATGGAAGATGTTTCTGGGTCATTTTTAATGAGGTCGAAATTGCGGCTAATGATGTCCCTTACTTTGAAATTGAAGGGATGAAAAGTGAGAACTAGAGGTACTTTTTCATTAGAAATGGTAGCCAAAGGTTCGCTTAAGGTGTCTGAACGGGAAATGTTGGAGACCTTGTGTAAGGCAGTGTCTAAGAGGTGGGAAGGATAACCGCGATTAACAAAAAAGTTTCTCATTTCCAAACATTTGGCATTGAAATCGTCATCTTCACTGCAGAGGCGGCGAAGACGAAGAAATTGAGAGAAAGGAATGGAAGTTTTGGTGTGTTTAGGATGATGAGAGGAGAAGAGGAGGTAGCTATGAGAGTCAGTGGTCTTGTAAAAGACAGAAGTGCTCAGCTTATTACCATTAATGGAGATGAGAATATCTAAGAACGACACACTAGTCTCACTGATCTCCCATGTGAACTGGAGTGCTGGGTGGAAGTCATTAACATAGTTAATGAAGCAAACCAGGTCAGTGCGCGAACATGATGCAGTGCCTAAGCAATCATCAATGAACCGACCATAGTAGTCAGGTAGGAAACCAGTGTATTGTTCAAAGATTTGTTTTTCCACATATCCAACAAATAAGTTGGCATAGTTAGGGCCCATTTTGGTACCCATGGCTACACCACTAACTTGTTGGTAACTTCTTGTTCTTGATATCACTAACTTCTTGTTCTTGATATCATCACAAGGAATACTGTTTAGCCTTGGAATAATATTTTGCCAGAATCTTTTATATGACTTGAACTTTTATGCCCATGTACATGTAACAATGATGTTCTGATTTGTTTTTATTTGCTGCACAACTGATAATGGTGATCTGATACTGTTGTGTTCGGATCTACAAAATATAATTGTGCACAATTATTGTAAACTGTATATTTTGCATGGTACTGTAATGAATTATTATGGTGATAGGGCCTAATAGGGTAGCCGCTCTCTGCAGGCAACTCCTCAGGTTCCTGCCCAAAATTACATAATAGTAAAAAGTAGCATGAATAAAATTAAAGAGATCACCATTAAAAATTAAATTATTAAAATAAGACAAAATTAAAGGTAAGGTCAAAATAAATAAAAATATAATGTGTGGGAAGGGTCAACATGTTGGGGTTGGGGTGTGGTTACTTACCTGATTTTGTTATCACTTGGGGACTTGCAATATACCAAATATCATAATCATACTCAATATGAGTATAAAATATGGGAGAAAAAAATATTTGTAATAGTGTTGTCTCCTTCCTATTTAGATCTTAAATATCTCTTATTTGGAGTTTGTGTATTGTAACATACTATTAATTATTATGCATCTATAAGCTATTATAAGTTCATTCAGTAAAACAATTAATTAATGCACATATTGGCTTGTGGTCAGAGAAATAGGTTTCTAAAATGTGAGCATTGATTTGTGATTCTGGTAAATTTGTATAAATATGATCTATAGTGGTTCGGTTGTCAGTAGTATAACTGTTTATTAATTGCCTGTAATTATTTTCATTAACAAATAGATTATATAAAGGTCTCCTGTTACTTTCATCTAGCCAGTTAATATTAAAATCCCCAATAACAATATTAAACTGAGAAGAGTAAAAACTCAGTATCTCATTTAAAGCATGGCACAATTGCTGTACTGGGATTTTAGGTGAGCGATATACACCTATTATGGATACATAAGGAAGAATCATTACTTTCATAATAGTTATCTCAATACCATTAGTATTATTAGTGCATGGATAGCCAGGTATAAAATCCAGCCTACTGTAGACTGCTGTACCTCCGTAAGGTCTTGAAGTTACAGAAGGCTGAGCATCATTTCTAAACAAGGTATACCCATCAATTGCATACATATTATCTTTATCTAAACTACTAAATCTTGTTTCTGAAAAAAATATTGATATTAGTACTTGTATAATTTAAATCATGGCGAACATCATCAATATGTCTATGCAATGACCTTGAATTAAGGAAGCAAAGTTCAAATGAAACCTGGTCAGCATTATAAATAGGAGATATGCTAAGTTTAAGATAACATTCTGTTCTTAGGTTCTCCATTTCAGCCTTCACATGGGGATTGACAACTATTTTTTCTTCACACAAGTCAGTGATATATAAGCCCTCTATAGTTGTTACTCTGCTAAGACCAACATAATGTATATGAGGTATTGCTCTTCTAGTATTAAAGTTAACAACTATTTTTTGCTCAGTGTCACCTTGTGATCGTTGAATTGTTTTGGCAGCAGCTGGTCGTAGTGGAAACTGTTTCCTTACAACTTGAGCTGTTCTGTTTCTACCGACAGCAAACTGAGTTGTAATTGGCTTTATTGGAGTCCATGTACGTTCAATACCTTGTACATAACATTGTCTATTCTCATGTCTAGTTTTTTCACCAACATCAGCATGGTCAAACTGTACCCATATTATGTCTGATGGTTTGTCTCTTTGGTTTAACTGTATTTTTTAATAACATTACCAGTACCATTCGTTATGCCATCATCAGTCCGTACATTTACTGCTATTTCTGTCCTTTCACCTAATGCTAATTGAAGGTTTGAAATTATTTGCTTAGTTTTTCTTGGATCATTTGGTATTTGACTGATAATTCTATCCCTTAGTTCAGTAGAGTTCGCTCCTATAACACTATCAACTGCTTTTATACAATACTTCTCACCAATTGCTGCATGATGGACTCTTTGATTAAACTCATTAACCTTGATATTTTGAATGAACAAATGTGGTACATGCAGTGGATCATGTACACCATTTTCTTCTATGATTCTTTCCTTAATTTTTAAAACGTCATCATCAGTGTGGTTGCCTTCTCGTAGTCTCATAATTTCATTAAGTTCAAACATGTTAAAGTAGTCTTCCCATAGATTGGGAAGAAGAATAGCATATTCTGAATTGTCCAGATTTTTAAATATGTACCTATCCATCACAGGTTCTAGCTGAAATAAGTCTCCAGTTGCAATTATGCTTACACCTCCAAATGGTTCTTTGCTTCCTTTAATATGTTTGAGTCTATTGTTAATCTGAATATTAAACATTGTACTTCCTACCATTGATACCTCATCAGTAAATATTAATTTTACACCACCAAGTTGGCTTCGTAAAGTATTTAGCCTGCTTGAGTCAAGGGGTTTGTAATTCTTTAAAGATTTGCTGGTATTGCAAGAGCAGTATGTATAGTATTGCCTTTTATATTAAACGCAGCTTTACCAGTTGGTGTAAGCATTAATATATTTACTTGATGGAAATCATCACCAGCTCTTGTATTGTAATATTTTAGTGTTGCTTGATAAAGTGCTTTGGTTAGATGTGATTTTCCAACACCAGCTCCTCCACTGAGAAAACAGTGGAATGGCTGATCAGTTGTCTTAACAAGATGTAAAATATGATAAAAAAATTCTTTTTGTTCTTTATTCAACATCTGTGTCATCTTTCTGTAATCATGGTCCTGTAATTCATTTAATATGAGCTGTTCACTATTTGAAGCAGTAGACGGGACTCCAGTATCACTGGAAAGATCATAATTTTCATTAAAATCAGGGTGCAGGTCTTGTACACCTTCAGATTCATCTTGACGTTCAATGTCCTGTGTTGCTGGGGCAATCAAGTCAAAATTATCATCATTATTTTCCATGTTGTGTAACTGACTTGAATATCATTTAAGTCATCAGTGCACATAGCATATTGTTTCATTTGGTCATCTATTACATCTTTAACTTGAAAGAAGTATTCTTCATATGAAGAACAATTACCAATCAAGTCAGTGTTTTCATTTCTCCATGCAGTAAACAACATAATTAGTTCACGATAATGTTTCTCAGAATCTAATTCTTTATTAAAGCAAACACTTCGTATAATTCTAGCTTTTGATCTTTTCTTATTCTTTTGTTTCACACAAAGCTCTTTTTGTTTCTCTTCTTCTTGTTGTTGTTGTTCTTCATCATCATGATCATCATCGTCATTATCATTAATGTTTGTCTCAAGTGGGAGACTATCAATATCAAGTTCATGAGATATTTTTATATATGGTTTACCACATGAATCATACCATGCAGCCCAGTCAGCAAGAGACACATACTCAAGGCTGGCAGGCCGTTTGATATATCGCTTTAATAGACCAGTTGCATAAATTTCCTCTGAATCATCATCCATTTCAATTATGTCTTTTATTGGTTTTAACAGGTGAACCCTATTTTCTGGAGGTGATGTATTTATGAATACTACTTGCCGAGATGATTTTCTCATTGCAAGTTGTAAGACGATATAAACTGCTTCTTGTGCACTAATTTCAACATTATTCAAAAATTTATTACCAATATCTCTCACTTGCTGTTTGATGGTAGAGTTTCCCTGTCTAGCTTCAGCACATGCACTTCGTAATGGTTCACTCATTCCTTTTTGTGCTTTAGAAATATATGATACAATGTACATTGCACATGCATAAACATCAAGGACAAATTGAACATCCATGTTAGCGCGCAATGCACTAAGGCAAGCAGGATTATACTTATTAATTCTCAATTCATTTGGCTGCCTCTTTAAAAATATTGTTGGTGTATTAAGTCCTGATCGTAAAGTAAGCAAATAATTTAGTTCAGTAATTTTCAAATTTACTAGTAGCTGATCAAATGTGATATCTTCACCATCTTTGGAATCATTTAAATGTTTTTGTATTGATTTCCAGTTATCTTTATGCTGTGTAAGCTGACTATCTTCAATATCAATATCTAAGGGATAAAGAATTTTGGTTGACCACATAGGTGGTTGTGGGTAATTGAAACGACATTGTGTCTTGGATTTTTTCCAGCAAGTATGAGAATGGCGGTGCACTTGCCTGTTCACAAGTTTAAGCAGCTCAGGATTATCAGTTGGTCTCTTACAACTAATTATTTTATCAATAAATGCTACGACTTTATCAACATTGTCAACACCAAATACAGGAGCATTTTCTAGCCATATTAGCATATGAATATGAGGGGAGCCTCTTTGCTGATATTCAACTCTATAATACCAGTCAGCAATTTTCCCTAGGGGTGCAGCACTACTCATGAGAAAGGTTTGTAAAAACTTATTTATTTGATAGTCAAAATGCCTTGCACATGTGACAGGATCCTTTGTATCAATTTGCACTTTTCCTCGCAGTTGAGATTCTCTAGCTCACTGTCAGTGTATTCTCTGTTATTGGCAAGTTTACCAAGTATTCTAAGAAGGTGCGTCCATTGCGTTTCTGCAGAAGAAAAACTGCAAAATAGTGAGGCTGGGCCTAATTGTCTTATCATTGCAAATATATCTTTTTTAGCTTTTTCAAAATATGGAGGCGAGCCTCTTAATGCTCTCAGAAATTTATAACCTTCATCATGGCGAATTAATTAATCTAATGCACCTGTTTGTTTCAATTTACCTGCTTTAATTGATCTGTTGTTTCCTTGGCATTTCCTCAAGGCGATTTGAGATTGCCCTAGTAAAATCTTCATTTGCAGTTTCTTTGTTTTAAAGAAGATATTCTCTACACACACAGCAGCCCTTCTGTCTGACCGCCTTAACTCAGATTTGCAAATTTCACTATAATGGACATCTGTAAGTCTGTCAGTATTGTCAGGTCATTTATGGCCAAGGAAAATACCTGGATATGCCAATTCCTCAGAATATTTGTCTCTGAATACACTGAGAGGTGTGCTGCCTTCACCTGGTGCAACATTCAGAATTTGTTGACGTTCATTGTCTGTCATGAAATCAGGGGCTGTTAACATGGTATCTGTGACACCAGCAGGTATTTCTACCTCATCCTCACTCCAGTTATCTTCGTCATTAACTGGGTCCTGATCACAGTTCATACATGTATTTTCTGATTGTTCCTGATGTTGTTCACTTTCACTCTCATCAAAAGGTACTGGTAATAAAATATCAGAATTATTTTCAAGCCAATTTTGATTGAAACTTACACCTTCTCTGTAAAGACTACTGTTTTTGACAAGCCAATTGGCAGCGTGCACTACTTTGTGTGGCCTTACGTTCAAGGATAAAGCTGAACTTTTATATTGTAGTTTTCTCTGAAGGTTGACTTTAATTGTTCCAGTTTCATCTGGTAACATTGGCAAAAATGCTAACAGTATTAGTAATATCTGCTGGTACATTAACAATGTTTCCATTGATTTTAAATTGTTTCCCCCTAGGACCTTGCATGAGTTTTTGAAATGCTAATCTGGGGGCAAGTAATCTACACTCCAATTCATTCAGATCAAAAAATGTAGGTTTTGCTGGGAATTGCATCCCATTTACAGCAGCACAAGGCGGTACTCTATTCTTTACTAAGTATTCATGACAAGATCTGCACAACCATTCAACATTATCAACACTAGTTTTGTGAAGAAGATATTTTTGCATACCTGGATTAGTTTCCCTGAGGGTTGCAGCAGAATTCACACTATGCTTATACCATAATTGATCACAACAACTACAGGGCGAAAGCTACCGCTCCGTATCGTGTCATCGACAAAGTTGAAATGTTTATCGAAAGTGCTCTTGTATCTCAAATGATTAATAGATCTGCACTAAGGAATATTGGATATGACAACGGAAAGCTGAAATGGCATGGTACTTTCGAACATCTGAAAGTACTTTTGGAAGAGTCAATCGGTCTTCATGGAAAATGGTCAACACCGGGTGGGCAAGCGAAGAAGTTTTCATGTGAATGTGACTCCACTGTCTCAGATCCACAGCTCACTGTTACATGGTATCAAGGCAAACAACAGACACTAGTCTTCAACGGCAATATGGCAGAGGAAGTAAAAGATAAATTTATTCAAATAGCGCTGAGAGAAACCGAAGAGAGCAAGACGCCCGAAGATGAAATACAAACAACTACCAATGCAGACGGCAATTTATCCGAAGAATCTATAAACAATGCACCAATTGATGACATTTCTGAGACTGGCGAATCCATCAATGCCTCTCTATCATCGATTAACTCAACACAGAAGCCATCAACCGATAAAACTAGGAGAAATAGTCTTCCTGAAATGTTAACTGAAACCACAGCCACCGGTCAACATGTGGTATACACTCAAAAGTGTGACTGCCCTTGTAACATGATGACTGCTGAAATTGAAGGCATCAAACTTGATATAGTCGTTCTGCAAAACCAACTTCAAACTCGTAATAAATCTGAGGAATTCGAAATCGATACTCAGTCAGTGAGAA
This sequence comes from Corallium rubrum, assembly GCA_964035015.1. NCBI lineage: Eukaryota > Metazoa > Cnidaria > Anthozoa > Scleralcyonacea > Coralliidae > Corallium > Corallium rubrum. The sequence goes on from OZ035997.1 coordinate 70,087,411, forward strand.
AAGAAAACAAGAAACTAAAAGAAATTATAAATTCAAACACTCGTAAACATGAAAATGAGATAGACTGCTTAAGAGCAAAATTGAATTCCCTTGAGACAACGTTAATCAAAGTTGAAGAAGAGAGAGACTCATTAAGAACTGTCCTGACTCTTATTACTCAAGACCAAAAGCACGAGAGAAATAACATGGGAAGAAAGATCGAAGATTGCTCTTGGCAGAAGGTTGGAAACAGTAATCGAAAACAAAAATCTAACCATAATAATCACCCAGCGTCTTCTGCAAGTATCAACCGGTTCGAGTTACTGAGTGACTCTGATGTCAGCGAAGACGAAGATGAAAATACCACAATCACAAGCGTTATCGAAATAATCAATGAGGCCGACAGGGGCCAAGGAGGTAAACCACAGTCGTTGAGAAAAAAATCGAAGCCCTCGAGAAAAACCAACAAACAGATGGTAAAACGAAAGCCACCAACAAATTACGTGAATGATCAATCTAGTTCTCCCAAACAAACTCCAAGCAAAACCTCGCGCTCAACAATAATAGCAGGTGATTCTATTTTAAAACATTTACAAGGCCATAAAATGTCCAGGAATAGCAAGGTTAAAGTGTCTTCCTTTCCAGGCTGTACCACAAGAGACATGCATGACCACGTGAAACCTATCTTAAGGCAGAAACCTGATCAACTGATCGTCCATGTTGGTACGAACAGCCTACGAGAGAACGAAAGTTCGACTGCCTGCGCTGAAGAGATTATTGATCTTGTAAGATCGATAAAAAATTCAACACCGAAGACAGAAGTTGTCTTATCCAGCTTGGTAGTCCGCTCAGATGTTGATGAACTAGCGCAACAAGTAAGTAAAGTAAATTCTATCCTAAGGAAATATTGTCATCAAAACCAGTGGAAGTTAATCGACCATTCTAATATCACAGTCGAACAGCACCTAAATCGAAGCAAACTCCACTTAAATAAATATGGAACTTCTAGATTAGCTCGTAATTTTACAGATTTTATTTATCATAAAGATTAGGAAGTTGCCATGTGGGAGTCCAATACTTCTGTGCTGCCGGGGCCCTACGACAATGACGGGTCACTCAATGTCGATTATAGCTCAGTCTTTGGCCGTGGCTTGGTGATGGCTTCCCTAAATATAAATAGCCTATTAGCACATATTGACGAACTACGAGTATTTTTAAGTAATGTCAAGATTGACATACTCTCAATTAATGAAACTAAATTAGACTCCACCATCAAAAATAACGAAGTTTATATATCTGGTTTTGAAATAGTCAGAAATGATCGGAAAATAAATGGTCGGAATGGAGGTGGAGTCTGTTGTTATCTGCGAAATAATTTGAACTATACCGTTCGTGACGACTTGCTTTCTGACAAACTCGAATGTTTAATTGTTGAAATCACCAAACCACGGTCCAAACCTTTCATAGTTAGTACATGGTATAGACCACCAGATTCTCCCACGCACCAATTTGATGAATTCGAGGAATTAATAAGGAAAATTGATGCGGGGGGACCTGGAATTCTACATGTTAGGTGATATAAATGTGAACCTTATGCCAGGTATCACTTCGGTAAATAGTTCAAAACTAAATAACATATTTGATATTTACGGATTAAACCAATTGATTACCGAACCCACACGAACTACTCTGAACTCCAGTACCCTACTTGACCTTTGCATTACGAATTCGCCCATTAAAATAATAAATAGCGGAGTTGTCGAACTTGCAATAAGTGATCATGCGCTCGTTTTTATGACACGTAAGGTCCATTATGAACGTACAAGAGCGAAAATAATTGAAACTCGTAATCTAAAAAACTTTAACAAAGATAATTTTCTAAGAGATTTGGAGCAAAAGACGTGGAATGATGTTAATCTTGATGATGACCCTAACGATATGTGGTCCAGATGGAAAGGCTTTCTAATGGAAGCCATCGATAAACATGCACCTCTTAGATCCAAACGAGTTGGCAATAAAAACTCTCCTTGGATCACGGGTCAGCTATTGCGTGAAATGCATAAAAGAGATTTTCTAAAAAAGAAGGCAGCACTTACTGGTGACCCACAGATGTGGGATCAGTTCAAACACGCTCGAAATTACACAAATAATGAAATTAAAAAGGCCAAACGCCAATATTTTACAGCAAACTTGGAGATTAACAAATCTAATCCTAGGAAAACGTGGAACCTAATTAATGAATTAAGCTCTCGTCATTGCTCCAAGTCAAATAATATATCTGAAATTAAAGTTGGAGAGAATATTATAAACACCTCACCTGAAATGGCGGAGACATTTAATTCGTACTTCTCAGGTGTTGGCGAAAACCTGGCTGCCGAAATAGCGCCATCTGTTATTGAACCTGAGTCATATCTCCACCCCACTGAGAAAACATTTAATATTGAAACCCCCTCTGTGAACTTAGTCCATAAATTATTGACTGAAATTAACGAAAGGAAGGCCACGGGCCTAGACAAGATTCCCTGTAAACTTTTAAAAATAGCGGCTAACATTGTTGCTCCATCGTTAACTGAAATCTTTACCAAATCGATCAATACCAATATTTTCCCGAGGGATTGGAAATTGGCTAGGGTGTCGCCAATATTTAAGAAGGTCGCCAATATTTAAGAAGGGCGCCAAAAATGAGCTAAATAATTATCGACCAATATCTGTCATACCTGCAGTTGCAAAAACGTTTGAAAAGATCATTTTTGACCAGTTATATGGTTATCTTAATGAAAATAATTTAATAATTTCATGTCAATCAGGTTTTCGGTCATGGCATAGCACACTTACTGCTCTGATTGAAGCCACAAATAGCTGGTCTGTTAATATTGATAATGGTCTCCTAAATGGAGTAATCTTTATCGATCTTAAAAAAGCTTTTGACACTATCGATCATAATATTTTATTACGTAAGCTTTCCAATTATGGAATTGGAGAGAGCAGTCTTAAATGGTTTGAATCATATCTTGTAGATCGAAGCCAAAAATGTAGTATAAATGGTCATTTATCGAATGCTCTTCCAGTTACTTGTGGTGTTCCCCAGGGAAGTATCCTTGGACCACTTCTTTTCCTGGTCTATATTAATGACCTGCCGAACTGTCTCAGCGTGGCTTCACCAAGAATGTTTGCTGATGACGCAAGTATAACCATTGCAGCCGAAACACTGGTTGACCTGGAAAATCTCTTCAATCTAGAGCTCAATAATCTTAACTGTTGGTTAAAAGCAAATTGGCTTAGTCTTAATATTACTAAGACAGAATTTATGGTAATTGGCTCGCGTCAGCGAATCAAAGCCCAAGCATGCGGTCACATTAAAATTCAGTGTGATGGTAAGGAGATCAAGAGAGTCGATGAGGTCAAATCGCTGGGCATAATTATTGATAAAAATTTCTCTTGGGCTAGGCATATTGAAGAAAAATCCAAGAAAATCTCCTCGGCCATAGGCGCTCTTAAACGAATACGACCATTTATTTCGATAAATACAGCTACCAAAGTGTACCAAGCCCTAATTAAACCGCAGTTTGATTATTGTAGCTCTGTTTGGGATGAGCTGAGCGCGACATTGAGTGACAAACTACAAAAACTACAAAATCGAGCAGTTAGGGTAATAACGAAGTCAAAATACGACTCTAGTGTAAAAAATCTTCTAGAGAGTTTGAAATTGGATATGCTTGCTATACGTCGAAAGAAACTTAAATCAACTTTAATGTTTAAAACGATCAAACAATTAACCCCAATGTATATGCAAAATTTGTTTATCCCCCGCAGCACAGGATATAATATAAGGAATGCTGAAAATAAATTGAATTTACCCCGCCCACATACCAACTACTTAAAGCGAAGTTTTAGCTATAGTGGGGCACTGCTATGGAATAACTTGCCCTTGAATATACGAATGTCGCATTCTCTTGGTCAGTTTAAAAGGGAAATTGACCAACATTATTCCGAAGATTAACTGGACTCCTACACGGCAATCTTGTAAAACAGTATTTTAATTTTGTATTTAGTTAGGTAGTTTTATAATATTTTTATGTAAATTTACTGAAGGTTTTACCGTGTTTGATTGATTGATTGATTGATTGATTGATTGATTGATTGATTGATTGATTGATTGATTGATTGATTGATGTATAAAGTGGGTCTTTAGAGACAACATTGTGGAATTTTAAAATTAAACTTTGTAAAGATTCATCTTGAGCTTCAGACCATTTTCGTTTCGCATACTCCTTCTTGTAATCATTGTTCTTCCGTTTTTGTTCATCAGATTTATTTTTTTGCCTATATTGTTTAATGTATTCAGCGTTCTTCTGTTTCTGCTCATCCGATTTATTTTTTTGTCTATATTGCTTCATATATTCACTGTTCTTCTGTTTTTTGTTCATCAGATTTATTTTTTTGTCTACATTTTTTCAAGTAATTGTTGTTCTTCTGTTTCTACTCAGATTTATTTACTTGTCTATATCCCTTCATGTATTCATTGATTTTCTGCTTTTTCTTATTAGACATTTTTTGTCTATATTCTTTCATGTAATTATTACGGCTCTTTTTAACATTTTGATCAAGCAATTTGTTTGTTAAAATTTTTTGGTTTGATTCTTCCAAATCACTTTGCTGATTTTCAGGTAAATTTGAGTTTGTACTTCATGGAAGGGTTGAGACATAATGGTATTCATCTATATGACCCAAATAAATATCTGTTGGTCGTTGTAGTGGAGCTACTGATTTGATAATATTGAACTCAGCAAAATGTTCATTTGATTCAGCAATAATAATTCTTAAATTAAGTTGGTCTGCAACAGCTTGTATAATAAGACCATCACACCATGTGCCTTGCATAGACATACTATTAAGATATTGTCCCCAGGAATACTCTGTATTGCTTTCAATAAATCTCTCAGGATTTTGGCGTATATATGTGATACCAGCAGCCCTGATATTCAAGTGATGAATGGGATCGCCATATAACTGATGTGAAACAGCTTTGAAAAAGCAATCGCCTCCACCACCAACATCATACGGTCTCAAGTCAAAATGCTGTAATCTTTGTTCTAATATTAAATGTGAAGGTTGATTGCTTTCATTTTGCACAGGACCTGGGTTTAATTCAATATCACCAGACAATAAGAGCTTTTTCCCTGATAAATAATATTGCTCATTGACAAAATTACAATTGTCAGTGAAAAAATTATGCCCGTTCACAAACTTAAAATAATAAGCTTTGTAATTAGTAGCTAACTCGTTTAGACTGGATGATTTAGGTGTAGATCTTCTGAGAAACTGCTTAATTCCGTGTCTACTTTTTCTCTTTCTCATTGCTGACATATTTTTTTTCACATTTATTCTAGACGGTTCTCGGTCTCTACATAGTTTGGCATTTGAATGTCTATTGCATTTTCGTGCAGTAGATCTACATGATTTATTTAAACAAAGATCTAAATCACAACTACCATAGGTACATGTATTACAAACAGCATGAATTACCACAGTTTTCGCACATGATTGACCAACCAAAGGTTTACTTTTAGGCTCAATATGTTTCCTCCCAAGAGGCTCGATAGCTTTCTCATCAAGGTTTTCAATATGTTTCCTCCAAAGAGGCTCGATAGGTTTCTCATCAAGTTTTTCAATATGTTTCCTCCGAAGAGGCTCAATAATTTTCCTCCAAAGAGGCTCAATAATTTTCCTCCAAAGAGGCTCGATAATTTTCCTCCGAAGAGGCTCGATAATTTTCCCCCGAAGGGGCTCGATAATTTTCATCCCCCTATTAAGAGGCTTGATATGATTCCTCCGATGACAGATATTTTTGTTCCAAGGATGGTTTTCTGCCTTGCCAAGAGGGTTTATATCCTTGAGCTTTTTGTGTTCCAGAACGTGGCTCACTTTTATCATGAAGACGAAGCCGTCGAAGCTCAAATTGCTCGAATCCGGAACAATGTGGTTCATTAATCTCACTTTCATCGACGTGGTACAACCTGGGAAAACTGTGGTAGATCACTCTTACAAAATGACAACAATTCATGTTGAAATACTTACTAAATCCGCGATTCGTTTGCCTCATAAATTTCTCGCTGTTTTCTTCACACATGGCGATGATGGCGTTCATCCAAGATACTGATTGGCTGTCGGTCGACGGTCGGTCGCAAGTTGGTGTCAAATTCAATATAACTGATCTTCACTAATCGGCTATCGGTCGTAGCTTGTCGTTTCATTCTTCTACGTTTTGATCGGCCCTGATGGCATTCTATTGTTACTTACTTCTTACTTATTTACTGACTCGTGCGACTGCAATGTATCTACTGTGCGCATGCGCAGTAGATACAAAAATGGTATGTGCCTTAACAACTCCACTGCAGACTTCTGAGGTTGTACCTGTCTCCATGAACATATATGAACTGACTTGTAGCAATGCTGTGTACTTGTTAAGATAATCAGATTGTGTTGTCAGTTCTCGCTCTAAAACAGTAGAAAAGGATGCACGTTGTTTGTGAGTGAATGTGGTATCCAACTGAAACCCAGCAGCATCGTCTCTGTTCAAGGTTAGAGTTTTTCTTCCATCTGTTAGTTGCAGATAATTAAGACTACGATACATTGCTGTTGAGTAATGAGCATCTGGATTGAATTTGATAGAAAATCCCTTGCGAACCTTGCGACATGTTATCTTGGCAATCCCTTTATAATGCTTGGCAGACATTCTCCTGTGGTTTCTGGCAACACAGAGCTGGACAATAGTCCCGTAGCCAAACTTGGTATCATACTTTTTTTCAAGGTGTTCCTTAATTTGGCCATAGGTCACTCGCTGCCTGGGTTGCTCAGTAGTTTTGCCATATGTGAAGGTCAAAACCCCTGTCCGTCTCCATGCATCCACCCCGACTTTCCTTTCTCTGACAAAGTTTTCAATATCTGACCCAATGTTGGGATACTTGTTGAAAACTCTTGATACCCTGTTTGGCAGTTTTCGCTTCAATAGACTGGCTGCTGCAACGGCTTTAGCAGCTTTTATGTGTGCCTTTTTTTCTGTAAATCTTCCTTTGCTTGATAATCATATTTCGTGCTGCCTCAGAGTCAAGATCAGTAACATCTAACCAATCATCTGGGTTAACACTGTCGCTTTCATTGCTACTATCGATATCTTGATCGGAAGTTTGAGAGCATAGTCCATTCGATTCTGTCACAAGTAATCCTTGCTTAGATTCTTCGATGGGACCTTCTTCGTTGATAACTGGATCACGAGATTCACCATTTCCGGAATTGCAGTCATCAGAATGAACTGCATCAGCATCCTCTGTGGCTGTGCTGATTCTGATTCATCATCTGGGACAGGGATACCTAATGCCCTCAAAGAAGCTACGTTCTCTGCTTGAGATAGTTCCAAGATGCTTTTTCTAATAGACTCTGCCATTGAAATGGCGTCCATTATCTTTTCTTCGTGACCATGGAAATTCTCGAATCCATAAATTTTTCTTGCTTCCTTGGAACTCATACCTTGGCTTTTACGTTCCGTATATTTCATCAACAAGCGATCGCTTTCTGACGAAGCGAGTTTATATAATAAGGACAAACTTTCCCGTGGTAAATTTGTTACAGATGGCTTTGACTTATTTGAATTGTTCTGTGAAAACAGAAAGTGTTCAATTGATTTGCAGAATGTCAACATATGTACTCCTTGTCGTAGTTCTGTGACATAAAGTCTTCGTGAACCTGGCCCTGTGATCTGCATTCCCAATACTACCACTGGGAGCTGCATCAGTCTTCTGATTGCTTTATCAGATTGATAATTAACATCAAACAAGCTTCTAAAGAGTGTCGACACCTCACAAATCCCTTCATTATTTAGGATTTCTGTTGCAATCTGCAACAGTGGTGAACTTTTATTACAGTTTTCCAACTTGGAATCATGGTTCTTTGCTTTGCAGTAAAGTTCTCTAGCTTTTCTAAACTCGGATAAAGTCAAGTCATCGATGTTAGATATGTAAATGCCTGTCTGCGGACGTTTGGCCGATTTTGCAAAATCTGCATGTTTCAAATAACGGAGCAGCAACTCCTCTTCTTCGACAAACATGGCACAATCTTTAAATTGGTTAGAACAATGGACTCAGTCACTGGTATCAACAACATCTGAGTTTGAAGACCCAGATCCTAGTAATCTGGGGCTTGACTAAAAAATGTTCTGTCTCTAAGTTGTCTTCCTTGTTGCTTAACTTCGCCGAGGTATTATCACAATCAGGTGTACACTCCCTACTTGATGTTGCTCTTGAATTCAAACTTTCTGAGCATGCAGATGTGGTCAATGAAGAACTGTTGTTCTCATCAGGAATCAACAAAAGGCATTCTGACAGTTCACTTGGATTAGAAGTATCACTTTCTGTGGCAGAAACACCTGTAGCTTGATTTTCATGTTGGACAAAAAATGATGACACGTCCCTTTGTTTTGACATTTCCTCTGACTGACTGGTACATGGTGACATGCTTTTGATCTTGTTTGCTTGGACTTAAGGACTGACAGCTCTTCAGGTAGTTTCCGCTTTTCTTTACGTTTTTAACCGATTTGTTCAAGGACTTGTGCAGCTTGTGAATACATCTCTGCATTGGCAAGCTTTGCTCTTTCACTATGCAGAAGACTCATTAGCTTGTCCACCGTCTCAATATCCTCCCCAAGTTCACAAATCTTACTCTGTCGCATCTCTTCTGACAGCTTACATGTTTTTTTAAAAAAGATCACAATCGAAGCATACAGATATAAAATTACAACAAAAGAACAGTTAAAGCAATACGAAATGGCAAGCATTTACAAATCACAGAAAGCGGTTTGATTGACATTAGTTTGGAAGTCTACATCAGGAACACCATTTAAAAGACATTTAATTTTTTTTCTTACCTGACATCAGACGCCATTTATCTCCCAACAAATGAGGCTGAGGTAAGCAGGATAGTGCGTAGAGCAGCAAAAATTGGGCAAAACAAAAGGTAATGCTTCACATCTTCAATATATGCACAACATCGAGCACAAGCTGGTGAAGTATTGCAGTTTCTCATAAAAAGATCGTAGTTAAGAGTGCTATTATTGAGTCTTAAATGAGTATGAAAAATAGACTGTAAGCGATACTGTAAGGGATTGCAATGAGAAAAATCAAAGTGTTTGAAAAGCAAGTGCTTAAACATGCCTAGCAAAGACGATAATCGTACTTCCAGAGGAAGACGATTCCACAATTGAACTGCGGAAAATAGAAAAGACTTCTTATGTCTTTCAGTCCGAACAAAAGGTAAACTGATATCATACGAAGACCATAACTTGATCTCTCAATGACGGTAACAGGACAAAGCTCAGATAAATAAGGAGGCGCAAATTTAAAAACCATTTTGTACATCAAACACAATTTATGGACCTTTTTTCTGAGACTAAGCTCCACCCAAGAAACGTCTCGCAAAAGACATTCTTTATTTGTCCCCTTTATAGCTCCTGTGACCAGCCTAGCACTTGCATACTTCCCAATAAATTACTATCAGTGGTTAGAACAACCGTCCCATACCACGTCAGCATTTTCCAAAGTTGAACGGATTAGAGATTTATAAAACACATCAAGTGTGTAACGACTTAATTTATATTTCAAAGGTTAAATTTAGCATATTTAATTTTTTGGAAGCTTTGTGATGAACCTTAAAAATATGTGGCCTCCAGGAAAGGTCTGACGATAGAGTTAGGCCAAGATGCTCATGTACTGAGACACCCTAAATTACGACATTATTGGCCTGTTCCTTTTAGTCGGGCCTGTTCCTTTTAGTCGAAAAGACCATCGACTTAGTCTTCGACTCATTCATTGTGACTAACCACTGATTTGCCCACAATGATATTGCTGCGAAATCATTATTAAGAATAAAAGCACTAGAATTAGGAGATTGAATTTCCTCTAATAGAAAACAATCATCGGCAAATAAAAGCAACCAGAATAAACAGAACTAGGTATATCATTAATATATATAAGAAATAACAGCGGTGCAAGGACAGAGCCTTGAGGTACACCAGCTTCAATATCGCACCAGTCCGAATTAACACCCTCAATAATAACTCTTTGTTTACGATTTGAGATATTCAGCTAGCACGGGTCAGAATAAGGAGACTACACCTTTGAAGGTTCATGGTTCCCTGCAATTTAAGTCTGGTACAGTGAAGACAACAAGAACAAGAACCAGGACTATTAGACCACCTCTGAGGTTCGGTGACTAGGTCCAAAACTAGTTTATGTATAAACATTCATTTAGGGTTATCGAACTCATATATAAATAAACACTTTAAATTGACTTATCTTGAATTTGGCGCTACTATCTCGGAAACAGTTTTGGAATTGACGTAACTTTAGGTGTTGTCTTAGTTCTTTATATTTTGAAAACAAAAAAAAGAAAGAAAGGGAGATGTTGCATTAGGCATGCTGCTTCCGCTCCCTGTTATATTAGCATATTAGAATACATATATATATATTAGAATACATATATATATATATATCTGTAGAATTTATGTAGGAGGGTTAATTATTTGTTAATAAAACTTGTGGACCAGAGCACTGGCAAACCATCTAAATAAATTTCCTTCAATTCCCAAGTCACTAGGTTTAGCAAGTAGACTGCGATGCCAGACTTCATTGGAGGCCTTGGATATATCAAGAAAAACAGCCCTGATCTCATGACCTCTATCAAGAGCTCCATAAATTCTATGAACAATATAAACAAGTTGCATTACAGTTAAATGGCCTGGGCGAAGACCGGATTGGAATTTATGGAAGAAACCAATTTTGACAAGAAAATTATACAAATGTATAAGGCAAGATAAGAGTGAAACAGGACGATAATTAGACTTAAGTTGCCCATTATCTTTTTAAATAAGGGCAGAACGTTACGTTTCCAAGCACTAGGGAATTGGCCAAGGCTAATTTATTTATTTATTTATTAAAACTTCTGCCAACATAAGAAACTTAATTATGACAAGGGTTTGGCATCACAGATTTCTCCAATTACGATGCTCCCTACAATTAAAATAATTACAAACTGTAAAATAAATAATGTATAATAATGAAGTTGGCTGATAGATATGCTTATATGGCTCATAGATAAGTTGATCAAACGAGTAAATACTATACAAAGACCTGCATTACAAAGTTTAATCATCCTATTGCTTATGCCATTACATCCACATGCCGTAGCAACATTTACCATGGATAACAAATTATAAACTAATTCCTCATCAGCCGAAATTAGTTTGTCATCATAATTGCCCTTGGCAACTCGAATCAATCGAACTACAAAATTCCTTTGCACACGATATCTTTCCCAACTGTGACTTGATTTGGTCCTAGAATAAACTTTTAAAAACCGATTACACCACGGTGGTCGGTTGCTATGGCTTTTTCTCCCTGAGTTGTGTTGCGAAACCACACTAGTACTTAGTTTCCTGCACACCTATCTGACGCGGCCGAAGAAGTTGATTTTGAAATGCGCATACTCTTTTAAATAATGGGTGATTCGGCCCAGAAATTGCTCTACTTAGAATGGCTATACTTCGTTTAGGACCTAGCAGACTAAGACCGATTATAAAATCAATAGAAAATACAAAAATGTACCCATTCAGATGAGCACTTTTTCAATGCTTTTTCCAAAGGGACATGCGCACGGAAGGCTAAATCTTCCAGTCTAGGGGTCCCTAAGTATGACAATTGCCCTATGAACAATTTCCCTTTGAAACTCCCCCTTAGTAGGTATGATCGCCGGAGAAATTCAAGAAGAAAGGCAAAGAATATCGTGATTTTCGCGGATTTTGAATAAATTTGTTGGCTAAAACGACAGTACGCACAAAATTTTCAAACGAAATTTGAAGATTGGTTTAATATCATGATGTACGAATGGGCGACAGCTCAAAACAACTGTAAGAAAAAAAATGTCTTTGGCAAACTCATTTGCATTTCAATAGCTTCATTATTGTGACCATTTTATGTGCTTGACCTCCCATGGCGTTGTCTATTTCAGTTTGCTGGTGCTCTGCTCTAAAACCCGAACTTGTGGTAGAAGGAAAGGCCATCCTGGCAAATGTAATTCAGAAAGAGAATGCGCAGATAAGTTCTGGGAGAAATCACCTTTCTTTAAACTGAGAGAAAGCCAAGGAGATCTATCAAGAAAGGCCAGTAAAATCGAAGCGAGGGAAGCGGAAGTTGGTGCCACTGAGAAAGACCTTTTGGCAAAGCAAGAAGAATTAAAAGCTTTAACAAAGTGCGCACAGGAGAAGGTAGATGCGGCAAGTGAGTATGATTCTTTATGATTAATATAACTTTAATAACAACATACAAACAGATATTTAAATACTGTATTAAAGTAGTATAGAATATGATGCTATGGGGCCACTTTTTATTATTTTACCAAAGACAGCCCACAGATGATCAGATTTAGCAAGGAGGGTTGCCCGAAACGGTAAGCTTTTTTAAAAAATTTTTTAAGTATAAGAAAAAGGGACGGAAAGAGACCAAAACCAAAAAAAAATAATTCGTGATTCATCAAGAAAGGATGTTTGAAAGGGGGGAAAAATTTTCACGCCTCTAAAAACCCATTTTTGTCTGCTTATACTTCAAAAAGTGAGAAAAACGACCCACCCCTTCCAGACGCTTTTGTTGGGTCTGATATGGAACACCCCAAAGCGATCAGGGTTGTGGTTTTAACACACCTTACTTACTCCCCGGTTTCTCTTCAGATACTTTTGTCTTGTGTTGGTACACATGTTTCCCCACAGTTATACCACCAGATAGCAGTCCGAGACATGGTATATACGGTGTGATCATGGCTATAACATCACTCTTTCCCATAGTGAGTGGTTAGCGCTTTTTCCATATGTAGTAAATAATACCACATGATAGGATAATAACCAGATACTCCCCTGTGAGAATAATAGTTTTACCGCCTGCCTTTTCTATAGCCGTCCATGGTATGATAGATCCTTTTGCTGCTGGATGTAGCTTCTCCCACTTTTTGGCTTGGTGTACGATATCTGATCCTTTTCGTGTCAGTCCAACCGACAACCCAGTTACTATAGCGATAACCGATAAGCCAACAGCAGTTATGATGCCTGCCCTCTTTAGAACCTTTTCTGAGAGACTTTCTTGCCATTCATCATAATACTTCCGGACATCAGTTCTTAGGTCATCAGCACTCTGATCTGTGATTGTAGTGGGGTTAAGCTCTTCACCAAGGTACTCTAACTCATAATACTCACTTTTGTTTTCAAAGTCATAAGTCTTACTTAGAACAAAGATTTCCCTATCAAGCAGATAACGTAAGAAGGTGGGGTCTATGCATTGTGGCTCAAGGTTAAGAGTTTCTGTGAAAAGTTCTTCCAGTTTCCTATGTGATTCCAACACCATCTCATCCCTAGGTCTTAACCTATTATTCAGGTTTATATTTACGGATGGTTTTCCCTCTGATCCGCTGGCTGTGTAACGAACAGTTGGCCCCCCACCGAAGTCAGTTTCGTCCTGACCCTCAATTTCATCTAACTCGTCTGGCTCAGGTGCTCTGTCTTTCATCTCATAAAATTCTCCCTCTTCCATAATACAATAGGTCATATTACTTTTTCCATTGTTGGTCTTAATTAGATATCCTTATGTCCATACGCGTAGGAACTGACCCCATCTTCCAGTAGGTATCTCTTATCATCAAAACATGAGAGTGACACCTTATTAATCTCATAACTACCCAACTCATGTTTCACACTTCGGATGGTTTTCATTTTTTGAAATACCTGTTTTTTACCGAGTAATACGTTTTTGTAGTGTTCATGTCTGATTTGTTTTTTAGTGACACTCTTTTTAATTCCCTTCGCGGTTTTACCACCTGTTCCATTGTCTTTCAAATAAGAATACATCTTACTTCTGAGACCAACGAATTCGGTTATGGGAACACCAGCCGCTTCGTCCTTCATCTTCCCAATAACCTTCTTGTTCGACTTGTTGTGGTACTTCGAGCTCTCCGGATAGTCCGAGTTGTCGAAGATGTCTTTGTCGGCCCAGAAGTCTTTGTAAACGTCTTCCGCCTCAATCTCATATGTTAGACTGTCCGTGTCGGTGAATAACAGCTTAGCCCTACTTCCGTATTTTTCCAGCACATAGTTGTAATGAAAGTCATACATCAGGGTTTTTGATAGATCCAGAATACACATACCAACATAAGCCGGTCGGTTCAGCGTCAAGACTTCCTTAATCTTATGAACGGCAACAAGGTTTTCGTTGAATATTGGCGGACACGAAGGTTGGTTTGGAAGCCAACCTTAGCATCTTTCTCTCACTGGTGACCAACCGAACGTCCACACGCTTTCTCAGGTTTTCCATCGTCTTACCGAAAACGCTGTTATTCATCAGCTTGAAGAAGTCCTTTTCGAAGGCGTTCCTGGCGGCGGTTCTCTTTATGGTATTAAAGTTGATGTACTGCTTCAGCCAAGGGGACTGATCGAACAACAAAACTCGGTGGACTTTTTTCACCTTCATCCCAAGTCTGACGTACAGCTGTAGGTTTTTGTAGTGGACAACATACCTTTCCTTTCCCATCAGGTTGGTTACTAGCTTACTCACACCACCAACGCTGACACCGAACTCTCCTTTGATTTTCCGACAATAGTCAGACAGCATATCTTCCCGTATTTCCATTTTCTCAGGGGCTAACGGATAGTCGTTGTGTAGGTCGTGGAATTCATCAGGATACTCAAGATCAACCTCAAGTATCATCCCAGTTCGACTGTCATTTTCCGGAAGTTCCCAGGCCAGGTTTTTCAGCTTACCCTCACTCATCCACTTAAATCCACCAGTCGGAAGGCACTGACTCATAGCCCAACCATACAGATTATTGGCGTCCAGATACATTATATACTTTACAGCCTCGTCCTCACTATACCCCTTCATATATGGGTTGTTGGCTTTCCCATATCTGTTGGCTATGTAACTAACACCACCTCTCAATCCTTTCTCAATGAACTGGAACATGTCGATGTCAGTCATCAGCTCCAGCTCAATCCCAGTCATCTTCAGCATAGCGTCCCACGCCAACCCAGGTGAGGTGAAATAGTGACAGGGGTCCAACCCATAGTACTGAACACAGGTCTTCCTAAAGTTTTCAAAGACGTCAGCTAACAACAGAACATCTGATTTTAGATACACGTCATGGTAGTCCCACATTGTACTCATTCCAAACTCTTTCCAAACCTCCAAAGCATGTGAATACTGTTTATCAGTTATCGGTTCGTCATTCAACACACTATAGAACTCATTCTTTGGGGGCAACTCTGTTTCATCAAACCGATTGAAGCTATCCATGTAGTCATAAGGGTAAACACCTTTTGCCCTCATAAGATACAATCGGTCACCAAACTCCTCAGCTGTGTACCTGAAGGCGTCAGCCGGTAAGTTCCCAACCAACCTATCCAATGAACTACTCATGAACTGAAAACTGTCCAGAAACACAAGGTTCTTACCTAACATGAAGGCCATGTACTTCTCCATATTATTCGGAATGACGTTAATCTCCTGTCCAAACTTCCCAATCTCACTCATGATGAGATGACTATCATAACCCCTCAGGTTGTGTAAGATGACTGGTATCTTATCAGTCATTCTGTGATTTCTGTTACAGAGCTGGTGGGCAGATCCTCTGTACCTTCCTGTCACATGACAATGGTCCCGGACCCTAACGTCCCTCTCCCCATACTCCTGACCACAGATGTGACACCCGTTGGCGTCTCTGAAGTCCGTCCTGTCGGAATCAGTCAGAATCATATCCTGGTTAAAACACTCCTTCCGAATACCCTTACAATACTCCACCTCTTCCAACATCTTTCCGATAAACTTGTTGACAGCACCAGGGCCTCTGTACACCTGAACGGGCTTACTATACCTATCGTCATAACAACAGACAACCTTGTACCCATAACCACAATCAGTATGTCTCTGATACTTCTCCATGTATGGTCCCTTCTCTTTCTCCTCTCGGTCTGACTCAGACACCTCCGGTCTGTCAACCTTTTCCGTGATTGCCTCGAAGTCAGCGTACACAACAAACGGAACGTTTAGCTGTTTATGGAAATTATTGTACCTCAGCACGTTCTTACCGGGGTCAGGCATCCTAACAGCCTGTTTACCGTTCACACTGATACACACAGCCTTATGCCTATCCAGAACCTCAGTTGAGCTGAAACATTGGAGACAGTAGACACAGAAGTGTTTCTTGCTCTTATGTTTTGTTTTGTTGTACATAAACCTATCAAAGTCCCTGATGAGGACGTAATGTTTGTTGTTCCCGTTGGTTATAATCAGGAGGTTCATGAGGTCGGTGAACCTTTCCTCTGATACGTAAAACGGAAAGGTTAGCCCATCCTCATAACCAAAGACGTTGATACGTATTTCATTCTGTTTCTCCACCCGGTTGTACTGTCTCTGGCTCACTGGGAAGCTAATTCCACTGTAACCCAGGTCGTCAACATGGTCCCGGTACTTAGACACCCTTTGTGGGTGCTGTGGGACAGGAAACTTATGAGCTAGATGACACCACATGAAACACCTGTCATCACTATTCTTAACATTAATCAGTCCCTTTCGACTATGTCTCAACTCCTCCGGGAGGTCAACATACGACGAGCCTTCCAGAGGACTGTACACAGTCAGATTAACGTAGTGACCGTCGATTGACTCCACTGTCCAGCCTGATCCCTCGCTTATCCACCGGGCTATCCCAACCACCACCTCCTCATTCGCGACGTCAACGTCCTGACCGATCTCATCGCCGTTGATTATAGTCTTCATGTGGCTGTTGAAGTGAGCCGTCTTATAAGTTGTTCCACCGGACACCTCCTTTTCAAGCGTTACAACCAGCGTCTCAGCGAACTTCAGCCCCCTCATCTCAGCCAGCTCCCGACGTAGCAGCCGTACCACATCATTCCTAAGGGCGTTTACCTGTTCCAGCGGACCCTGACTCACCACAGCACAGCTGAACGACTTGGTCTTACCCCTCAGGGCTCTGTCTAACTGATTTATGTCGTAACCGATTATTCTTTCGTAGAGACGGGAGTCCACATCATCAGGATAGTCAAACATATCAGGGTCTAAGTCGTCGTCCTGGTGGATCATAACATTCGGATCCATCGTTATAACAGGGGTAATCACATTCCGTTAGGTGTCACTCCAACCACTCGGTGCAGAACCTGTCCGGGGTACGGTCCCAGCCAAGCTCCTTATAAACAATTCCGAACAGATTGTTATCAAACAAGTCCTTCGTTTTCCCCTCCCTAAGATCCTTCATACCACCCAGTAACCCAATCCCTCTCCTTGAGCACAATCTGATGATGTAATAATTGTATCTGGACACATTACGACCTCTTATCAGACCCTTACTTCTCATCACCCGAAGAACCTTGGAAAAGTCGGATAAGACAACGTCAACGGCTGTGTCCCTGACGACTCTCGTGAGTCTCTTCCTCATCCAACTATTCCTCGAATGCTCACTTCTACGACCGGCCGCCCGGTATCTCCCGACAACATATCCATACTCCGTGTCACCACATCCTGGACAGGAATACATCTCAGTTCTCACCTTCACACGGAATCTGGAACAATCCCCACACCACAACTTCGTACTACATCTGGGTGGATCCCAAGCCGGGGCTTCGATCCCCATCTGTTTACAGACCCACTCGACGCTTGAAGACCCACAATCCCTCAGCCCCCTCGGTAAGTCCGACCAGGAAACAGACATTATAACTAAACCCTAACGAATCCCCTTAACCCCTACAAAACAAACCTAGACATCAGATACCCACCAACCAGACCAACAGACCCAATAAACAGGGTCTGATACTCTTTCATCTCACCCGATGGTTTGTAATAGTCAGACAACTCAGGCTTTGGTTGGAACGACCCAACGACCTCAGCCTGCCTTAACCTACCCCTCAGCAGATCCAGAGCGTGATTCGTTGTGTTGATGTCAGCGTTGGCGTCAGACAGTTCCTGCCTCAACCTCTGTATCCTATCCTTCCTATCCACCTCGTTCTCATACCATTTCTCCTTTGCCCTAGCCAACTGCTCGAGGGCGTGGTTGTGTCTCTTAATCTCAGCTTCATACCCGGTGTGATTTAACTTTGAAAACAGGAATCCAGCGCCCGCGAAGGCCAAGGCGTTAAACAGTCCACCAGCAACCACACTAGCCATGTATATAACTAGAGATAATACACTCCGTCACAAAGATCCGATAATAGAATGGATGTTACGTCTTTCCCAATACGGAATCCTGAGTAGGTAATGACCGTTGTCCTTGGCGTACTCGTCTTTCATCCGATCGTGTTCCTTCTGTACCCTAAAGCACCTCTCTGCCTCTTCCTGAGTTAGCTTACCCGACCAGGTGGAGGGGCTGAAATGTTGCTCACCATCATACTCAATCAGTACGAAAGTACCATCGCTAAGGGGCGCCGCGAAGTCATACCTCAAAAGGCCACCACCCAACCCCACTAACCCATCAAAAGTCTTCTCCCTAACCGCTTCAATTCTGTTAACGCGTAGGGCGTCCCACACATTCCTCTCTCCTCTAGACATAGGGGGCAGCCAACGTGTCTCGACCTCCACACTCATAGTAACCACTGCGTATGGAACCCCCTTAGGCTACTTAGGCTTTGAAAAAGGGTCAACCGGCAGGTACCCCTTCGACTGGGCATATCCAACCACAACTGTACTAATTCCAACGGCTACAGCCAGCCTGACGGTACCCTTTATAGACTCAGGAGTACCCAAAGGTTCCCTCAGGACCTTCCTCGAAGCCATGGAGACCGCCACAGCTCCACTTGTAATCAGGAGAGCGTCGTAGAGCTCGTTCATCAGTTCTTTTCGGTCGGTGGTTGACATTATACTAACACATATTTCATTCGTCGAAGGTGTCTAAGACCGGAGGGGTCTGGACGGGGTTTTGTGGTTCGACAGTTCCCTCCATTACCTTCTCCTCATCAATGGTTTTCAGCCTCTGAACCTCCCTTCTCTCCTGCCTCATAGTGTAATAGAGTGAAGCCCCACCGATAACCAACCCAACGGTTCCAATTATGTAACCATAATAAGCTGACCGACCACCAACCCCAGGACCAATCTCAGCCGCCAGCCGCTCCCTGGCTTTTCTCTCCTTGGCTGTCTTTGATATCTGAGCCAGTCGTTTACCAGCCTCCACCCGTTTCGGATCCTTGACTCTCTCCGTCTTGACCGCTGATGTTATCTTAGGGACTTCCGAGGTTTTCCCAGACTCGTCAGCCATCTATACACTAACCTATGTTTCATCTGTGA
This sequence comes from Corallium rubrum, assembly GCA_964035015.1. NCBI lineage: Eukaryota > Metazoa > Cnidaria > Anthozoa > Scleralcyonacea > Coralliidae > Corallium > Corallium rubrum. Next base: position 70,106,766 of record OZ035997.1, read on the forward strand.
GGTCATCTGTGGGAATCTCTGAGGTCGTCCCTAAGGAATCTGTGGGATCATCTGTAGGGATCTCTGAGGCTGTTTGTGGGGAGTCTGTGGGATCATCTGTAGGAATCTTTGAGACTGTCGGCCAGACAACAACAGACTCAGTCACGTAGTACTCTCCCCTACGGTTCCTCCTGACACAATGTCTCATCACCCCGATAGCTATTCTGAGGGTGTTAAAGATAATCAGTATGGGTCGTCTTAGTATCTTTGGAATCTTCATATAAAATACAGGAGGTTTAGAGCCGTACCGTATACCTGGGGTATAATGACTGACGGTGCCCGACTGATCGCCCTCGACGGGAACATCGGTGTGGGAAGGACAACGTTCGCTATACCATTCGCTAGGAGGAACCACTATCATCTCATCGAAGAGCCGGTTGAGAGCAACCCGTACCTAGAAAGGTTTTACGCCGACCCTGGGAGGTGGGCGTATGAGATGGAGACCTGGTTCCTTGGTGAGAGAATCGACGCCTACCTGAGAGCTCTGGAGTTAATCAACGAGGGGGAGAATGTGATTGTAGAGCGAACACATCACAGCTGTATGGTTTTCACTAAGAACTGTTGGCGTAATGGGTGGATAACCGACAAACAGTTTTCTGATTACTCTAAGATCTTCCACTCACTAAACAATCTGCTCCCAACCCCTGACGCTCTACTACTGCTACAGGCCTCGGTTGACACCTGCTACGACCGAATGCTCAGAAGAAGCCGGAAATGTGAAGCCGGTGTGACTAAGGATTACCTAGAGCGGATACGGTGGTATATGGGAGAGACGGTTGTAATGGTTTGGAACAAGGGGACCAGGGTGATTGCTCTCGACTGGGAAGACTTCGGTCCGGATGAGTCGGAGGTAGTCGATGCCCTCAGTGGGGTCCCTAGCGGATTTCACGGTTGGATGGCTCGTGTGGGTAACCGGGACGTCTACATACCAGAGATCGTCAGTCAGGTCCGCCAGGCCCGGCAGGCTCAGCTGAGTCATACGTCCTATAGTACCGTGTGATCATACTGCCGGAATGTGGACAGACCTCAGTCACAATGTCGTCGAGTACACGGACGTCGGATAGGAAGACCGTTTCGTCGTACTGGGCTCCGCGTAGGAAGCTTCTGATCTGTGTCAGAACCTTGTGGTAGCTGACGTGAGCGAATTCACAGTTCTCCAGCCTACCAGGCATTCCCGACTTGGTCATATACCCTTGGATCAGGACACCAGGACCGGCTATAGTTCCGAGGATCAGTGGGTTAGCTGTAACACCACCGGCTATTCCCCCAACCACGGTCAACCCAATAGAGACCGTCTCGAGGATCATCTTCAGTCTCTTCAGTCGGGTGTGTTTCCACTTGTAACAGGTCGCTAACCTATGGTAATACGAATAGAGTCGGGTTAGTTTGTCCACTTCAGCCGATTGGAGGTTTTTACCAATGTGGTTGAAGCTAACGACGCTTTTCCTCTTTTTCCCCATTCTAATTACAGGTCATATTCAACCATGGTCCTGTTACAAATCCTCTCAATCTCAGGATCCCCCAGACGACCCTCTACGATCTTCATACCGTAAAAGTTGATGTCTGAATAATACTTCTTAAAACTGTTTAGCCCGAAGACATCCATATAAGATGTCCCTATCTGATCGATGTTACTGATAAAAAATGAGTCCTTCAGCATTTCACCATTTATCCTAACGTGTGACACTCTGAGTCCGGATAGCCAGTGGGCAGATATCAGAACCTTCTCCCCAATGAACTTCGCCGGAATCGTACACTCGTGAATCCTATGTGGTGACGACCCATCTATAAACAGTTTGTCATTCACCCCAGCTTTAAACCCAATGCTCTTACCGAGGCTGTTGTCATTATTGGAAACAATCATTTCCCAGGTACCCGACGCCGATCTCACGCTGTTCCTCTTTACCACGACGAAAACCGAAACATCGGTGAACATAAATCTGGGTATGCTAACGTGGAAGCCTGTTCTTATTAAGTACTCAGGGTGAAGGAAGTGGTGGTCGCCAGCAGTGTTAAGCTGTGGGTTAACACTAGGAGGTCTCCAAAACATGGCTGAGTTGATCCTAGTCTCACCGTCCCTATCCTCTATGTAATCAACAAAAGGAGGGAGTTTGGAGACCGCGTTTTTACTGGCCCTGGTTACGTTCAGATCGAAGATAACTCTGTGGTCACAGGTCTTTATGTGAGATCTCAGTCTGTCGTTGAGTTGTTTATTAGTGATTGGTCTGCTGTAACCATAAAACAGACTCATATACTATAGGACAGATACCCAGACGCGACTACAGACCGTACTCAACCATAACCCCCTTACAGATCCTCCCAATCTCGGGCTCTCCCAGACGACCCTCTACAATCCTCATACCGTAGAGGTTGATGTCTGAGTAAAAACTTTTTAAGCTGTTCACCCCAAGGACACTCAGGTAGGGTGTTCCCAGCTGTCCGATGTCACACATAGTGTATGAGTCCCTCAGTATCTCACCATTTATCCTGACGTGTGACACTCTAAGTCCGGATAGCCAGTGGGCAGATATCAGAATCCTCTTCCCGATGAACTTCGCTGGAATTGTACACTCATGAAACCTAGTCGGTGTCATCCCACCGAAGACCAGTCTATTACTCACCCCAGCTTTAAACCCAAGGCTTCTGCCATCGTTAACGTTGGCATTGGAAACAATTGTTTCCCAGGCACCCGACGCCGATCTCACACTGTTCCTCTTTACCACGACAAAGACTGAAACATCGGTGCCCATGAATCTGGGCACGTTAGCCTGGAAGGCTGTTCTTATTGAGGACTCAGGGTAAAGGAAATGGTGATCACCGGTGGTGTTTAGCTGTGGGTTGACACTTGGAGGTCTCCAAAACATGGCTGAGTCGGTCTCACCGTCCCTATCCTCTATGTAGTCAACAAAATGGAGTCTGGAGACTGCGTTCTTACTGGATCTGGTTACGTTCAAGTCAAAGATGACCTTGTAGTCGGGCTTTGTGTTAAGGACTTCTCTCAACCTGTCGCTGAGATGTTTATTAGTCACTGTGTCCAGTCTGTTGTAACCATAAAACAGACTCATATACTATAGGACGTATTTACTGAACAGATACCCAGACACAGCTGTTAGGACTAGTAGGATTCCCAACTCATTGTCTGGCTTTGATTGTTTGCCAGGTGTGTGGACGGTTGGTTTGCCAGGTGTGTGGACGGTTGGTTTGCCAGGTGTATGGACGGTTGGTTTGTCAGGTGTGTGGACGGTTGGTTTGTCAGGTTTGTGGACGGTTGGTTTGTCAGGTGTGTGGACGGTTGGTTTGTCAGGTGTGTGGACGGTTGGTTTGTCAGGTTTGTCGTCTAGTGTTTCCAGGTGTGGACTGCTCTCCTGATGTGTCTTTGGTGATTGTTTGTGAACACCTTGGTAGTTGACTTCAGTGTTAACTCCAAAAACCATAGACGGACTAGCTGTTTTAAGTAAGTTGTTATAACCTACTATGGGTTTCTTCAGGATAACCATCTTACTAGGGACTAACCACCCTTCCGGGGTGATAGCTAAATCTTGAGTTACAAAAGTGTCTTTTATGCTTTTGTTCATATTTAGTATCCAAGTGCTGACAGAGTAGTTGAGGATAGCATCATTAGTCAGGTTACGGAACTCTTGTTGACTTTCAAGGGAGCCGCCTCCATGATTGACTACTGACACTCGGGTTTTTGCCTGGGCACCAAGAACGCTGTAAACATATGCCTCAATAGATTGATTCAAATACTGAAGACCTACCTTAGTCAGCCCACCGCTTTCTCTCGGCACGTACCTCCTATAATGGTCCTTATACCCAGACCTTACGACTTTCACATTATGCACTCCCTTTCTTCCCGCGTGATCTGTAAAGGGTTCATAGCTAAAGGTCCAGGGCAGCTTTTCCACTTGCCTATACAACTCTGATGCACCGAACTCTTTTGAGATGGCGTACATGGATTCATCACCAGCCATCCGTCTTAGTAATCGCCTCACAGTGAAATAGAGATGGTAACGAGCAATGGTTGTTATAACAGGATAAACATCGTCTGATTGTGTTAGGTGCTTCAGACTGATTCCACAGCAATAGCTAGCACAATAAACTGAGAGGATTATCATAAAGTACGAACCCTCGTCGTCCCAAACAAATGGTTTACCCGGAAAACTGATTTTAAGTTCAGGCAGCTTTGACATGAAATAGTCTTCACCGTTAACGTAGACTCTGAAATTGTTTATTGGGTAATCCAACACATTTTCGCTTGGGAACCCATCATAATACCCCTGCCTTTTCCCAAACCTAGTGAAGAAGTGCCCCTCCCCTTTTGGCAACGGGAAAACGGTGCCATTACTTAACCATATCTTAGGAAATCCACCTTCAACTAGACTTTGCTTCCCTTTATAGTTATGTAGCCAAATCCACATAGACTTGTCATTCCTAAAAGTGCTGCTATCTACGTTCGTTGATACGATGTCACTATTTTTAAACCATACGTCACTTCTTTCTATCTCACCGTCTTTCCTAAGAGTTGTTGTAAAGGTGAATTTGGATAATGTGGCATGGGGGTACTTCTTGAGTAAATTAATCTTAGCTGACTTATTCCCCTTTCTGATATTCTCCATTGCCTTCCCATAGTTTTCCCCATAATACTTGTGGTAGAGTTTGTCGGTATCCATATATCATAGGTTAGGTTATATGGACGCTGGGGTTGGGCTGGAACAGGAATTGAGAGATATATGGTATAATCCGAAAACGGGATATCAGTCGGCTGAACGATTGTATCAGAAGGCAGTGGGAGAAGGTCTTGATGTGAGTAGAAAGGTAGTGAGGAACTGGCTGAAAACACAGGACACGTACACGAGGTATAGGCCGGTTGTGAGGAGGCATAACTTCAGACAGACGTTCGTCAGCCACCTTGGTGAACAAATACAGATGGACCTGGTTGATATGGGGAAGTATAAGAACCAGAATAAAGGGTATTACTGGATTTTGACAGCTGTTGAGATCCTGAGTCGGTATGCTTTCGCCGTTCCCGTTTACAGGAAGGACACGAGTAATATGACCGGGGCTGTGGATAAGCTGTTGAAACAGTTCAGAGACCGCTTTGGTGGCTACCCCGACCTGGCTCAGTTCGACGATGGGAGGGAGTTTTATAACGTTGGTGTGAAAGGTCTGCTGAAGGAACGTGGTGTTGAGTACTTCAGTACGTTTTCAGACAAGAAAGCAGCGATCGTCGAACGGTTTAACAGAACACTTAAGACTGCTATGTGGAAGTATTTCTACACCAAGGGGACTTATAGGTGGATTGATGTCCTGGACGATCTCGTTGAGGGTTATAACAACACAAAACACAGTGTCGTCATGCTGAAGCCTAAGGACGTGAGTAAGTCAAACGAGAATCAGGTCTGGAATACGTTGTTCGGTCATCACTTTGGTGATCATCCTTTACCCAAGTTCCGGGTTGGAGACACTGTGAGGGTGTCAAAGTACAAGAGTATATTTACGAAGGGTTATGAGGCTAACTTCACTGAGGAAATCTTCAGGATTACGAAGGTCATCCGTGGTGACCCAAACGTTTACGAGATTGAGGACTCTGAGGGTGAACCGATTATCGGAAAGTTCTATGGGGAGGAGTTGTCGCCGGTGGATAAGAAGGATAACGTTTATAGGGTGGAGAAGGTGCTGAGGAGGAAGAAAGTCGCGGGAAGGAAGATGGTGTTGGTCAAGTGGCTGGGTTATGGTGATAAGCACAACTCATGGATACCCGAGAGTGACGTACAAAACCTGGGTTAATGTATACTCGGGTAATGAGGCTAACATTATTCATTGAAAACGGTGAGAAGACTGTCTACTTCGAACAACCTATCATGGTGGCAGGTCCAAGACCACAGGTAATGCTGAAGAAAGCGACGGTATACTGGAACTATAACAATGTGGTGTCAGGTTTGAACGATTCGGTGTCGTTTGATGGTAAGGAGGCATCCACTCCTGAAGGTTATTTCGGCTTTGACGCGTTGGAAACGTTCGTTAAGGGTTTAGCCGGGACCCACAGTGGGGTGGTTGAGTTCGGAAAGAACGTTTACAACGGAACTTCTAAGGTGAAAACGTCGGAAAAGCTGAAACTTGGGAAGATGGGTCTTCTTTTAGGGTTTGGTGAGGACGATGTGATAGATGTTGGTGGTGGTGGGTGGACAAATAGTCCGAATCAGGTGGACATCAACAGAGGGTTGAGGTATGTCAGGATCTCGTGTGACGCTGTTGAGAGTGAGAAAAGTTTGGACAATGGGAGGAGGAGTGATCTGATTGGTACTCTTCCGATAACCTCTGAGCAGAGCCTGAAAGGGAGTGTACAGCACTACACAGACATTGAGTCGAAAGCTGAGATCCGTAAGGGTGTTTATGGTAAGATGACCTTTAGGGTTCGTGGGAATAATGATCATTCAGTAGGTCGACCGGTTGGGATTGGAGCCGTTCTGCTTGAGCTGTACATAGGTTAGTGTATAATGGCTAAAGGGGGAGTTGATATCGAAATGGAAGGACATGGTAGGGGGGAGGAAGAAGAAGAGGAAGAAGAAGATACCGACGAAACAAGCTTCACCGATGAAGATCAGGGAACGGGAACGGTAGGTCGGACGTCTGGTAGGGGTGACATAACCCACGTAGCAGATGGAGATATTCCTAATGTTGGGCGTGATGCTGGAGCTATGAAGAGGTCTGACATAGCTGGTGTGAAGCGGGGCTTTTCCCAGGCGTTTAAAATGGATGTAAAAATGAAGGATGGTGAGGAATCTGAGGACCTGATAAAACGGACTAAGTTTGATTTTGATAAGAAAGACTTCGTTAGTGGGGTGTCGTATGATAGGAGAAAAATTTACATACGTAAAAAAGGCGGTGGAGTCAAACCTAGCACAGATAAAAAAAGTGAGAAAGCCTTCAAAGATTTCTGGAAACATATAGGGAGAGTTAAAGCTGAGCACTCCAAGACACTTGCAGGAGCTATTGAGGAGGTTAACAATGACCCAACAACCCCTCAGGAAGTCGTGGATGACATAAGGTCACGAACCAACTCAGCGATCAACGATCGGATTGAAGAAAGAGAGAAAAATCTACAAGAGGAGGTGGAAGAAATAGCTATACCCAAACAGGAAGTAAGAGAGTTCGCTGGGACACTCCACCCAAAAGGTACGGATATGGAGAAGCTTGAGACTCTTGAATCTCTTGAAGGACAGATCAATCTCTACAGATTAAAGGCACTGAGAGAAGCTGACCCTGCTAAGGAACAGTTCTACAAAAGCGCTAGAGAAGCAGCAGAATTAAAAGCAGACAGCATAAGAATGAGAATTGGCGAGAGACCTAAATATGGGGAGGCCGTGTCTATCTTAAGTGAGAAACAACGACCTAAATAGGTTGGAAAGGTTTAAGAAGTGGGCTAGGAAGAATATGGTTGGTCTGTCTGCCATAGCCATCACCATAGCTGGGATCATAACCACAATAGTTGTGGCGACCAGAAGGACTGTCTCGGGGGGAGCGAGGGCTGTTGGTGGTTTCGCTAAGGCACTCGCTAACCTGGGTAAGAGTTTGGGACCTCTGTTAGCACCACTGTTCAGTGTGATAGCACAGGTTCTGACCTGGGGAGCAAAAGGAATAGCGTGGTTAGCCAACAATCTGTGGGTTCTTGCCATAGCTATGACGTGGTTATTGTATGACTATTGGAAAAACAGAAAATAAAATCTGTTACGTAGTATATGGCCAACAGAAGTCAGACAGAGCTGTTACCTGGATTTAGACGGGCGAGAATGTCGGAGATTAAGGGACTCCGGACAAGACACACAATCACCATGAACCCCAACAAAGTCAACCCTGGTGAGGACCTCTACATCGATATACCAAAGCTAAAACCTGATAGCTGTTTGGTTCCGGGTAGCTTTCACCTATTGTTCGACTTCAAAAACATGAACACCAAGTCGTGGTTCCTAAACAATCTTTCCAGGCTTCTGGTTGAAAGGCTGGTTGTTAAGCTAGCCGGCGAGACTGTTTACGACAACACAGGTGAAAGTGTTCTTGGTGTGTACAGGGATCTCTGGTTACCGAAGAGTGTGAGGGATCAAATGGTTGGGTATGGGATTGGTCCAGAAAACCTGAGAAAGCTGATGTCTAAGGACGACAGTGGGGCCTCCTCTGGAGACGCTGAAAAGGCAGCCGACGCTCTGATGCTCACAATCCATGGAGTGAGGATGAAGGTGAGATTGGATAAGATGCTCGGGGACCACGGACTCTATGCTCCCTTTGAAATGTACAACAACTTCCGCTATGTCATTAGCCTACCGAAAGCGAGTGACATCATGGTGGCCCAGTCAAGTGAATCTGTTGATGGGTACACACTGGAAAACCTCGAACTGGAATATGAGACGATTGATAACACCGACATCGCCAGTGAAATAACGTCGCTGTACACAGCTGGTCGATCGTTGTCCTACGAACATGTCACGTTGATGAAGTCAACTGAATGGTTGGCTGGATCAACCCTGATCAACGAACACATTAACCTCCCACGAAAGTCTATGAAAGGGATTGTGATGATGTTCACAAATAAGACCCGAACTGATAGTGAGAAATACGTCTACCCAAACATTGAGAGCGTTAAGCTAACGATTGAGGGTGTACCCAACGCTGTCTTCAGTCAGAGAATTCCGAAGAGCCGGTTCTACGGTGAGGCTAAAAGACTGTTTGGTGGAAAGGAAAACACAGATCAGTTTATGACAATCCAGAAGTTCTACAAGGACGCTTTCGCTCTGGCGATTGACCTGAGAAGTATTGAGGACCGTGACAGTGTGGGAACTGGGAAAAGGATCGTTAATACACAGTCTGGGGTTCTGATTGAGATCACTAAGAAGGCGACTGTGGCTAACGTAGTCTGTCAGATCTTTGTGCTGAGTGATGGTTTGGTAAATATGGTAAATAAGAATCTAAAATCAATCCAGTATTAAATGGACCACCCATTCAATATGCTGATCGTTGGTATGACGGCCTGTGGGAAGACCTGGTATCTCCTAAAGATGTTAGAAGATGAATACCTCAGGTTCTTCGACTACATCGTTCTGCTATGTCCAACGTTCAGCTGGAACGAAACCTATGGTACCTGGAAATACACCTCTGACCCGGACTTCATCGCTGTGGATTGTAGTCAGGACGACGTTGAGATTGTACTAGAATATGTTTTTCGGATATTCAAGGGATCTAAAACACTGATAGTCCTCGACGACTGTGCCAGTGGGCAACCCGTAAAGAACAGAACAAGTGAGTTGGTTAAATTGGCCTTCAGCGCCCGACACTACAATCTCTCAACTATCGTAATCACACAACAGCTAACAGCTATCACAAAACCTTATAGGGAGAATATCAGTAAGTTGGTAACGTTCTACAACCCCAACAAAACCGATATGAAGGTCATCACTGATGACTACCTTGGCGGTCTAGACCGTGAAAACGTTATGGAGGTAACTGAAAAGCTAAAAGAAAACAAATACGCTAGGCTTGAGATTATGTTAAGGCATCCATACGCGTATAAGGTGGTCATCCCAAAATCTGGTTTGTAGTAAGATGGCCGAAAAGAAGAGTAAGACGGTGAGAGTCGGGAAAAAAACCAAGGCACCCGCTGTGGAACCACCTGAAGCATCTGTTGGGGAGCCAGAAACGGAAATACCTACTGAGATCCCCAACCTTGTCGATGAGCTCGTCAATGATCTGAAAAAGACTGAGGAAACCAGCCCAACACCTCCACCAACCGATGACACCAACAAGAAGAGAAGTGAGCTGATAAAATTATCAGAGGATGGTGAGGTAACTCAGTCAGTTGGCTACATCAAAAAAGCGTCTGTAAAGGTTGTGGATAAGCTATACGCTGAATATGAGGCCAAAAGAATGGAAAGAGCTAACGAATTCCTGACTGATATGTTAATCAGTAGGTTCTCCAATGTTCTCGGTGGTTTGGACGCCGTAGAAAGCTCTGAGGAGTTAGACAACGAATTACAAAAAGACAAACTGTTAAAGAGTGACGTTGGTAAAGTTGTAGCCATGATCACACCGTATATACCATGTCTCGGACTGCTATCTGGTGGTATAACTGTGGGAAAACATGTGTACCAACACAAGACAAAAGTACCGGAACAGAAATCGGGGAGTAAGTAGGGTGTGTCAAAACCACAACTCTGATCGCTTTGGGGTGTTCCATATCAGACCCAACAAAAGCGTCTGGAAGGGGTGGGTCGTTTTTCTCACTTTTTGAAGTATAAGCAGACAAAAATGGGTTTTTGGAGGCGTGAAAATTTTTCCCCCCTTTCAAACATCCTTTCTTGATGAATTCCGAATTTATTTTTTTTGGTTTTGGTCTCTTTCCGTCCCTTTTTCTTATACTTAAAAAATTTTTTAAAAAAGCTTACCGTTTCGGGCAACCCTCCTTGCTAAATCTGATCATCTGGGGGCTGTCTTTGGTAAAATAATAAAAAGTGGCCCCATAGCCTCATATTCTATACTACTTATTAAGTAGTAAAAATATACAAGTTACAGTATTATTGATAGAGTTCTGCTAAATAAAAAAATAATAAAGTTCTTCTAAATGTTTTTCAACAGAATGTGACTTGGATACAGTCATTGCTAAAAAGGATGATGTTGATAAACTGATTGTTGACCAGGAACAGCACCTAAAAGGAGTCTCTGTCCAGTATGAGAAGCTAAAAACTTTACTGGACCAGAAGGGATTTTCCCGGACAAGGAGGCAAAATACTAGGACTACTCTTGAGACAGTCTCAGACAGTGGCTCTAGTGTGCGCTACAGACGACGACACGAGACTAAGAATGTACTTGAATATATTCACGGTGGAGAGGAGGGAGCATTGCTTGGTGCCTGGGATTTCATAGCAGCACATGCCAAGAAAGAACTGATGGATGAACTAATGGGCAAGTATAAAAGGGGGAAATACTTACAAGGTGTAATTAACCAAGCCATGAAAGAATTCAGCCAGTCCAAAGAATCCCTCACTCAAGCAGTTGCTTTTAAATACCAGAATTTTCTGTCACGTAGGAAATTCAATTTGATTTGTAAAACACAGTCATCAGTGTTCGATGCTAATGAAGAAGTGTGGGTACGCAACATGAAATGCTTGGGTAATGACATGGAACTCTCACTTAACCGTATATCGGATGAAAGTATTGAAAAGTTTGTTAAATCATTAGATATTGGTTATGTAAATCAGATTCCTCATGCATCAGGGGTCACCAGGACAGTTACTGGACTGGTGTTTATGATTATTGATCTGCATTTAAGATTGCCATATCTCTCTCGGCGGCTTGTGTGGTTCAATGACAATACTAATCATTTCATTTTTCAGTTTTCTGATGATGGTGCTCCTGAAACAAGTCAGCTTACTATGTCGATAGGGAGTGTGACATTATGGAATCTAGGAGAAAGGGTTAGAAGTAGAGAATTTCAATACTTACTTCACTGTGTTAGTCTAGGTGAGAAGCATGAAGTACTTGAGTTGCTTTGGCAACAGCATACTGATGAAATGCAGTTACTTGAATCAAGTGTTTTCACTGTGTGCGGAGAAGAATGCACTGTTGAGTTTCAACCAAGTGCTGATATGAGCTGGCAGAGTTGGGCTTGCAGTGAATTGAATCAGGCTGCAACATACCCATCACCTTATGCTAATGTGTGCAAAAAAAGGGTGATATGTGTACTATGGGTGGAAGTATTGGATTGAATGATACGTTGTGGCAGCCTTATACTAACAGTGTACGTGAGGAGAATTTAAAGAAGCTTAATGCATATGTTGATACTCTTCCAGACAAACTTAGTGAAAGAGCTCACCATGAAAAGAAACTTGCATTTATGGCTGACAATGGCATTCGTCAGCTTGCAAGTCCACGTATTGGGGTTTTTGCAGACAGAATTAGGCCTGACCCACTACATTGTGAAATTAATGCTTGGCAACATATCTTAGATCTAATTTATAGTGAGTCAGTGCGGAAAGGTCTTTTTCAGAAATTTATCCAGGTATTGTCAGCACCTGTTGGTTTAGAGAGTGTCGACAGTGAAGGCGATGGTGAAGGGCTTGTAGGTGATAATGGAGATGTATCTGATTCAGAGAATGTATCAAGAAATTATAGCAATGATGAAAGTGAGTTAGTAAGTCCAACTATAGGAATATCAGAGACTGAGTGTGGTATTAGCAAAACTGGTTTATCAAGAATAGGCGATGATGAAGTTGGATGTGATAAAAGTAGTGAAATTTCTCCTGGGATTAGCAGACAATTTTCAATGCTTGAATTATTGCAAGAGACTGGTAATAATAACCTTAGTAAAGCTCTTGAGAATTCAGTGCTTGCTGCATCTTCTAGCACCCCAGCTCATGGATGTGGGCTTGCATATCTGGCATCAAAAATTGAAGAGCACTACAATAATGAGGCACAACGCTTCAACAAACTAGCTATTCGACTGATAGGTAAACAGGCAATAAACCTTGCTAGACATAGCTATAGACTTGTTGACTGTTTACAAACAGAAGGAGAAAAGTTGAAACGATTTGCCCTTTCAAAGATAGTTCATTTTTTAAGAAATGCTGGTGGCTTATTTAATAGAATCCACATAAATAATATTGGTGTAGTTGATCAGTTGGAGGAGTTTTGTCAGCTATATTTCAATCTTCTTGTTCTTTTTTTCCCTGAGAGTATAAATGTAACTGTGTGGACAGTGGCATATGCCATACCATACCATGCAAAGAAGTTGTATGAAGAGTACAAAATTGGTTTTGGTATATTGTCACTCCAAGCCAGAGTCTAAACATGCTGGGCTTAAAGGTGAGCTTGCATTAACAAATAGGTCAAGAAAGAGCAACATCGGCGGGAAATGGTGGCAGGTTATGAGGTCGAATTATATAAGGTCATTTTATCTCCCAGAACATCAACCAGCACCACCATCCTATACATCACATTTCAAGTCTCGTACACCTTCTCACTGTAATTCATCTGGTTATTGTGATTGCGGAAGAAAGAAAGAAATGTTTGACTTGCTCTGTTTTGTGTGCCATGAGAGTAAACTTGTTGTTGACTGTGCAAGAAAACAGAAGTTGTCAGGTGAGGTTGTTGTGATACTCAAACCGATCCTTTGCAATAAGTGCAATAAAAGGTTTGGCGATGTTGGTAGCTTTAAAGTACACTCCGATCTAGTGCACATGAATTCTTCAACGGTCAGCTATGGGAGTAAATCGTCACTCCCCTTGAGTAATGAAACACAAAATGTAAAGTCTATGACAGTGGAACAGCTTAAATATAACTTGCGTAAAAGGTCTTTCTACTTCTGGTAGGAAAGATATACTATTAAGACGGCTGGAAGGTGCACTGTCTGCTGATTTGTAGCTTTTCTGTAATTTTTTTTATTTTTAAGGGGATTTTCCATGGTAAAATATGATTTTAAAATAAATAAGGGTTTTTCCTGTAATTTATGCAAACCATACTTCCGGTGTCGGTGAATTTCTTGGAATTTGTTTATTTTCCTGTTATTGAGAAGGCTTTAGTCAAGAAAGCTGTTGTTGCAGATGTTTTTACTGACATTTATCAAGCTAAAAACTCGGAAAACGTTTGAGCTCTGGACAGGGATCGAACCCACAACCTTCTGATGACCGACATACAACATCCTTAATATCTGAAGGTGTTGTTGTCTTTTTTAGCTACTGTTTGGCGAGGAGCTGTGATTTGTACAGATCTGCCATTTAAGCATTTTATGCAGTAGAAACGGAATGAAAGATTCAAAGATCCTATGATGAATGCAAGTTATTCCAGACGTATATATATATATATATATATATATATATATATATATATATATATATATATATATATATATATATATATATATATATAGGCAAACCTGACAAACACGCTTTACTTGACTCTGAAGATTAACGCTGCTGAGGCCGTCAAAATGTCGGTCAGCAACAAGTCTTTCTCAAGACTACAACCTGGACGATCAACTTCACACGTCTACTGTAGTTATTTCTTTGTTGGTATTGTCATTGTAGTGTACAGTACATGCAACACTAGCCTAGAACATTATTATTATTACAATGTGGTTATCATAAATGCAGATCAACTGTCATAAACCCACTCATAGACAGTTGTATAAAAGAAATGGTTATAATCACAATATAACTGCTCATTAATTTGTGATTAAAACACTAATTAAATTTAAGTAAAAACCAGATGATTTTATTTCCAATGGCTAACTGGTTTTTGGCAGCCTTTATATTTCAATTAACTTTTAAACAACTGCCCCGTTCTACAAAGCCTGGATAACCTATTTGCCAATTACATGGTCAATTACTACCAAAATTTTATCTGCTGAATAGCACCATAACACAAATAACTTGCTATTTGGTTGATAAAATTTTAAATTCTGTTGGTCAGTGCATGGGTAGCACTGCTCTCTCCTAGCATAAGCTATCCAGGCTTCGTACAACTAGTTCAGATGCTGTCCACTAGTAGGTGAACCCTACATACTATTAACTTCCAATAATAATTTGCAATAAAATACCGGTATGCTTTTCCTGGTATACATTGCCAGTGTCAGTTATTGGAAGTTTGTAGTATTTTTTTACCATAATGTACTGACCTAATACAGGTACACTGAATGAAGCCAGTGCTGTTTTATGTCACTACAAAGACTTTATAATTATATATTTATTTTCTTAATAACAAGACAAGGCTTGGTGGAGGTACAACAAAAGAATGACATACAGTAAACTTGAATAAGTCCGATTGATGTCAACAAAATTTGTAAGACTAGTGCATTACTATAAAAAAAATTATCAATTGCGATCTGTAGTTAACTCCTTGACAACTAGGGCATATTACAGTGCACTGAGGTGAATTCTCTAGCTGTCCAGGAGTTAATTAAACATATAAACTTGAGATGTGTGTACGATAGCATATTTCT
Source organism: Corallium rubrum (assembly GCA_964035015.1). Taxonomy (NCBI): domain Eukaryota; kingdom Metazoa; phylum Cnidaria; class Anthozoa; order Scleralcyonacea; family Coralliidae; genus Corallium; species Corallium rubrum. Next base: position 70,121,788 of record OZ035997.1, read on the forward strand.
TTAAAAAATTCATACTCGACAGTGAAAATTAAAATTGTAACCTTCTGATTAGATAGTATCATTATTGAGGCACTTTAACTACAGTACCAATATACTGAGTTGGGATCTTGTTATATGTATGAGTTCAAGTTAACCTAATCATAGGGTAAGAATTTATACTGATTTCCTTACCAGCAAACAACTAATCAACATTGCCCGTAACCACTGGTATAGTCAGCTTAACTCGGGATGAACTTTAGGTTTAACTTGAACTCATAAAAGCCATGAACCAACTTGGGTTCAGTTGCTAGAACTTTGCCTTAGTTACATTCTGGTTACAATCCAAGGGATTTGATGCAGTTCAATAATTATGTAAAAATTATAATAAAACTAGGCTATACAGTAAAGGATAATTAACATAATATTTTAGTATTATGTGATGTCATGAAAAGATTCCAAATTAATTACATAATATATTTTGAGAGAATTCTTTCATACTGTATCCTGCTCAAACTAAATTTGTTTATGTGAGTATAACAATATTTTGCCATTCACCATGGTATTTACACTTATTGCTAATAATTATTGCTACCGAGCGTTAGCGAGGCAGCTCACTAATCTTGACATGGGTTACCTGTGCCTCATGTCCAGGCCTCCGAGCTATGTATAGTCAACGAAATCTCGATTTTGAGAGGGATGTTTATCTGTATGTTGACCATTTTATGACGTTTTGTGACGTAAAAGTTTCTTTCTACAACTTACATCACATACGCCAGAAGGATTTGCTCTTACAAATTGCATGTACGTTTGAAGTTTGTAAACACCGCAACGGCGATGGATTTGGCAATGAATCGTTCTTGTTCTCTAACCTCTGAACACACTTGTGAACTGTCTTACAATTTCGGTGGGGAGAGTTTATCTTGTCGAGGTAAGATATCAATTTCTACAACTGACAACTCTGTTTCTTTGTAGGAGATTTCAGTTGTTTTCTTCTATTTTTAGGTGTATATTGGTGTGGGTTCATTGTGTATTTGTGTTTGCATTTTACACTGATCAGCATTCTGATCAGACGCTACTATCTGCGTGTGTATTTTGACTTATACAAATTCTACAAAATAATGTGATGGGCTCAATGGTACATTGCTGTATAATTTTATTAAAGCTCTTGATTTGTCAAAACATATTAAGCACTTGGAATTGCACTGACAATTTTGCCATCAGAGCAAGAGGTGTGATTATTTAATTGTGTGTATATCCTGTCAAAACCCTTGTTGTTTTCAATCTTATAATTAAAAAATATAGAAGAGATGTGTAAATACTCTGGCTATTGTAATTAATATTACATTTTTGGACTTCCCAGTCTTCTTCGAAAGGCAACTCTGTGGGCTCTTATGGTGAAGAGGTGAGAAAAAATTGGATGGAATGGCAATCTTAGGTGGAGTGGGCAATCTCGAGTGGAGTGGGCAATCTTTGGTGGAGTGGGCAATTTTGGGTGGAGTGGGCAATCTTGGGTGGAGTGGGCAATCTCGGGTGGAGTGGGCAATCTCGGGCGGAGTGGGTAATCTTGGGTGGAGTGGGCAATCTTGGGTGGAGTGGGCAATCTTGGGTGGAGTCAGCAATCTTGGGTGGAGTTGGCAATCTTGGGTGGAGTTGGCAATCTTGGGTGGGGTGGGCAATTTTGGGTGGAGTGGGCAATTTTGGGTGGAGTGGGCAATTTTGGGTGGAGTGGGCAATTTTGGGTGGAGTGGGAAATTTTGGGTGGAGTGGGCAATCTTGGGTGGAGTGGGTAATATCGGGTGGAGTGGGCAATCTCAGGTGAAGTGGGAAATATTGGGTAGAGGGGGAAGTCTTGAGTGGTGTGAGCAATCTTGGGTGGTGTGGGTAATCTTGGGTGGAGTGGGCAAGAGGGGTGTCACATTGGTCACAGACTGCAGATATTTGCCTGTGGAGTAGGCTAAAGGTTTTTGTCCCTTTCGAGGCAGCACTTCACTTGCGGTAGTAACTTCTAGTATTAATTAATAATATCAAAATCATTACAGTATAATATACAATTAAAGTTCCTGATTACAAATATTTTAATTTGTAATTTTATAATATGGAGTAAACGCATTGTTGTTCATAACGAGTTAACCTGGTTGATAAACAGTCTTCTACATCACTTCCTTGTATGTAGACAATCTGGGACTGCTTGTATGAAGCCCAGATAGCTTATCCAGTGGATAAGTCCCAGCGAGAGAACAGTGCTAAGTGGAACTAGGACCTATCCACTTGATATGCTGGATGGGCTTCATACAACCATCTCTTAAGTAATAGCCAATGGCACTTATGCAAGTTTTAATATTATACAATTGTTATTACCATAAAGCTTCACTCTGGTACAATTAGATAAGTGTTAATTGTTCCAAAGTAAAACTTGCTGGTGAAAACAAAGGCCACTCTAAGTCAATAAATCTATAATAATAATATCTAATAGTGTATACAGCTAGTACAATACATATTAGTTTATAAAATACTTTCATTAGTAAGTGCTTGAAGCCGTGAGTCCATGACAAAGTCCTCTCGATCGGACAAAAAAGGTGATAGTGAGCTTCCCCTGCTTCATGTTGTATTCAAATAACATTGGAGTCTGTTTGCCAAAATAACAGCTGCTCTTCCAGAATATTTAAAGATGTTTTGGCCATTTTCTTTAACTTTGACAAATTTCCTTTTCTTTAAATAATTCTGCCCAAGAAACCGAACCGGAGAGAACACCTTAGCAGCGTTGGAATATTTCTCGATAGTGACCGTCATATTTTGATTTTTGCAACTCATTAAAGTTCCACCATAACCAACACACATATTGCATATATGTCGGAACAGGTTGTATGGCACAAACATTTTGATGGGAGGCATCAGACCAGTATTTCGGGACATCCCCAGTTTAGCAAACATGCTCTTCCCGATTTCGTTCAGATATCCATCAATCAGTGGCCCAGTTAGCTCAAGCTTGTTTGAGCATCGCTCCTCGAAAATAGGATCAAGATCCCGCATGCCGAAATTTGGCTTCCTTTTGCAGTTCCAAACTGCGTCTAGCCAATCCTTCTCAACACTCAGCTTCATCTCCAATGTTGCTGAGTTCCAAAAGTTTTCGGATCTTTCTGTGTCGCCTTTCGATGTCCCCAAATTTAGGTTTGTAAACCGGGAAGAAATATCATTAGCTTCCGCCATTTTGTTTTAAAATTTGGTGGGAAAATATAGTTTATAACAATGTCCGCTGGCTAATTAAGAGCCCACGCTTCCGGGAGAAGAGGCCATAGCAACCGACCACCGTGCACCTGCGAATTGAACGATGAATTTCGTTTGTTATCCACGGTTTGTCACGCGGGCGAGCTATAATACTTTTTCGTATTACAAAGGATTCAACTATACTAACAAACAAGAAAAACAATTTATCATACACAACATCAATACCATGATTTGATTCACAAAAAAACTGCATCCCAATTCGCATTGAACAATGTACGTTAAAACTTTCAGTATCAACGTTTCCAAAGTCCCCCAAATTTTCTTATGAAAGCTCTAGGTTTATATGAACAGATATTTAAGATGGCATAAACAATATGGTCACAATTGGCAGGTGGACTGACAGTACCAGATGAAATAAAAAAGTCCAACGAATCAGAAATAATTAAATCAAGAATAGATTCCCCTGACGAAGTAATTCGTGTCGGCTCATTAATCATCTGATACAAATTATTGCATTCTAAAAAGTTGAAAAATATATTACCGACATCAGTGTTGGGAGAGGAGGTATCAATAAAATTAAACTGTGCGTTAAAATCACCAAGATAGCAATCCTATCAAAGCACCATTGTAAAGATTTGAAAAATTACCGTTCGTCGTCGGCCAGCTGATTAGGAGGTCAATAACACACTCCACAAAGAATACTAAAATTATTTACATTATTACACTGGGACCATAAAAGTTATAAATTAGGTGATTCAAGATCTTCACGCCTTTTCACGGCAATATTTTCACGAGCAATATTTTAAAAACACGAGCAAACACATAAAGAATACATATACTAAAATTCAAAAGTACAAATTGAGCTCTTAGAATATAAAAAGTATAAAGAAACATATATGTTCTACTTATCGTCACCGGTGTCTTCATGCGGAACGGAATTAGCAAGTGCTATATGAACAAATCTTCCTTTTTCTTAATACAAAATACTTTTCCAGAGGACCTAACCATTATAGTGCCATCAGTGGAATACACTGATACGCCAACAGAACAACTTTGTTTGGTAAACCTTAACAACTCGTGGTCATTGATAAAGACCTTTTTCCCAAGAAGTTTACTACGTGCATTCATTTTCTTTTTGGCACTGTGTCCTGTCAGTTTAACGATCATTGATTGCACGAGTTGACAAACTTTGATCACCTTCCTGAATATGTTTGGGTTTGCCCACATGATGGGCACGGTCTACTTCTTCTCATATTAATTTTCAATTCGTTTTCACAGAAACCAAGCACCACATCATAACAATTCTCTCCGGCTTCCTCAGCTAGCCCAAAAATACGAATGTTGTTTCTACGCGAGTATTGTTCGTTGTCGTTCGCCATTGCCTTCATCTCAGCTAGTCTTGTCTTGAGCATGTTAACTTCAGATTTAAGCGAAGTAATTTCAGCTTGTAGTGGTTTTACTGCATCCTGAATAACTGCATTTACCACACTAACAATAACACTTTTGAATACATCTGAATTCCTGATATAATTTGCCCGAGCGAGTTTTAACATCAGCCATCGTTGAACAACTCGAGCTAGCAGCGGTCTAATTTTTATCAAAACTTTAATTCAGACCAGTTCAAAGTACATAGATAGACTTCACTATATTGCCGGGACTCCAATGAAAATTATCAACATCAATGTAGAAGTACTCTATAGTGTAATAGGAGCTAACTCTGCTCAGCTCAGAGATAAAATTATCAGTCAAATACCAATTGATCCTAGGAAGACTAAAAAAATCATTTCAAACCTTCAATTAGCAGTAGGTGAAAGAACAGAAATAGTAAATGTACGAACTGAAGATGGCATGACAAATGGTGCTGGTAATGTTATTAAAAAGGTGCAATCAAACCAAAGAGATAAACCATCAGGGATAATATGGGTAGTTTGACCATGCTGATGTTGGTGAGAAGACTAGACATGAGAATAGACTTTATATTTCACCCACATGGACTCCAATAAAGCCAATTACTACTCAGTTTGCTGTTGGTAGAAACCAAACTGCACAGGTTGTCCGAAAATAGTTTCCATTGCGGCCTGCTGCTGCTAAAACAATTCATCGATCACAAGGTGATACTGAGCAAAAAACACTTAACTTTAACACTAGAAGAGCAGTACCTCATATACATTATGTTCGTCTTAGCAGAGTAACAACTATAGAGGAATTATATATCAATGATTTGTGTGAACAAAAAATAGCTCTCAATCCTTATGTGAAGACTGAAATGGAGAGTCTAAGAACAGAACGTTATCTTAAATTTAGTGTATCTCCTGTTTATAGTTTTGACCAGGTATCATTAAACTTTGCTTCCTTAAGGCAAGGTCGTTGCACAGACATATCATGTCGATGATGTTCACCATGATATAAATTATACAAGTACCGATATCAATATTTTTGCAGAAACGAGGTTCGTTAATTCAGATAATGATGTGTATGCAATTGATAGCTATACATTGTTTATAAACGATGCTCAATCTTCTGTCACTTCAAGACCTTATGGAGGTACAGCAGCCTGTAGTAGGGTTGAATTTATGGCTGGTTATCCATGTGATCGTAATATTGATGGTATTGAGATAACTCTTATGAAAGCAATGATTCTTCCCTAAAATCCCAATACAGCAACTGTGTCATGCTTTAAATGAAGTACTTACTTCATTTAAAACTTGATTGTAATTTTTCAGTTTTCTGCACTCAAATGACTCATATGAGACACACTATAAACCATATACATGTATACAAAGAACAGACAAATAAAACTTAACCATGTTAACAAATTACCTTCGCTTTCAGAACAGGATTGAAATTCGTTGAACAGATTTCTTTTCTTCTTTCTCGAATTAGTAAAACTGAGTTTTCTTTTCATTTGCTTCTGTTGATTTTTGAGCTTGCAACACTTGACATGCCGAGTTAAAGAATGCTTCAACTGAAACGTCTTGTTGCAGAGATAACCAGGGCCGTAGCTAGCGGGGGGGTGTGGGGGGGTGTTACACCCCCCAATATTTATTCGTGATGAATTTCAGGTAAATTACTAGCTGATTCAAGTCAAAACTCAGGTAAGTTAAAAAAAAGATTGACTGTGGGAAACAAGTTTCAAACGTACGACTCTACATCAAGTATGTCGGGAGTGCATAACGGTGCACAACGAAAGCTGAACGACATCCCCAGGCAAAAAGTGCCATACACTAAATGTGTCACACATGGTGTCAATCTCGTAATCGAGCATGGGTGTCAAGCAACACCATTGATCGGCAAGGTGTATGAAAGCACCAAACGATACAAGGAACTGAAGGACAAGTTGGATGAAATCGAAAATGCATTGCAGCCCGTGCATAAACTGTGAAAGCTGTTTGGAGAAGTCTCGATGCGATTATTGAAGTGTTAAGGAGTCTGGAAAATTCACATGATAGAGAAACCAAGATGCCTCGTAAACTCCGTAGCAACATTGATTTCATTTGCGGGCTCATGTTTCTTAAGAACATCATGTACAAAACGAAACCATCAATATCGCTGGTGCTCTAATTGCCATAGATTCAACTGATGCTGCCCTGAAAAGAATAAGAGCTAACGAGAGAGAAGTGGAAGATGAAATCCAAGCTGCAATCACAGTTGCGAGAAATTATGGCACCGAACCACTGGCCGACTTCGCAAGATTGCACCGATTCAGAAGACCTTCGCGCCGCTTAGATGACAACCCAGATACAGCTTCTCCGATATTGAGCAACATATCATCCTATTACAGATGCGAATTTTTTAAGTTTCTGAACTCCGTTATTGGAATATTAGGAGAGAAATCCCAGTCGCTCAAAGATGCGTTTGAACCATTCCTGAAAGTAATCGGTAATTTAGAAGATACAAGGAGGACGGTGGCTAATTTCCCAAGTGTCTTCTCTTCAGATACCTCTGCGGCAATTCATAATGAATCAGATCTTCTTTGAATACCTTCTCAGAGAAAGTTCTCAAGTGGCTGAAGAGCGAGTTTTAAAGGAACCTCAGGATACATCTGAAATATCTACAACAAAGGCAGCAAATATCGGCAAGAAAACACGGTCTTTTTAAACGGTTGCAAGAGTCTATCAGGTTTTCCTCACTGCTGCACCTTCAGTCTGTAAGAATGAACAGTCATTCAGCGCTTTGAAGAGAGTCAAGAACTATCTTCGCAGTACCATGTCAGGAGCACGTTTGAATGACTGCATGCTGCTTGCTGTAGAAAGGGACTTGACCGACCGAATCGATTTAAATAGACTTACAATGAAGTGGTCTTTGCTAAAAGACAGGAGGCAGAAAATACACGTGTAGCCATTAAATACGGCAATTTCATTAAGTTCGACAGTGCCATTAATTAGTGAACCTGCACAATCCAACGAGAATGGACGAATATGCAGTTATGCTAATTATATGGCAAGCAAAATCTTAACTATGTTCATTGACTGACTGTTGCCGGAATGTAATCAATAGTCGTCAACATTCAGTACATAAGAACGACCAAAACGCGTATAGCCGTACTATACCTTCACGCTGGAACCCGATCGAGAAACCATACATATATATCATGCTATTCGTAAGACCATTTGAATCATACCGGCACAGAAATCACTTGAGGTATACTGTTATGAAAATGTTCTCTTACTTGCCACAACCACCGCTTCACAATTTATGTCAACTCCAAATTGTCATTAACGCAATGGTAGCTCTCCCCTTGACCACCTTGACAAGTATTTCAAATCGTCTGGCGTTAGCCAGGCCAGAGTAAAATACTAAAGTCTGAATCAGTCCCAGAAGACTGATTCAACCTGCCGGTTGGAACGACAAGTTATTATCACCCGCCTCAGTACTGACGAATATCATAATTTGTCGTCTCAACCAATAGGAAAGTGGGTCCGTACGAGTCTGGACGACTGAGTCGTTCAGTTAATAAGGTTATTCGTTCGTTCTCGTTGGATTGTGCAGGTTCACTAATACGATGAGCCCAGTCGTATAATACGACCCAGGTTGGTGCAGACGGCGTACTATTCATGCGCCGAATAAAACGCATACATTAATTACAATATGATAATACATTTTCTATCCACAATTCATGTTTGTATAACATCGTTTCCAGACCTACGACTCGAGAACTGTAATTTATTCGACTTATTAAATACGACGAAAATACGCCGTAAAAACAATTTCAGAATTTGGGTCGACTATAATAGGTATTTTATACGGCGCATGAAAAATACGCCGTTTGTCACAGGCCTAAAGGCCTGGCCAAACGCTTTCAACATCGCATTCAACATTGTTCAACATTGTTGAATTCAACATGTTGAAAGCGTTTGGCCACCCCTGTTGAATGATGTTGAACGTTGTTGAATGGTGTTGAATGATGTTGAACGAAATTTGAACATGTTCAAATTTTCGTTCAACACGCGTTCCACATTTCTATTGTTCTCAAAATGTTGAAAGGTGTTGAACGCATTTGGCCACATTTCATTCAACTTTGTTGAACAGAGACATGCGCCATGCGGGATATTGTCGATCCAGCTTTTGTGTAGCCCGCATTCAATTAATTGTCATTCATGAATGTTGAACGACGTTGCATTCATTTGGCCACTCGTGCTTTCAACATCATTCAACATCGTTCAACAATGTTGAATGATGTTGAATGCGATGTTGAAAGCGTTTGGCCAGGCCTTAACTGTCTGTTATGAACCAAATGTAAATATTAACTTCTTCAGCAGTCATCTGGGATGTAAAGTTAAAAAGTAAAATTAAGAAATCCTCTTGCGTTTGCATGCAGTTCACAGCAAAGTGAACTTATGCTGTGCTGTATAGGTTGTAATGTGGATTTTATGTTCAAATGGAAAATATTTTCAGGTAAAATAATGAATAATTTGAAAAATCAGGTAATTATTTTCTTTACACCCCCCCCTCGCTGGCTTTGCTCGCAACGGCCCTGGAGATAACACTTCAGTAAGCCATTGTCAAAAGGAGTATGGTAT
>OZ035997.1:70138511-70141011 GCA_964035015.1 Corallium rubrum
CCACTATCACATCAAACTACAGACCTATCTCTCTGCTTTGCGTTATCTCCAAAGTCTTGGAACGTTGCATCTTTAACCACTGCTATCATCACCTCTCTCCTTTTTTCTATCAGCTTCAACATGGATTTCTCAAGGGTAAATCAACGACAACACAGTTACTAGAAGTATACCATGACATTTTGGATTCCGTAGCATCAGGTAATGAAGTTGATGTAATCTATCTCGATCTGTCAAAAGCCTTCGACAAGGTCCCTCACAACCTGTTGTTGCTTAAACTAAAACGTCATGGTATCGACGGATCTCTTCTCTCGTGGTTTGGTAGTTACCTCACAGATAGACAACAAAGAGTTGCTCTCGATGGAACTTTTTCTGACTGGCTTCCTGTTTCCTCTGGTGTACCACAAGGGTCTATACTTGGTCCACTGTTGTTTATTTTATATGCCAATGATGTCCCTAACTACATCCAGTATAACTCAAAAATTGCTTTGTTTGCTGACGACTCCAAGCTGTTCCGACCTATTCTCAATCCAACCTCGAGTTACAACCTTCAGAGTGATCTTAAATATTTGCACAGTTGGAGTTTGGACTGGGGAATGGAGTTTAATAAATCTAAATGCAAGGTCATCAGCATTTCCAGGAAGAAGACATCGACAAGAGAAGCATCATACACCATGGATGGTCAGCCATTGGAATGCGTTCCTTATATAACGGATCTTGGTGTCACTGTGTCAAATGATCTGTCGTGGTCAAGTCATATTGAAGGAGCTGTGGCCAAGGCTAACAAGACGCTTGGTCTTGTTAAAAGAGTATGCAAAGATCTCCCTGATCAAAAAGTCAGAAAGTTGTTGTACTGTGCTCTTGTACGGCCTAAACTTGAGTACGCCAGTAGTTTGTGGTCACCGTATACAGTAAAACATCGTTCGTTAATTGAAAATGTTCAGCGGCGAGCGACTAAATTTATACTCAACTATCCCCCGGATGTGAAATACGCTGAGAGACTTATCAAGACCAATCTTCTTCCACTTGAATTTCGCAGAGAAATTACCGACTTAATACTCCTTTTCAAATCCAGAGCAGGACTTATTTCTACAGACGTAAATGATTTTCTATGTACTTTTGAGCCAGGATATAGATCTCGGAATTACGACGTTAACAATTACAATATATTGATTAAACACAAACAGGACTATTTCAGAAAATCGTTTTTTATTAGATCAGCCGAACTATGGAACAGTCTGCCTTCTTATCGTAAAGTCTACCACTCGCTTCCCGAATTCAAGTCTACTCTAACTAAGTTGTACTTTAAAAAGTTATCAACATACAGCCCTCCTGGCTCTACCTAAGTTATAATATCTGAACTCTAGATACATCTGCTATTATTATGGTCAATTATAGATTAATTTTATATTTTTCGTCATGTTAGTCATTCCCATATATGTGTATTGTGTGTATTATGTACATGTATATGGATATATGTGTATGTATGTATGACTATTGAGTATACTGTTTAAATTTATATTATTTTGAGTATATTGTTTGAGGGGTCAGGTCTCAATAGGGACGCAAGTCCTGTTCCTTTCTCCTGTCACATCTATTTTATCTGTTGTTTTGTAAGCGTTTTTATTGTTCTTTGATTGTTGTATTTGCTTATGTACTAGCAACCTTTGTATCCAGTTTAATGTGATTATTTACTGTGACAAATTCAATAAAATAAAATAAATAAATAAATAAAAATATATATATATATATGCTATGTATGCATATATATATATATATATATATGCATATATATGCATATATATATATGCTATATATGCATATATATATATATATATATATCGACAGCCTACTAACATTATTGCCTAAGTCACTTTTAGACATTTTGAGAAAACACAAAAAACATTTATAAAATTTTGTAAAACTCGTATGCTGCCGCGATTTTTTTTACAAATCTAACTAAAACTACAGCAAATAAAATCAAATAAAATACATAACTTTGCACAGAAGAATGCGGCCCCCCAGAAGATTTGACTTATGCAAAAATCTCAAATTTGACAAAAATTGACTTAGGCAAAAATGTTAGTAGGCTGTCGATATATATATATATATATATATATATATATATATGCTATATATGCATATATATATATATATACATATACATATACATATACATATATATATATATATATATATATATATATACATATACATATACATATACATATACATATACATATACATATACATATATATATATATATATATATATATATACATATACATATATATGTACATGTATATGTATATATATATACATATACATGTATATGTATATATACATATATATATGTATATGTATATGTATATGTATATGTATATGTATATGTATATGTATATGTATATGTATATGTATATGTATATGTATATGTATATGTATATGTATATGTATATGTATATGTATATGTATATGTATATATGTATATATATATATATATAT
>OZ035997.1:70146011-70231049 GCA_964035015.1 Corallium rubrum
TAGGTGGCACATTAAATACAGCAAGGGAAATAAACCGTGTGATGTTGATGTTGTCAGAGAAGGTTTGCAAGCAAAGTTCCATTGTTGGTACGTTGATAAAAAAGACCAGTCTATTGTGTCTTTTCAGACCGAATGCTTCTTTGTTAAACGGGTAAGTGTTTTTCCTCAATTTGCTATTGTAAGACTTTAGTTTGGCTGACTTTTTGTTTCTGATCATGGTGGTATTAATCTATTAGCTGGCAAATTATGCACCCTACTTCAGTATTCTGCTCTAAACACCAGACAAATTTAATTGTTGGTGGTAGGGTACTGTCAGTAAATGGGTTACCAAAACTATCAGCTACAGTAGTGTCTCTCATTAGCTGGCAATATGCATGCTACCAGATGTACCCTTCTTTAGTATTTTACTGTCTAATTTCAGATACAGAATATTTTACTCTGTCAAATGCCATCATACCAGACTATTTTACTTGTCAGTGGTTGGGTATTGCCAGTTAAATACATTTTATTGACATTTAATTTTCTACTGTATACACTGTCTGTAGTATTTGATGTACTATAAAAAAGCACAGTACCATGTATAACTATAAGGCCAACCTCACAAACCTCTAACTAGTGCCAAAGATTGGCTTTGCCAATACATAGATTAACCTAAATATACTACCACATCAGATACAGAAATTTATAATTTAGTAATTCACAAACTTTGCTTAATTAAATTATTTATTAAGGGCTTTTGCTTCAAAGATTGAAGTTTTTTGTATATTTTACAGGCAGTTTGACTCTAACAATCAATTCTTATATTTATAAAGTTCTGTGTAAACTACACTGACAATAATATCAATATTATGTAGATATCATATAATATATAGCCTGGATAGTGCATGGGGTAACATGGGGCTTGGTGGGCAGAAAGTTGGTAACAGCCATATTGGAGCATTCCAAGAGAGAGCAAATTTGAATGTTTTATATAAATAAAAGAAATGCTAACTCACCACATTGGTATTCTTAGGTGAAACTGATTGATAAAAACTGAAAAATTTCAGTCTTAGCAATAAAAATTTGTATCAGCCTGTTCTTATGGAGAAACTGCTGGAAATTTTTGCTTCAATTTTGTAGTATATTATATCCATGGTAGATATACTCAGGGCTGTAGCAAGGGTATTGGGGTGGTGGCTTACCCCGTTAACTTATATATTCAGAAAATTGATATACTGTATTCAGAAATTTGGTTGTATCCATTAATCCATTTTGAAAATAATGGCAATGTAGAGCAAACAAAATTTCAATGAATAAGTAGCGGAAAATTGTTAAATTGTATAGAAGTTCAAAATACTAAATCACATAATCTTTATAATGCTGTTATATTTCTATATTGATTTGTCAACTATCAAAACTAAAAATTTCTTGTGATCAAATTGTCATCAATCGCAATTTCTAGATCAGAAATATGGTATAATTTCCAAGGTTTTTGCTTTTTTGAGGAGAAACTGAAGCTCTAAAATTTTCCCGGTGGAGCATTCGCCGGACTCCCCTAGGTCGCTTGTGCCTTCGGCGTTGGCGAGATGATAGCATGACAAATAATCAGTGAGCAGGAGTAGCGACTGATTTAGTTGGAAAAAAACTTTGTCATTCGGAAATTTTCTTTACGCACCCTCCAACTATAACAAGCTAGCTACGGCCCTGGATATACTATTTCTACAAAACCTAAACCACATTTCTGTTGTTTAAAGGATCACAGATCAAACGTGACCACACCAATTGGTGACCTTGGGACAATTCAAGAGCCAGAAGCTGAGAGTGAATTCCATCGACTTTCAGGAGACCCATTGCTAGACATCCTGCAAAATGTCTTTCACCATGAAAGTTTCAGAGGATTGCAAAGGAAAGTGGTGGATCAAATAATGAACAATAGTGATACTGTGACAATTATGCCAACAGGAGCTGGAAAATCCATATGCTATTGGATTCCAGGCCTAGCAACCACAGGAGTTACAGTGGTAATAGGCCAATTCAACAGTGTCTTTTGTACTGAAGCAGTACACAATACCAAACAAGTTACAAAAGTTTTCTTGTACATAACGAACCAAATCTTCTTTTGAATGTGGCCCACTTTTTGGTATGACCCTGTAAAATAAGTTAGGCCGATTGCAGGTAGATTGAAGGATGACTGGTTCAACCAACCCCAACTTTTCAATAATCCTCTGTTGAGTTTGGGCTGTAGCAGTTCCAGTGAATGCTGCAATGGGCTGGCCAAACTGCTTGAACTGAGAAAGACAACCATATGACGGTCTGAAGCTTTGTCCCCAGGTGTCTACGCAGTGGGCTTCATCAATAACAAAGCGAGATAGTGCTTTATTTGCCACCATTTGCTCAAAACATGCCGTAACTTGTGGTGAAAGAGCAGATTCTGGTGTAAGGTAAAAAAATTTAAAACAAGGGGCTTCTTTGGTTAGTTCATGCAATATCATGTCTCTTTCTTCTGATGACATAGAGGAGTTGACGTAACACACACCGACTCCATAGTTCCTCAATTTGGCAACTTGGTCATTGAGTAATACATCGTCAAGTCAAAGGGACTGTCTGCAGTCTATTACCATGGCCAACTTGACTTCTTTGAGAAAAGTGAAAATGCTCGAGCTTGGCTGTCAGGTAAAGCACTGATCATGTGCGCTACTAGTGCATTTGGTATGGGTATCAACAAAGCAAATGTCCGTTTTGTGATCCATCTTAGCCTACCAAAAGCACTTGAGGACTATTATCAAGAAGCAGGAAGAGCTGGTCGGGATGGCCAAGACTCCCAGTGTGTTCTGATGTTTCGGTTCGAGGATAGGAGTAAGTTGCTTCAGCTAATTGCTTCCTCAGAATCAGATGAACACAGGGAGAACTTGCAACAGTCATTGGATGCTATTGTCTTGTATTGTATGTCTTCAACATGCAGAAGAAAGTTAATTTTGTAGTACTTTGGTGAAAACGCAGCAGTTAACTGTGAAAGACGTTGTGACAACTGTTTAAAACCACCGTCAGTGCCTAAAGAGTACACCGCTGAAGCCACTAACGTATGCCTTTGTGTTGAAGAAATGTGCCAAATCAATGCAAAGATTAATGTGAGGCAGCTGGCACTCACATTCAAAGGTTCCAAATCGAAATGCGATGTTGAAAGCAAAGGTTTTCATAACATTCCCTATTATGGCATAGGACAAAATATATTCAAGAATGACGGAGATGCCATAAAGTTTGTGCAGCATTTGATACTCAATGGCGTTTCAGCTGAGAATATTCGAGGTGGAGTTGACAGGTTTACAACACCATTCATTACTCTCGGAACAAAGGCTGCCTTATTAAAAAAAGGGGAAATTAATATTTTCCTAAGACTGTAGCCGAACTATGTTATACTGTAATAATTCAGTTAATTTAGAGGCAGCCTCGGTCCCAGGCTCTTCAGTAATAAAAGGCGAGCATAGCGCTCAAGCGCGCGGGGGGTGCCAAGCACCCCCGGGCGCTTGAGCGCTATGCTCGCCTTTTATTACTGAAGAGCCTGGGACCGAGGCTGGTATAGGATCAAACGATGTGGCTTTTTCGTACAGATCCAATATGGCGATATCCGATTTTTTTTATCTGATGTCCGTTTAACACGTGCATTTAACGTTTACTGCTATTTGCAATCAAATGTGCCAATCAAACAATTTTTCTTTGTTTGCGATATTGCTCAATGTCACGTTGACATCGTGGAACGATACGTTTACCCAAGTCAACATTACGTTTACCCAAGTCAACATTACGTTTACTTATTATCAACGCATCGTTTTGTAAATTTACACTTGTAATTGCGCAGAACGACGAAATTGTGATTAAGAACTTCAGTTAAAGTGCATATGACGCGAAAATTTTTATTCCCTTAAAGTGTATATGAAACGAAAATTAAGTTTGTCTTATTTGAAAGAACTCTTAAAATAATGGGGAATATCAATTTACAGCTTTTTCATATTTTACTTAGTTCTTGAGATATTTAGACTTATGTGATATTCAAATGAGATAACTTACGGTTCGTTTTTGCACTAATTAACATATTCGAAAATCGCGAATATTTTTTAGATTATTGAACAAAATCACTTGAAACTTTGCATATTGCTACAGTTCATGCAACTAAACATGAAAGACAAGTTACAAGTGATTTTTATCAATAACCTTAAAAATATTCACGATTTTCGAATATGTTAATTAGAAAAAAACGAACCATAAGTCATCTCATTTTAATATCACATAAGTCTAAATATCTCAAGAACCAAGTAAAATATGAAAAAGCTGTAAATTGATATTCCCCATTATTTTAAGAGTTCTTTCAAATAAGACAAACTTAATTTTCGTTTCATATACACTTTAAACGAAAGAACTTTAAAAGTTGTAAAGTAACTTCTTTTGAAGATTTTTGTTTCCATGATTTGTTATTGAGATATTTTGACTCATATGGTATGTAAATGAATAACTTACAGCATGTCTCGCTTTTTTTTATTAACATATACACGACTTTCGAATATGTTAATGAAAAGCGAGACATAAATTTTCTCATTTGCATGCTACATAAGTCAAAATATCTCAACAACGAAGCATGGAAACCAAAATCTTCAAAAGAAGTTACTTTACAACTTTTAAAGTTCTTTCGTCTAAGGGAATAAAGATTTTCGCGTGATTTGCACTTTAAGTATTTCGCTGAAAAAATAACTGCACTTTGAATTCGACAGCAAAATTTTAAATGGTTGAAAAACATTTTGCCAAATGTTACCGATCCGATATTGCTGCGAACATCGGCACAAAACGATTCCCCGATCCGATTATCGTTTGACCTCTACAGTTAAGGTTGTCCTTAGTGACTCTGTCTAAACTCAAAGCCTAGTCATTAAACCTCTAACCTTTGATAAAGACGTCAATAATATAAACATGACAAGAAATGTTCCTCTTGTCTCGTGCTTAATGATATTTGATTGTCCAAAATACATATATTGGCAGTTGTTGACTCAAATCATATTTAAATAATTAGACAAACAAAATTTAGCATGGCTGTAGAGAACTAAATAAAATACGTCATTCGCATTGGACTTTTCTCTTTTGGACGTAGAGGTATTGTGGTCTTGAGTTTCGACCTTCAGATGGCAAAAGTTAATAAATTAGCTGTATACTGTACATATACTACATTGACGTTTGATAATTTTACACTGTCCGATTTATGGAAGGCATATACCTTGAGAGCGGTAGTTAAAGTTGAAGTTGCTGAAGCAAATGAACTGAAAACATTTTTTAGAACACTTCTATTGGCACGACTGTAATTTTATAGCCAGTAAGGGCAGTGTTTTGAACTTTTGAATTGAAATTTAACCACCCCACAGATTGTAAATAGTAGGTTTTTTTATACAACCAGGCTACAGATTAAAGCAACCAGATGCATGTCTTCAGTCAAAAAAGCGTAAAGGCTTGCGGTCACTGCGCATGGCTTACAGCGCATAGCTCAGCAAGTGACGAGAGGCATTCACCCCCCCCCCCGACATTAAATTTCACAATTAAATGGCGGCAACAATTATGTCGGGGGGGGGTGAATGCCTCTCGTCACTTGCTGAGCTATGCGCAGTAAGCCATGCGCAGTGACCAAGCCCTTACGCTTTTTTAACTGAAGACAGACATGTGGTCGTCTTAATCTGTGACCAGTCATTTCTTATTAAAATTAAGTGGTTCTTGAATAGTGGTGAGTTTGCAAACCATTCCACTGACTGTATGATTCGGACGTTGTATTTGTACTTTAGGAATCGAACTGAACAATATCCTCGTCTTCTTCTAGTACACTTTCCAGAGAGGTCATTCGAAACAACGGAAAACTTTCGTGCAGCTTTTCCTTTAATTTCTCCTTCACTTCTGTTTCACCTTTTGAAACAACTGCGACGAAACACTTTCGCACTTTTTTGACTTCAGCAGTACTTCGTAAAGGGAACTCGAGAGCAAGACCACCCTGTGACACTTGGAAAAATTTGTTACGAAGACAAAACCACATCCCTTTTATCACATCTGGTAAGGCGCTCTGTGTCTTGTGTTTTGTCGTCTGGTGGTAATTAAACGAGCTGGGTTGAGAATAAACACCTCTAACAGATCGTAGCAAATTGAGGTTGCCCATCAGTCGTTTACACATTTGGACTGATGTGTGACCTATATGATTGTATATAAAAAAAGACAAAACACACATCAATTTTCAATAAACCTCTCAGAAATTCACCGAGTCTGAGTTCTATGGTACGCTTCCATTTAAATTATCACAAAAATTAAGAGATTTAATATTCTATTTAAATTCTAATAGGAAGATTCTAACCTTTTCACCCCTAAACAAAGCAATTAGCATACATACTTTTATTTTTATATTGGTCTGAATTTAAAGAGTGATTGTCAACCGTCATGATTTGCACACTCAAACATGTCTATTATTGTTTACAGCTTACCTTGGAAGTGATGCAATAGCAACAAATGACGATGATAAATTTTCGGTTCATTTTCAGTGTAAATAACTTAAAATGAGCAAAACACATAGGAGGGTTGAACTATATTATGGATTGAAAACAAAAACCTTTATTAGACGGCCCATAATATGACCGCGAAGCAGGTTTGAGCAGAGTTAATAGAGGGGAATGGTTAGGAAACACGGCCAACTTCAAAGCGGCTAACGATTGAATGCGATTTATGTTGAACGGTACCTGACCGTGCACTAATCCTTTGTTTTATATTTATTAATATTCAAACAACACGGCTGGGATATTGAACCCAAACGCTTATATTGGCTGATTGCTCATTATACCAAAAGTACAATGCATTCACTAGCCGCGACCGTGCACAAATGCGTACAAAAAGATATAACAAAGACTTTTGCTTAGTTTCCTAACCACCTCTGTATCAACTCTGGTTTGAGCGTGCAAACATGACGGTTGACAATCACTCTTTTAAACGCAATTCAGACGACTATACAAAGTTTAGAAGTCCAAACCCCTGAGCGATAATATATAGTTGTATTATTACTGAGTTATATTATAGCTCGGTGGTCCAAACCTAACATAACAGAGCTTTCGGTAATTACGTCACCTCTTTATGGCAGCGAGACTTAAGGCCCTTCAAAGACGTAAATAGCTTAATATTTGTATTAATTATACATTACTTTGAAATTGGTTGAATAGTTCAATTATGTAAACACCTACTGTAATCACTTGTTTATGTGTAACAAAACAATTTGTAATTCACGATTTCACGTACCTGTTGAATATGTTTTCAAAGGTCTAACAACATATGTTTCCACATATTCATCCATATCTAGATTGTGTCCTCGCTTCCCACTAATGTTTACCGACGAATTCTTCTTTATCATGCATCTAAACGCCAGTGGCCATAGGGAGGTGAAGTTAACTACGTGGACAAATGCTTCAGTCCAGTAATTCCGAAAGTCTAGTTGTGCAAAAACCGGTAGTAGAAGCACCCACGAAGTTTCACGGAGAAGTCCATCGCCCTCCCTTCCTGCGGTCACGAACAGATCCAACAAGGGACCAAACAAACAAAACAGTTGTTGATGGTACTTATGACTTTCGTCACATTCGCTACACTGTTTTAACCACAGCTTAAACCTTTCCAGTAAAATCTTGTTATGATTTCCATATCTTCGTAAATTGGTCGTCAAATCGCCATCTGATGGAAATTCATTTGAGGATCTGAAATCGTGAACAGCTGCGAATCCATAAGCACAACTTCCATCCCTAACTGCTTCTTGAATGTGTTGGAGGTTTTGCTCCTGGAATTTTCTCTTCTTGAAAGCTTCCTCAGTTAGCTTGGGCCGTTTCATCACATCGTGGACTATTTTATGAAAACCACCCTTACCATGTGCTTTAAATGTGGCTTCACACAAATGACCTTTAGCATGCATGTCGCCGGGTATCTCGGTGGACCAACCGTATGCTGTGCTGTTCCTGTTTTTCACACTTCTGTTTACTTTGCACGTTCCAACGTCACCCACAATTCCTGTTGGAAAGCCTTCATAAACTGATCTTTTATACACAAAATCACTTTCAGTTTGTGAAGTCTCTTCAGAATCAAAACTGTCAGCAGGGTCTTGGGTTGATTGAGTAGATGTGGAATAGCAGTTGTCACTCTGAAGAACAGATATCAACAGGTTTTCATTCACTTTGCTATATTCATCGAACAAGGTAACAATACTTGTTAATCCCATCGCAGCAGCCATTTCCATCGGGGTTGGGAATTCACCAAAAATTGGACCGCTATACTCAGCAAAACTGTCCAACAAAAGTTTGCACATATCAATGTCTGCATTCATCACTGCTAGAGACATGGGAGTAGCTCCACAACCTTCCTTAGAATTTGGATTTACTCCAACAGACAGTAATATCTTTACTAACCCATAGTTTTTTTCCTCAACAGCATAATGAAAAATACTTCTTTCATATCTATCCCTTGTGGAATTAATGACTTTCATTTCATTTGTCAGCTGTTGTACAAGGTTATCAATTGAAAAATCAGAGTGAGCAAATTCTCGAACTTGTTTGGTGATCCTACCACAGAGTCCCACAAACTTTTCATCCTTCTGCTGTTGAGGAGTTTTCTTAATGACGGATTCTGGCGCACGGGTCTCTTCATCTTCACTCTTATCCGATTCACTGTCCGAGCTAGGTATATTATCAGCAGTAAATCCATCCAACTCTTTTTCATGGCTGGTTATCTGCTTTTCCATATCTTGCATTTGTTTGTGATGCATGTCAACTGACCTCATAAAGTCAAAACGCGTTCGTGCAGCTTTGAGGTCGAATTTTTTTGCAGATTTGTTGAAAGGAATCCCGTTATTTCTAGGACATGGAAAGGAAAATTCTCTGGCAAACTCTTGAAATATTGAAGCTGTACCATTTAACGTAGAATTATCCTCCAACGACATGGAAAGGTTAATGATATCTGTCTTTGCTGTTTGACTATTTTTGCAGAGTCCTTGCTTCGTAGGAACTGTTACCTTAAACTTCCTTTCATGATCATCTTCAAGTTTTTTGAAGTCTACTTTAGAAAGCCATGAATTCAATTCAGCTTCTTCCATTTCAATAAAAGGCTTTGGTGGTATAGGTATATCATTTAGGCTCTTGTCAATCAGTTCCAAGTAATATCTGTCACACCAATCATCCCACAGGTTCTTATGTTCTGGCATGGATTCTTTTAGAGGAAAAAATAAAAGGTACTTTATATACTGTAAACAATAGTTACTACAGCGTGTCTACTGTACCTGGGACCACTTGAGCAACACTAACAATTGTCATTACAGAAAGAAATTAGAAAACTCAACAAACATAACAGTTCATAACAGTT
This sequence comes from Corallium rubrum, assembly GCA_964035015.1. Taxonomy (NCBI): domain Eukaryota; kingdom Metazoa; phylum Cnidaria; class Anthozoa; order Scleralcyonacea; family Coralliidae; genus Corallium; species Corallium rubrum. The sequence goes on from OZ035997.1 coordinate 70,155,393, forward strand.
CAGAACTTCAGGATCTTTAACAAACATTACAGGGTCAGCTTATATAGTTGCACACAAAATTTATTGGCCAATGTGTCGTCCAATGAATTTGTAGTTTCGTTCTGTAATGTGATTGCTTAGTGTTGCCAGGTGCACTGTAACATTTTATTTAAAAAAAGCATGCACAATAACTTAATAATTATGTAATATCTATGGTAATATTATACTGTTAATAGTGTACAGTATATTACATAAGAATGTATGGCATTCTTAACTGGTAGCATTAATTAATTTTCCACTTTTCTTACACGAGATAGCGAAATACCAAAAAGCTCCTGTTATGTTGTACTGTATGCCACGGTACGTTTATAGCACAAAGATCACTAAACACAAACTGGACAAATTAATAAACAAACCACTATTATTCCAAAAATAGATCATCAGCTGTAATTGAAGCTATATCTCTTTGTGGCATCATTGCAGTTTCTCGACAGCTCATCAAATCCTCAATGTCCTTTACATCTGGAATTATCACAGCTCGGCCAGTAAAGTTCCACGTGTTAGGACCTTACGATTTGAAAAGTCGAAGATGACGCTTTCTACCCCGGTAAATGTTGATGTTGTCCATGAGCAATAGGACTGGTGTTGTATCTGGACACTTTTCTGATAAAGCATGTGGAATTTCTTTCAATTGCTCATCAAGATAATTATTTCTAAAAATACAGACAACGATGTCACTCTAATTAAAAATAATTTCTTACTACACTGTATACATAGCTAGCTAGCTTATTAAAATAAATTACAGACATTCTAACTGTATATACAGTAACTAGTGTATATTCTTGGCTTGGAATTGACATGGTGGACATGTTGGAGGAATTAAACCAGCAAGTATTGAATTTGGAGCTTGTTTTCCTCTAACATGGCCGCTGTCGCTATAAATTTCAAGGGATTAATGGACAATTTGCATGTTAGACTAATTTTTTATCTTGACAAAGATATATTCCCGGAAAGAGCACTACTAAAATTAGTAAAATTGCAAAGTTTGGTTGCAAAATGTTGTAAAATGCGGAAAATATAGCCTTGCAAAGTTTGCAAATTTTGTATACTTTTCTATTGCGTGCGGAAATTGTTACCATTTTCGGCCCAAATGTGGTAACAATTTTCGCGCTATATTTACGAAAAAGGCTATATTTTCCGCATTTTACAACATTTTGCAACCAAACTTTGCAACTTTACTAACTTTAGTATGCTCTTTCTAGCTGTAGTGATTTATTTGCATCTCCTTGCCTAGATCAAAATTTAGTCTAACATGCAAATTGTCCATTGCAAACTACAGTAGTAATACTGTACTATAAATACATACAATGTATCCCAATGTGGAGTCAATCCAACAGCATTTAAGAGGTTGATGAACTGTTTACCAGCACCATAAGTAATGCAGACTAAACCGAGCAGAAGATGCACATCATTTTTAAATTTCTGATTCCTTACACTCAGTAATAAAGCCAAGGCATTGACACCACATGTAAGTTTGTATTCTGCTGTTTTATGAACTCTTTTCTAGAATCAGTGACTAAAAGTGTTTCTAGAACACTATGCAAAAGTGGACATTTCTCCTCAAAATTAAGCACCAAATCAGAAAAAATATTCCTATCCAGGACACTTTCAACATGACCAACTGCTTTTAGCCCAACACAGCAAATATCCTCCATCAGTTTTGTTTCTTTTGCAATTTGCTCTTTTTGAGACATACTTATTGGGCCTTCTCCCTGACCATCTTGAAGCTTTTGTATCTTATGTTGATACAAAGTTACCAATGCTTCATGGAACTTGTAATAATGTTGTAAGTTTAAACCATGTTTAGCTGAAAGTGTTTTAGCTAGATCCATATCATTAGCGTCCAATGCTGAAACAATGTTTTCTTCATCTGTAATTAAACATTGTTTCATCTCCTTAATCTGATCTTGTATCACTAAGATGTCTTTGTTATCTTCTTTAAATAATTCTTTGGATACCTTAGGATTTCTGCCATATGACTTTATTAAAAGATTGGTATAAACAACTCTGTAGTGAATGTCAAGAACAACATTCAATTTGTAGTTTGTAAATATATAAAATATGAAAAATCATATAAATGTAACAAAATATACAGAAATCAAATAGCTCTAAAAACTAGTTAGTTGATTATACAATAGGATACATTGATTCACGGTCAACCATGATGGTCTTTTTGGTACTATTTGGGAAAGTTGCTTTAATAGTTCTGGTGAGCAAGCTCTTTTCTTCAGGTTCCAGGTTGAGCATATCCATCAACCATGATTGGTTTATATGTGCATTTGGATCTTCCTTGTACTGCATGAGGTCTTCCAGTTCTTTAGACAATAACTGCCTCCTTTCACCACACTGGTGACTGGACAAGTTATATGCTGTAAAATACAAAAGACTGATTTATAATACGGTTTCAGATATTTAATGACAGGGTTAACATGTAGAAAATTTAACAAGGGAGCAAGAACACCTATAATTAAAATGGCGTAAAAATTTCAGTACCATGACATTCAGGAGCACCAAAGAGATCAACTTGTTTGGGCATACCTCCCATATAATTAATATATAGGATTTATTAGAATATAATTAATATTCTATAAAATAATGAATACATGAGTGTATCCATTACTTTAACATATATAAGTGTATACTTATATGTTTGTCAACTAAACTAAATACATAACCATACAAACATACATTGGACATAAAAATGGTAAAGGTGCAAGAATTCCCCTTTGTATAAAAAATTATCTGGTGTTGGACGGAGTAAAATAACAAAGCAGCCCTCGTAATTGGTGTATTTTTGCCTTTGGAAAATTTGCAATTTTTTTTGATGAGGCAAGTATTAAGAATATTCCGAACATGCCTCGGCATTTGCTTTTGCCAATTGCTGAGTGCCAATGCCAATTTACGAGTGCTGCAAAATAGTGCACATTGTGGCTTAATTGCCAGTTAATCGGTTAATAAGAGACATTGGCAGATAGGTTTGTTAACCCATTTACTGGCGTAAATGGGTTAATTATTAGAGTAAATACTAAAGTAGGGTGCATTTGGGCACATTGCCAGTTAATCGGTTAATAATACTGTATTGACATGTCTCTCTGTATTTGCATCATGTATGTCAGTGAAGAATAAATTATATATATACATCAATTAACAGACCTGCAAATCGTTTCGGTTTTGACTCAGCAGCAGCTTTTGAATCAGGTGTTAGTGCATGTTTCTCTGATCGAGTACGGTTTGTTCTTTCATGGTGATCTTGTGGAGACTGTGGTGGTGTAGTTGGCACATCATCATCAGTCTGCAAATCTGTTACATTCAAAAAATCCATAAAACATTTTGAAAAGTCAAATATATATGTAATTAAATAGTAAAATAGCTATACTCTCTCTTCTTTTTAAGTGTTTAATTATAAAATTATAAATAAAGATGCAAATTGAAAAATAGATATATTTATATGAAAATTTAATACCATCAACATCTAGTTGTTGAAACGATGTGTTGAGTTCGTCCACAAGTTCGTCATTAAATGTTGTTAATTCTGCAAACAAAAGACACATACATATTTTAGAACTAATTTACTGAATAAAAGTTATAAACATGACAGTCGAATACAACGACAACAAAGGAACTCTGTTATAGTCTAAGACTATTACATTAGTCTATACTCAAATTCAGAAATTGAGTATAAATTTATAAATACTATGGCAAAAATATACAAATAAAATTACCTTCATGCGGTTCTTCCTGAAAGGATTCGTCTATATCATCCATAGAATTGTCAAGGATGAATGCCAGGTAAAAATTTTCCACAAAAGCAGCTAAAACAATGCGATATCTTCGATTCTTCAGAAATCGGTCGAAATTCTTCGGAAATCGGTCATAATCTGCCAGGCTCTTCGCTCTTCGCACGCCGCAACCTCCCCAAGCACCCCCGCGCGCTTGAGCGCTAAGCGCTATGCTCACCTTTTATTACTGAAGAGCCTGGGACCGAGGCTGCACCCATCCAAGTACTAACCCCGTCCAACTGGGCTTAACTATTGGTGAGAAGCAGCGCCCTAACAGCACACGCTAACTGTGCTTCCCACAGGAATGTATGAGCATGTGACCTTTGAAGGGAATCTTACTCTTGATCCTGGGAAGCTAGGAAGCTAGTGGGTCATTATCACATCTGAGAGCCCATCTGTGATACAATGTATGATGGAAGATAGTCCCTAAATTATACTTCGTAATTATAAAGTTTAATATTGACATTTAAATTCACACTCCAGCAGATGATTTTACTCTCTAAGGGGTGGTAACAATGGTATTGGGTCAAGTGATTATTACTTATTCCTGCCTGAACCAACCAAAAATGTCTCTTTTATTGTGTTACTAAGTTTATCAGCAGCTGATGATTCCTATTGTAGGCATCAATGGGTTAAATGGAGTGAATATTTAAACAAACAAAAATTACAACTGAACAAAATCAAAATTTTAGCTTATAAATTGAAATTTTGAGTTTAAATATTTGAGTTAATTAAATATTATTTAACAAATTCTTGAACTAATTTAAATTCTCATTTTACAGGACCAGACCAGCACATATTGAGTGATACAAAAGCCAACTTCGCAATGAAAGAAAAGGGTTGTTGATCTTCAAGATGATCAGCTGATGTTCCCTTGTCATTGTGTCATTGCTGATTGGATTGTTATTAAGTACACTTTGAAAATAACCAACATTCTATAAAATATCTCATGTAGTATCCTAAATGCTGAATGACGTATTTCGGATATAGATGCAGAACCACATACATGTAACATTGTGGTTAGTCTAGGATTTTTAGCTATCAGTTAATATTTGGGAATTTGAACTGCCAAAAATGGTTTGCATATGACCATTTTCCTGTATACCATGTATTTAATTAGTAGTTATTATTATAGTCACTGTATACATATACTTTAATGTCATCCTGATGTAAACACTCACAGTTCATGTGTTAAAATATATTAATTATGTTGACAATGTTAAACAGGGCAATTGTTGCATAGCACATCTTTGTATTAACACACCTACAGTATACAGTAACACATCTTAACATGTGTTAATATAACATATCAAGGTGTGTTAAATAACCAACTCTTAAGGTGTGTTAGAAAACCTAACTTAAGGTGTGTTAAAATTTGGAAAAAAAAGTTGTGTTAATTATTTAACACACCTTTTCTTAGAGTGAATTATTCTAATTTATGGGTCCAACAAGATGGTGTGATCTCTGAGTTAGCATTTTTTGGATAAAAGAAAGTTTCACTTGTGCCAGTTAGCTTTGACTTTGTCACAACCTTAATTATTTATTTAAATGTATTTGAATTGTAGGCAACCTTAATTATTTATTTAAATGTATTTGAATTGTGGGCAACATTTTTTGCAAGTAAGCAGTGAGTAAAACATGCAAAACTGATACTTTTTCATGTTGCTGGTATTTGTTATAGTTACTATTTCAACCGATTAAAAGTTGGTTGAATCTACCATTTGAATTTCTTTTGACCAATGCATTTGGTTGTTTCAACCAGTCAGTTTTTACAGTGTATACCTCTCACCAACACAAACATGCATATATCGATATATCGATGATGTTTCGAAAATGTTTAACTTTTTTTTAACGTTTTAATTAGGGAGCGGCGCGAAAAATAACAATAGGTGCCTGCAGCCGCTCCCTTCCCCAATCACGCCGGCTACGCAGGCTATCAGATCGCGGGAAATGCCATTTTAGAAAGCCCAATTTCAAAAAATTTCAGGGGGGCATGCCCCCACACCCGCTAGATCTGTGGACCATAATTTTGACTGACGTTTTCAAAATCCTAAATCTGCCCCTGCATGATTGTTAAAAGACCTGTGATAGAAGATGTTATAAAAGCTATTAAATTTAAGCTAAACAATGAAGAAGGCGCATGGAAGAAATAAAACAACTTAGTTGAAGATGTGGCATCAAAAGAGAACATTTCCCCTCAAAATGAAAACATTCAACTTGATTTAAAATTATTTTATATTTATTATTATTTCCTTTAAAAAAATGTTGCATGTTAACTTTGTACTTAGTAGTTTAACTTTATTGCATGTTTTTATCAAGTTAATAAACCTTTAAATATGTGAAATGAAAATGCTGTTATTTATTACTTTGAATCCAACTTGCAAAATAGTGTTTCCCTGTTTGATTACACAATTGGCAAAGCATCTTAGCCAATTATGTTATCAACCAGGGAAAGACTATGTGCTTGTGTAAACCAATTATTAAGGTGCCTGAAAATGTCAAAGGTGAAACCTACAGGCTTGTTTATTCCCCACAAAAATATTTCATTCTCGCAAAAAATACTGGTTGGAAAATAATAAACGTAAAGAAAACTATGATTCTGGCATTCTGCAAACTATAATTTTCTCAAGTATAGTTTTCTTTAAAACTATAGTTTGTTAAACGAAAGTTTGTTTTGAAAACTATAGTTTCGTTCCAAAATACTTTCATGGTTTTAAAACAAAAGTTAAAAAAAACTATAGTTTAAAGCATAAACTATAGTTTATGAAACTATAGTTTTGGTATAAAAACTATAGTTTTTACAACTATAGTTTGTTCCAAAATACTTTAGTTTTGAAAACTATAGTTTTGTTCCATAAAAACTATAGTTTATTTTTGTAAGGAATGTGCTATATATGCATATATACATATATATATATACATATATGTATATACATATATATATATATACATATATATATATATACATATATGTATATACATATATATATATACATATATATATACATATATATATATACATATATATATACATATATATATATATATATATATACATACTGTATATACATATATTATATATACATACATATATACATATACATATACACATACATATACACATACATATACATATACACAAACACATCCCCCCTCCCCCCGACACACCAAACCACACCCTTTAATACATTAAAATGAAGAGCCAACACCCACTTTCTGACTCGCCCCATCCAAAAACACACTTAATTTATTCCTACTCATCGCTGATTGGCTAAAAAAAAATATACTGCAATCTGATTGGTTAAAAACTAGTGCCAGGCTCCAACACATTAAAAAAATTAATTATTACACAACCACTACTACTACTGTACCTATAAGCTTACCTTAGAGCTACATATGGCTTACTCTAGCTTGTCCGCCTTCATGTGTTGTGGCAAATAGACATCTCAGCACTGGTAAATAGCACCGAAGCGTCTTAAACAAGATATATCATTGCTTCTTTTTCACATACCATCACCGCAATCACCGACATTATCCAATTGAATACGGATCATGTTAACAAACTTCTTCCGGTTTCTCGCGTGGTCCTCGAATTAATCGTTCACTTCGTCCATCGCATCTCTTGCTTCCCTGCTTACCTTCCTCTGCTTACAGTATAAACTATAAATAAGCGTTTTTCGCAGTGTTCTCAGTCTTTGTCATGGAGGTGAGGCATTGATTAATACTCAGTAGTCTCGGTGAACATTAGTTTCTGATCTGCTGATTGTGACAATGACGCATATTAAACTATAAGTTAAAATTGATTTTGTGTAAAGGGCTTGGAAATTCCGTGGACTTCGAGAGGAACTGGTAGATGTCCTAACTGTCAGGCAGTATATCACACTGTGCACAAACCAAAGACATCTACTGGATGCTAGTGCGAGCTTGGAGGTTCGTATGAACCGAAATTGAAGAAAAAGAAGGCATATTCACCAGATTGTGTCATTGTTCATGCTGACGATGACAGTAAACTATTCCGTTAAACTCTATTCCGTTGAGAATAAACTTTTATTCTAAAAGTGAATTTAACCCTTTCACTACTGAACCGGCCAAAACCGGCCGATGGTTCAACCTCCATTTTTCCTAGACCTGCCAAAACCGGCCAATTGCGTGACACGTTTTCTCTTAGCCCTCCCCTCCCCTTGGAAGCTTAGATTGTCAATTTATTGTTTGATTGTCGTCCTAAATATACTAACCAATCATATTCTACCAACTGCGCATAATTTATTCGTGTTGCTAAGCGTGTTGTTGACGTTTGAATTTTTGCAATCTTGTACGTTGTCATGGCGCACGCCATGCTTATCAGTGAAGAAGGGTTTTGAAATATTTTTGGTGATAGTGACGCTGAAGATTCAGATAGAAATGATTCTGATCTAGAATTCGAAGGTTTTGATGAACGGGAAGAAGAAAACAGTGAGGATATAAACGAAGAGTTGAGTGAAAATGAAGAAAGCAAAGATGAAGACGGCGAGCCGTTGGTTGGGGTGGACGGATACACTAAAGGAAACTGAAACTGATGCTTTTGAATTGGAATCTGGTATTCAATGTGAACTAGAGAATAACAGCAATGCCCTTCAATTCTTCACTACTATGTTTGCAGAGCATTCATTCGATCAAATTGTTCAAGAGACAAACAGGTATGCTAGACAAAAGTTGGAAACAAATGCCAACCGTCTTGCGCTTTGGCGCGACATCACCAAACCTGAATTCAAAGCATACTTTGGTATTGTGGCAATGGGAATAAACGATTTTCCACGGTTCGCAGACTACTGGTCCTCTGATCCATTCCTTGGAAATAATGAAATAAAGAAGGTTATGACGAAGAACCGCTTTGAAGAAATATGCCAGTATCTGCACTTCAATGATTCAACTCGAGAGCCATTGAGAGCAGATCCCAATCGAGACAGGCTTTACAAAATACGGCCGATTTTGAGCAATGTGTTGGAGAACTTCCAAGCATCATATTATCCTGGACAGAACATTTCCATTGATGAAGGAATGATAGCATTCAAAGGAAGGCTTTCCTTTCACCAATACATGCCCAAGAAGCCAACTAAATATGGTGTAAAGGCGTGGATGGCTGCAGATTCAGAAAACGGCTATGTTCTGAACTTTAGCATTTATCTCGGGAAGAAGGCGGAAGGGGAGGAAACCGACAATGGTCTTGGATATGATGTAGTTATGGAAATGGCTGCTCCATTTTTAAATAAACACCATCATTTGTTCTTCGATAATTTCTTCTCTTCACCAAAGCTCCTGGATGATCTGTTATTGAAAGGAACATATGCATGTTCAACAGCCAGAGTGAACCGGAAAGGAATGCCACCATGTTCCACAAACAAGTTGAAGCAACCAGGAGAGATGCTTGTCCGGCAAAGACATCAGCTTGTATTTACTAAGTGGCATGACAAAAGAGACGTAACCTTTCTCTCAACCAACGTTTCTCCTACAACCCCGGATCGAAATGTCGACCGAAAAGTGAAGAAGAAAGATGTTGTTATCCCGAAGCCTTATGTGTCTGATTTGTATACTGCCAAAATGGGAGGCGTTGATCGAGCAGATCAATTGCGATCATATTATTACATTGGCAGGTCGTCTAAGAAGTGGTACAAATATATTTTTTGGTATATTTTTAATGTGGCTGCATGTAACGCTTTTATTCTCGAGTGCATTCAGCGAGAAAGTCTGGGGATTGCGAAGAGGAAACAGTTTCACTTTCGTCTTGCGCTTGCCAAGGAACTGATCAATGGCTTCTCCCAGTGAAAACGCGCAGCACCGAGTCCAGTTCCTGAGCAGCGTGGCCCAAATATGCCGCATGTATCAATGCGATGTGAAGAGAGGAAGAAAGAATGTGTGCAGTGTAAGGACAAAATAAAAACACCAAAAGGCAGACCAGTCGAGACCAGATTTAGGTGTCAAGAATGCGGTGTTGCACTGTGCAAAGTACGATGCTTTCAAGCCTTCCACAGCATGTAAATAAACAACTTGTGTGCGTATATTGTACACTTACAACACTTTTCATGAACTGATTTATTGACTTTATTTTCATATATACATATAGTTGAACAATTATTTTGAACATATTTGCAATGTATATTTGATTGGGTCTTCCTGCAATGGCGGGATATTTGAATTTTTTTTATGGTAATGAGTTATTATATTCAAATTACTTAGCTGTTGTTCTGTTTTGTTAAACCAAGGGTTGAAATTTCAGAAAATCAACATTTAGAATACTTTCTAGTTCCGTTCATTTTGCCATTAAAGCCTCCAAATTGTACTGAGCATATATGTTTTGAAATGGACTTGAGATTTATCAATAGTTCTAAATTAGGTCCAGGAACAACAGGAGTTTCACCTGAAAGTCTCCAGTAGTGAAAGGGTTAAGCACCTTGTGTCAGTGATGAACATATCACCCAGTCAAGCGAAGTTAAGAATCTTGGCTGTTGGTTCGATTCGCAAATGAAGTTTAACACTCATTAACTAAATCTTGTAATGCAGCATTTTTTCATATATTTAATATTAGGTGGATTAGGAAATTTCTCAGTGAAGACACTACTCGAACACTAGTCAATGCATTTGTAACAAGTCGATTAGATTACTGTAATAGTCTCCTATATGGTCTACCGGCCATTTACCTTAACAAACTACAATGTGTTGAGAACACAGCAGCTCAGTTCCATCATATTACGCCTGCCTTGTATAAATTACATTGGCTTCCTATTAAGTCCAGGATAGACTTTAAAGTTTTATTAATTACTTATATAAGGCGATTCATGGCCTAGCGCCAGAGTATATCACTGATATCATCACTATTAAGCCTAAATCACGCTATAGTTTAAGATCAAACTCAGATCTATCACTTCAGAAACCCAGAGTGAACTCTCTGACCACCCTTGGCGACCGTTCCTTTGGAACAGGCTACCTGCAGAAATACGTCACACTAAGTCTGTTTAAAGTTTTAAAAGACTTTTAAAGACATTTATTTAACATTTTATTTGATAGTTTGTTAAGATTACTTGTATTATCAGAGTATTATTATGCTATTAGTATAGTATTTCAGTACACTGTATTGTACCACACAAGTGAGCATAATCTATGGAACATGCGCAAAATAAATATTATTAAATATTATTCCGTGAAGAGCAGCTCCAGAGGTGACCGTTGCCTTGCCTTGCATTGATTGAAAATGAAAAGCAGATTTGCTTCCATGCGTTGCTTGCAACAAAGAGCAGTTTATATGTCTTCCAAAACGGATAGGCCCTTCAGTTGTAAACACATTGATAAAATTGCATTATTTGTTGAGCAACCTGTCGAGAAATATTCTCTTAATGCTGATGCAATTTGAAATTATCCAGCTGACCAAAATACTTTGGATCAGTTATCATCTCGTGCAGAAGAACTAAATGGAGATCCCATTGTATATAAAGTATCTGAAAAAGCCTTTGTTGTGTATGGATTTTCGCCTACAGCATCACCAATCAGTTACACTCATGTTTATGGCAGTAGATTATAGATTTTATAATTATACTGTAGATTTTAGAAAGACAGCCATAATATTATGGTGAACACATACAGTATAATGATGCCATCCAGCAAACCAACCCTCTTTCAAAGATGGGCCAAGTGAGGTATGAAGTGCTTGGTAGTGGGTTAGCGTACATAAGCGAGTTGGTAAACCACATTTGTGAATAGGTCAGGGTTACTGTAGGGGGTTAGGTGACCCAGAAATTTACAGTAAAGCTGCTATAGTGGGTCAGGTTAGTATTGAACTAGGTGGTGAACATGCTATTTGGGTCTAGTTAGGCCTCACTCACACTACTGTATATACTGGATAGGTGCCAGACTCAAAACAGACTCAGCACAATATTGTGCTTAAGTAAATGCGATCTGTTGTTATTGTATATTAATGCTGTACAATACAACCAATCACCATGCTCTATTATATTAATTTACTTCCGAAACGATTTTGAACTCCGTTCACACTGGAGCTGGAACGGCACAAAAAGCTATCCAATAAAAGAATAATCTCTTTTGAGATTGGAGTGGTGCAGTGGTGTTCCTTCACAGAAATTGTGCCGGAATAGGCATTTTGTGTGTGTATAGAAGGCCTGTCTGTATCCGGTATGGTTTTCGTGCTGGCACAAAAGCTATCTGGTATTAATAGTGTCAACAGCGCCTTAGAGTATAATTATTGTAAGTTAGGCAGCTGTAAACACAGTCAGGTTAGCATATGAGGCAGGCGGTAAACACACTACTTAGTGGGTTGGGTTAGCAATAAACATGATAGTGTAGTGTATCAGGTTGGTGTATTAGTTAAGCCGTAAACAATCTACTGGGTTACTTCAGCCTATACATGTACATGCATGCAAGCTAGGGGGTAAACTTGGTTAGTAACTACGATTACATGTAGGTTGGTTGTTTGGGTTAGCTCACCTATATATTGCTTATGATAATGTGAGCTACATTTATTTAATTAAAATTTATATCTTACTTTAGGACAATCTGAGATGTTCAAGTAAAGGGTGCAAACAATATAGCCCGGAAAAAAACAACAAATCAAATCTAGACATCTTTGTTTGCACCAGCACGTTTTATTGTGTGCTACACGAGAAATAACTTCTACCAAGTCAGCTCAAGTTTCAGATGCCAATAGTGCCATTGAGATTGATTCATGTAATCCTTCAGTGAGCAGGATGAAAACTGTTGAGTTGATGTCTCGATGCTCAATTCCTTATAATATACCGAAGTGCTAGATTAAAAAAATGCAGAGATGGATGTCCTAAGCGTTGGTAGTGGGAATGGCTGGCCTGTTATATTTGAACCAACTGATACGACATGTAAGTTATGTGGTGAATTACTTGGTCCTAGCAGAAAGAAACCTGGGTCATCTGCAAATGAGCTAAATTATATCATGACCAATTTCAGCCCTACAGAGTTGTGACTATCAAAGTCAAATTCTGCTAGAGAAGTTCTTGCAATGCAATGCATCGTGTCCAGTTGTTTCAGATGGGTAAGTTAAATTTTTGTGAGTTTCTTAAGCTTTCAAAGTCCAGAGAACATGAATGTGACAGTACTTATCATTGAAACTAACAATTTCAGTGAAGGCCATTGTGTAAGCATCATGACACTTGTCACATCACAAGTATTTTATTTCAATGGCCTGTGAAATGGTTGACGAGTTGATAGACAGCTTCATAATAACTTGATAAAATAAAACCAACCAACCTAATAAGTAACAACTCGCATATTTTAATGACAATGGCATGACACTTGTTGTATGAGCAAAATCAATGGTGGTGCAATGTTCTGGGTTTGTTGTTTTGGCTTTTATTGAAACAACACACTATATACATAAGCATAAACACTACCTGCAAATAGCTTACGCTAATCTTGGTGGGTAGTGTTAGATATACAGTACTACCGAAACAGAGAACGTAGGAGTCTAACGTTTCTCTCTGACAAAGGGCCTTCGCTCCTACGTTCTCTGTTTCGGCAGTATGTCTAACCTAAACTATATTTCAATTGTTGTTAAACTAGGCATACTGTTACTGTATTAACTGTACTGTGTTCTGTTTATATTTCTGTGCAGGATGTGCCGACTTTCATCCAACAAAATTATTTGGTAGAGCTACTTTACAATGCATTTTACTGTTTTGAAGCATTTACAGTTCGTTGTTTGAATGATGTTGTCTGTGGAATATGTGGTGTTGCTGGAGAGGTCTATTTTGGTGATGGTAATGAAAAGAATTGCTGTAGTACTCATGGGGTACGGTATATGGTAAAGTATACTGTACATAATATTATATGGCTGTAGTGTGTGTGTTACTCTATCTAATGCTGGATGGTTTTACTCGTCAAAGGACGAATCCTCTGGAAATCATAAGCAGCAATCTCTTAAGTCATTTGGCCATTCTGGCATGCTTGATGTAGCCAAAAACAGGCCTGTTATATCGTTACTGTTCTGGGCAGCGATGAGATAAGAAATCTTTAACTCATTCCTATTTCCTGCATGAACTGGCCAAAAATGGTTCCTTTAGTTTTGTTATTCTACTCTGTCTAACGTCAGACAATATTTTAATACTGACGTCAGACGGAGAATCCTCAGCAATCCGAGGTGGCAATGGGTTAAAGTTATCCACACAATTACAGTACCCATCTGGTCTTGTGTCTTCGCTTTTCAGGTGGAACTCACAGCATCTCAACCTGTTAACAGCAGCATACACAGCTAGCACAATTACGTTGTCACAACGTTGCGACAACGTTGGGCGAACGTGCCCACAACGTTCTATTACGACGTTGTATGGACGTGATTTTGTGGACTCCCAGTAACGTATTCACGTCGGAAATAACGTTGTGACGCAACGTTCATGCGACGTTCATCCAACGTTCATGCGACGTTCCTGGAACGTTCAACCAAACGTTAAAAAGCTTACCCAGCAAAAATTTTCCTCAGAAAAGCCGGGTTTTCTTTCAGTGTTATCTGTCACGATTGCTTTTCGTTGTTTAATTATGGGCTTTCAGTTGAAACGGATCCAGTGAATGAAAATTCCGCTGAAGAGATATGTCCACACTGATTGATTTTCTTTCATACAAAGTATTTACTTCGTTACATTGAAAACTAATTTTGAACTTAACGTTGACAATTTACGAAATACCCGCTTCATCAACCCAGATAAAAAAGTAACGTCACATGCAAAAATAATATACTCATCAAAGCAAGTGTTTCGGAAAGTTAACAACATTTATTAAGATTTCATTGTAAAAATAATATTAAATATATACATCGGGTGAATTAGCAAACATGGCATGATCATTATTTTAAAAGAATTATAGATAAAAATATCTTATTTATTAACTGATTATACCAATCTTAAAAAAACATCCATAGTTTCTAAAATAACGCCAAAGACAACACATACTGATGTTGTTGTTGTTACAAGTGGGAGTCGGGAGTGATAATATAAATTAATGATGGTTGCACGGGAATTCTGCCAGAAAGACGCGACAACATGGTTCCACTGACGCTACGTACGGCGTTTACAACATTACCGTACTAGACATCACATTCCACCGTGCTGCAGATGTCGCCTTGGCGTTCGTGCCATGTTTGCTAAGTCAAATGTTGCTATTCAGTGGACGCACGCTCACGGTCCTGAAAAAATGAGAAAAAAGTAAATGATATTAACACAACTGATTTCACAGTAACGCATAATCGTAAAACATAATTATCGAGCAGACAATACAAAATAAAGAGATGATTAAGAATATTTTATCATGAAAAACTATGTTTCATTGCTACAGGCAACATAAGATATGTTGTACATTTTGCTATAAATAAAAACAGTTCATGCACATATATGCATGTGACATATAGTTTTTCATAATAAAATATTAAAATATTGCTATTAGCAAGTGTCGAGCCCTTATATGTTTAGGATCTAAATATATATATATATATATATACATACTTTGCATCTTGAGCCACCTGCTTTATTTGGTGCGTGTTTTAAGTACTCCGCAATCTGTTCTTCGACGTCCACTTCATTGGCTGACTTGTGAACCCTGAGGCATATGCCTCTAAAATAACACGAATGGAGCAACGTTAAGTTTTCGCTTAATGTATGATTATAACGGACAACCTCGCTTGCAAATAACAAGACTGGATGCATGCATGTGCGCATGATTCTTACACCTAACGCCTATTGCAACTCTAGAAATTCTGGAAACTTTCTGTCTATATAGATGTTTCTTTTACATGTATATGAAACCCATGATTCTTCAAGCTTATACATCGAAATTTCTCAGCACTTTGCACATATATACAGACCACTTAACTAAGAAAGATGATTTGAGTTATTTAGTCGTTTATTTGTTTCCAGACCACTAAATTCAGGCTCAAAAAATCTTTGTTTCCTGCCATAGCAGAGTTTCTTACAACTAGAAATAAGACTGTTGGCTTGAACCTCGCGGCTAAGGGCTTTTTGAAATCCAATAGCTACAAACTAAGGAATTTAAAATACCAACACTTACTGATTACCATCTTGCATATAGTCAGGTCTTTAAAAGACCGCTTTGATTTTCGTCCCTTTAGGCTGTATTGCGACCATAGCTTATTAGTACCAATCTTTCCGAGAATTCTCCTGGTACTAACGCCACAGTTGTGTCCACAGACAGCAACCAAGAACTGTAACTGCAAATATGATATTAAAACCATTTTACACCTTTATATCTTGATCCCCCTCATTCTCTCCAGTTTTAATTTTCAGCATTAAAAGACTTTTGGGGGAGGTGACACCCCCAGAATCTACGCCCCTGCTGATATGTATATCACAAGCTAGGTAAACAAAACCGTTAATGGGTGTTCAGCCAGTCCATTCACATATTTTTCAAAGTTTGAAAATCCACATGGCCAGAAATCAGGGACAGTCAGCGGAATGACGCGGGGGCTCATACTTAAGATTGAAAGATGGCGGCTAGATTTTAACATGTTCTTTCAAAAACAATAATAAAAAACAGGGGTGAATTTTCATGTGCACTTTAAACTAGAGGGCAGTTGGAGACCGCATTATTAGAGATGTTTAAAAAGAAAACGAACCATCCCGCTAACCAAGCTAGCTCACGAGGCCAACACATGCATGTGTGAATAAAATGCTTGATTACACTCATACCAAAATTATGCAAAAATATTTGAATAAAATAAGGATAATGAGCGCAATCAAGCATTTCCTCTACACGGAGAATCTCAAAAAGTATGTATTTTGTGATCTTTTGGAACCTACTTGTCGAACAACTAATGGTTTGTAAACTGTTGGAGAACAAAGTTAAACCTTCCTTGAAAAGGTGCAGACGTGCAGAGCCTCGGCTGCCTACAATAGAATAAGTTCAGAAATGCGTACCGTGGCAAATTTTGGTAAATTAACAGTCTTGTGTATATGGTGATGCAAGGTATGAAAATATGTCTCGGGAGCTCATTTATCCTACTCGAATTGTTGCGAAATTTACAGCACTAATAGTTTGTGTAAATTAATTATGATTTGGACGTGCAGAGGTGAAATATATTTAGGGAGAATAATTGAAATTTGCTATAGCATAGATTTTCTTATTAAATTTATATAGATACGCCATCTTGAATTGTAAATTAGGGGTCCCAATACGCATGATCTACCGCCATGTTGTCCTTCATTTCTGGCCATGATTCAGATGAACCAGACGTAAATGAATTGAATGGACTTTAAGATGGTTTGCATGAAGTTTGACTGCGAAAATACAGTACATGTTTCAAAAAGGTTACCCAGCTTGTGATGTCACTGTTTTTTTAGTTAGTGGGATAAACTTTTGAGAAGGTGGCAAATTTCTGCTATTGTTCCACATAAATTTTTCAATTGATTGCTTTGATTTTTCATTGCCCATAGACCTTATTCATAAATGGCCGCCAAATTAATATTCTTTGATGTGCATATAAATTAGCCCTTATGAACTCATTTTCATGTACGAAATTCAAAATAATTTTACTTCAAAACGAGTTCATAAGGGCTGATTTATATGCACATAAAAGAATATTAATTTGGTGGCCATTTATGAATAAGGTCTATACAGTATCATTTAACACAAAACTTGATACATAATATTTTCTTCTTGAACTCTTCATCTACCAGTCGTGAAGACAGTGCTTCTAAATCATCCACATTGTCTACCGGGTTAGGTAGCACATCTTCAAGGATGTCATTGCCACCAACCCCCTTGTTGCACTTAGCAAAACTTTTAGTATCGAAAGTCCCTCTGCCTGTGTCTCAGCCATGGTGTCAAGCTTGGTAAGTAAAGTTCTTTGGAAATCTAGGAAAAAAGGAAAACGTTGTAGATTAAAACAAACTATGTAAATAAACATTAATCTGTTGAAACTCATCTCTTACAAATAAACCATTTTATTCATATCGCTAATAATTTTATTTGTATATAATTCTTTTTTTATTTATATATAATTTATTCATAATTTTTTTCATATTGCTAGAGTAAAGCCTGGTTCTCATATATCGCAATTCGTCGGCGATCCATTGTTGGTGATCAATGAAGGAGAAAATGCCTTCTGATAAACAAAGGATTTTACTCCTCAATGATCACTGACAATGGGGCCAGAAGAGCATCGCCGATCAATTGCAATATATGAGAACCAGGCTTAACCAAGCAAACTATTCTTCCAATGGGGCAAGACACAAGCAACAAACAAAATTTTACGAGTACCAAGACACTATATACATGTACATCATGCACAAAAAGACTATAAATATACACTGCCGGTTAAAAAGAACTGTTTAAGTTCATTTCGCTTAGTCATTTACATGGGTCGCAAACCAAGAAAGAGGCCATGCCTAACTGTTAGACAGAAGAAGGATCGCTTGGAGTTTGCACAAGCCCACAAGGATTGGACAGCTACATGTAGTTGTGTAGATTGATTTTCATGACGAATCCCGGTTCCTTCTGCGCAGAAGTGATGGCAGGGTGTATGTCAGACAGATGACATGGGAGGAACTGAAATGAAAAATGCGTCCAGCCAACTGTGAAATATGTATGCTTTATATTGTATCAAACTGAGCCACTTACTGTCATGTTGCTCCTGTCTACGAGGAACAGGGGTGCCGGAGCCACAGGGGCAGCTGCCCCCCCCCTGCCCTCACAGCGCGGGGGCAGCATGGGGGCAACCAATTGCCCTTTCTCGTTAGAGGAATTTTTTCTACAGGAATTGCCATTTGTATTACATATTGTATTAAATGACTTTTGTATTAATACCTCAAATGTCTCACAATCTAACTTATTACTGCAGACCACGCAGCTGTGTCCAACCTTGTTCTCAGGGTGTTTTTGAAATTTGGAGGGTGAGAAAAAGCCCTGGCAGCCCCGTGTGAGAAGTTCATTGTAATGGCGGTCCTATTTGTCCCGTTGGCGGTCCCGTTGAAGCATAGATAATGGAAGGGGAACTGGATAGGAAACTTACGTAACCGGAAACGATGTTTGCACAACTTGCTATGGTAATTCTACGCTTATAAGCGGCCAATGCACCTAACGGGTGGTCCCACATGGCTAAAATCAGACACTGCGGAACTTAAGTGATATTACACTTTTGTCTAATTTCAGCAATATGCATTAGCTGCTTTTAAGTGTGTAATTACCATAGCAAGTTGTGCAAACAACGTTTCCGGTTCTTTAACCTCGTTTAAAGTTTCCTATCCAGTTCCCCTTCCATTATCTATGGTTGAAACTATTTGATCACAACTGGCACAAAACTATGCATAAATGTTTCACGAGGAATGTTTAAGAAAAGCAATCAACCAATGAAAATGCCGAATTTTATTTTATGCTATAGAGCAAAATTGGCGAACATTATTTGCCACATGCAAAAATTAATGCTGAGAAAAAGTGCCCTTTTTATATGGCTGCCCCCGCCGCCTTAAGTAGCTTCCGGCGCCCCTGACGAGGAATTTTGTTTTGTTTGTGTTGATCACATGGGGTCTCTCTGGACCTGGGTGTATTCAACACGTGACCATTCACGGACAAATTCTGATTACTGAACAACTCTACAAACGTATATAGAATAGGTATCAAGTAAATAACATAGAATAAGCAGTGTGAAAATGTGCTATGGAATATTTTGTAGGATTGAGAAATCCAATAGAATATTCCATAGAGTCCCAAATTCCAACAGAATATTATATAGGATTCTATAGAACATTTTTGTATGGGAAATACAAGAACAAATATAAAATAGTGATAAAGTTGTAATACTGAACTCTTTGTGATGTTTATAAAATGGTATACAAGACCAAATAATAAAATGGTGATAAAGTGCAAAAGAAGTACCAGATGTCCAGCAAATAGTAGGGTAGGCTGAGTTTCGCTGTACCATTCCTCAGATTGCCTGGATTAACATGTTTTGCAGTTGATCACCATTTTGTTGTTTGGTACAATGTACATAGAATGAATAAATATTGTATGCAGTAAATGCAGTAAGATCGAAAAAAAAAATACACTGGCAAAACCTCAAAAAACCTACACTAGTTACTGTACCTGGGGTATTTGTATTAAAAATATTATTGACTGCCGAAATCAAGGCACCCCCGGGAACCATTTCCTCACATGCTGGTGGTGCAGAAACAACGGGTGCACCAGTTCTGTCTGGGGCTTGTTGTGAACAACCACGAACTGCTCCTATGGAAAACGAGGGTGCAACAGGCAACATCGGTGTCAAAACAGGCTGCTGGACCGTTTTCTGGGGGACCTGGTTGGTTGTCACTTTCATTACCTAAACAAAATATACATGTAGCATTATTAAAACCGTTTTACTGATACACAGTATTCATATCAAAAAAATGTAGACCAGAAGTGTAATCATGTAAGGAAAATGATAGCCATGCTTATTATTTCCAGTAAACCATAAGACACATCAATTCGTTAAGAAAAGCTTTAGTTGCTGCTTTGTTACAAGTTGCCATAACAGTGTGATAACTCTAAGAAATTTGAAATGGCTAATGATGTCGCAACAATATTTCACCAGTTCTCAGCTAAATAAATTTTATGGCTATATTTTGAAAATAAGGTGCTGGGCTACCATCTCTTTAAAATAATTAAAAACCAAAACCACATGATTGATACGGACAGTTTTAAAAACCAGTGATGACTAGAAGTATAACCTAGAGATAACATTAGATTAATGATTATAAAATTATAAATTTACATGAAATTAAATTTACTGTAAATGCATATTTTAAATCTTCATCTGAAAATAAGAAACACTTACTGTCACTGAAGTCACGGAACTCCATTAGACTATTCCTGCTTCGCCTTGACCTTTTCCGACTACCATTTACTGTATCTCTTGCAGTAAATGTCCCATGCTTTACATCGGAGAAACTGGAAGACGTTTAGGTTACAGGTTTGTTGAACACCTTCGTGATGTCAAAAACAATGTGCAAAACAAATCTGTTGCCAGGCACTTCAACAGTGCCAACCACTCCTTTTCTAACATTAAAATCTGCGCTATTCAGCCCATTACAGGTTGTAACGATACTCGTCATAAACAAGAAGTGCATCTCATTTACAAACTTGGTACCATTCACCCTCACGGCGTCATTGAGCGATTCTCTTTCATTTAGCTCACTCCACCACCATATTCCACACCGTTTCCTTAACCTTTTCCTGATGACGTAAATAGTGATTTATAACCTGTTTCTTTGCCTATTTGCAGGTAGCTGACCCACAAATTGGGTCAGCACCTGCACACAGGCTAAAATTACATATTAATTTATTTGTTTACTTTGTTTCTATTGGCTTACATGTGTTCACGTGATTCCCATTGTAGCTCTGCTATAAATACGCGTGACCACATGTGAGTTGTTTACTAATTTCTCCTGACGAAGGGCCTTGGTAATATTACCATAATCAGAGTCTGACTCAGACTCTAAGTTCGATGTCACCTCAGCCTTTCGTGCCAGGCAATGTGCTTTTTTGTAAGTATCTTTCAAAAGAAAAGAAAAGATAATACAAAAGTTAAAATACATATATCGTATTAGATGTTTTGGTGTGTAGTATCACTGTATATTTTTACGAGTTGTGCTGTATTTTGGCGAGCCTGCAGGGCGAGTCAAAATACAAACGAGTAAAAATATACAGCGATACTACACACCAAAACATATAATACGAGATTTATTATACAACTGCTCTGATCAACAATTTTTTTATGGAAAAAGAAAACTCAAAGGCCAGGGAAGTGGCGTGACTTGCCAAAATAATAAGCGTAACCAGGACAAAATAGTAAGCATACATGAAGTAGTCCCCCGTGGAATTAATTTGATTGGCTAACAAAATAAACTTGTCAAACCGGTTTTCTACTATACAAATAACTAACTATCCAAATATCGCTGTATATTTGTACCCATTTTTAGCGTTATTTGGACAGTTTTTAATGCAGTTGTATAATAAATGTATTTACTATCTGATTTCCAAAGGTCTCTTATATACAAATAATTTAAATTATATAATTTATTTTTATATGTTGCATGTTGCAACATATTGTTACTTCAATAAAGTTAAATAATACATGTATGCTGGGCAATTACTTTTCTCACTCAATAATGACTACTAGGACTGTTCATGCAATCAAATTCCAAAGACAGTGACTGTATTCTTATCACACAATTAGTAAAATTTTGTAAAATAATGAACTGAAATAACATTTACATACACACCAAAACTTTTATTAAATGTACGATACATTGGCAAAGCTTATATCATTTTGATTGCTAGAGAGACCGCAATCATTAAAGATAATATTATTTGGCTTCTTTAAATTTATAAAGGCTGATTAACCAGGCTGAATGTCACAAAAATCTTTCCTCGATCGCAAAATGATATTTCAGTTAACTTTAGGATGACTTTTACCTAACCAAAACCAATTTTTCATTCAAATTTAATTTATGGGAGTTAGTTTAAGCCGCAGTAATTTCCCAACAAAACAAGTCAGTCCAGTTAACTGGGCTAGCCTATTAAGCCCAGTCCATGTAACCAGGTTTACCGGGAAAGACTAGGGTGTGTCTGTGAGTTAAGGTGTTATGTATCAGCTATAAGACAAGTGTGAATAAAGCTGTTGTTAACATTATGTTATCCTCAGAATATTACTGGTTACAACATCTGTATAGTACTGTCATAATAAACACAGAGCTTTATCTCAGCATAGATTATTTTCTTAAAAATTGGAAAAGATTATTTGTTTTGTACTATATACATGTAATTGTAGATTCTTAACTCACAACTACAGTATCAGACTTTTAACACGCAGATTTTAATTTGCAACTCACCGCAAATAGCCGATCCCAATAAACACACAGGGCAACTAACAAATCCTCAAGTTGAAGACAAAGATGATAAAGTGGAGCTTGCAATTATATGCCCTTAGTATCTTGTGCTGGAGGCAATGTGTTGTCCTTGTGTGTGACAGAGTTATACAAAGTCTTCACCTGTTTGCACATGCAGTATCATTTGCGAGAAACATGTCTACAATTTATTCCTGTTTATGTTCAAAGAACAGGGTAAAAACACAAAATTTTTGCATGCACTCTTTCATTTTATGTTCGACCTATGTTCAACAATTCAATTGGGTGTCTGCCATCTTGAATATTTCTTTCTTTCTACAGTATAGCTCTCGAGAGAAAACATGGCTGTTCTCCCCGCATAATATGTAAATAATAAACCCAAAATATAAATCCAATCAACAATTTTGCTAGTTGTCAATGCTCAAGTAGGAAATAATACTCTCGTCAGTCTAGTCCGTGTTAATCGAGCTTTCAACTGAAAACGTGCGCACCAACAGCTACTGTATGTTATCTTAGGTTTAAATAAATCAATGCTTTAATCTGACAGAGAAATGTTGATCTAACAGTACCTATTAAGTAAGAAATAAAACGTTTACTTACTTTACAAGCAAAGATGTCTTCAAACAACAAAAAGATTCGCGGGATTGAATTGTGGAAGGCAACAGATTCCAAAAGTACTCCAAACGCAGTCACAGACACTGTAAAAAGAAGCTGCCGAAGGAGGCTCGAACTTTTTCGAACTTGAGCCGACAACAGTTAATGACGTCATTTATGTGCGCGCGTATATTAATATGCTACAGGCCGGCAGGCGTTCAAGCTCGTTGTATATTTGAAAAGCAAATCAATAACTAGCGAATGCTAGGTATATTCGCTAGGTATATTCGCTAGGTATAAATCGCCAGATATAAGCTTTTAATAAAAACGTCATAGATAGTGACAAATTAAATTTTAACTGCCTTTTGGCTTAGAGTTCGTACAATTATAAAGAATAACTGAATAAACGCGTTTGTCGGCTTGCAGCTGTCGAGTCTTTCAGTTTAATTATGTTATGGTTAAAACAATCTGGCGTCAATAGCACGAAATTCTGGTGAAAATTCTATTGATTTAGAAGCGTTGCACTACAAAGTTGCCAAAACGTTATCTACACAAACGCGTAATATGACCTTTGTTTAGAGGTTACCATTCAACCTTGTAACACGTTGTTTACACGTTGCTGCACAATGTAATTTTCTTAACGTTGCTACAACGTTGCTACAACGTTTTTTCCACGGCGTGATATTCTAAGAGAATAAAAACGTTGGGGTAACGTTGCTGCAACGTTAGGTCCGACCTAAGGTTACCACAACCTAAAACCAACGTTGTGACAACGTTGTGTGCTAGCTGGGTAGTCTCTTTGGAAGACTTCCTCTCGAGAATAAACAGGTATTGGGTGGAGAAGACATGCTACACAAAATCTGAGTTAGAAAACCATGTGATTGATGGTGCCTCTCTTCCACCAATAATTGTTCCATGTGGCAGTGCACCTGTTGTGTGCAATACAGAGATGGAAAAGAAAAGCATTTATTTGAAGACAAAGGAATTTAATGGTAAGTTTACTAGTATGCGATTTTCCTTTTTTTCATTTGGTCATCATCTACATTGACTGCTGTTTATTTTAAATCAAGCATCCATAAGTCATTTTGCATGTGTTGTAACAGCCCCATGGCCTAAGTTACTAACAGGCAGTAGCCAGGTCTGATTTGTTAGTTCACCAACATTGCTATATTTCAATTTGTACATGTTCAAGTTGCTTCCTATACGTAGAGTTTTAATGTGGAGATATTATTATAATAGGTGACCCAGCCATGCTTCATCATTTAATAAAATCTATGAATCTTGATATGGACACAATTGATTCTTGGCCTGTTCCAAAGCTAAAAGAAGTTGCTGCAACAAGTGAAATTAAATGTTCTGGAATGTCACAGGTGAGTAATTTTGATAGATAGAATGGAACTGTTGCTGCGACCATAGATAATGGAAGTCAAGGGGAACTGGATAGGAAACTTACAAAACCGGAAACGATGTTTGAACAACTTGCTATGGTAATTATACACTTATAAGCGGCTAATGCACCTAACAGGTGGTACTGGTCCCACATGGCTAAAATCAGACACTACTGAACTTAAGTGATATTACACTATCATTTAATTTCAGCAATAGGTGCAGTATTTGCTGCTTTAATAAGTGTATAATTACCATAGCAAGTTGTGGAAACATCGTTTCAGGTTTCATAAGTTTCGCATCCAGTTCCCCTTCCTTTATCTACAGTACTGTTTGCTCCAACATGTACTTCACACTTTAACTGATATTGCAACTTCAGTTGTAAATTGTTTTAATGGTTATCATCTCCCACTCTATAGGGCCACATGGTGGCAGAAATCCGAGCATTAAGCTACACTGCTAGTTGGAAAGTCTCCTTGCCACGAGTTTACAAAAGTCCCACAACACACTGGAGGCACACTGGTTGTCATCATGGTGTAAGTAATTGTCTGTCACTAAGTCTCTTTTTAAATGGCAATTTTTATCAATAAAAATTAGAGTTAACGTACAATGCGAGGTAAATGCAGATATGCAACAATTAACCTTCATCATCAACAATTTGAGGTCTGTCTAAACTGTCAAACACTGAAATTGAGTTCTATACCCAAATGAATTCGGCCAAATGTTACCAATATCAACATCGTAGACTCAAGGTATTTTAAATTGCACTTTTACAGACAAAAAATTTAGAGTAAACGTACGATAGGAGATAAATGCTAATATACAACAATGTGATATCAATTCCACATATTTCATGGTATTCTTGTCTAATGGAACAAGGTGATTGTTAAAACAATGCCCTGTTCTAACATAGATGGCTATAGAAATCAGTGATTGACAATACGTATAACAAAGTTATTTCACTTATTTGGCTGCTCTCTATTAACCATTATTGACTCAGGATTGTTGACTGTTCATTCATATCCAACAATCAACCTTAGTCAAAACTATTCGGCCTAAAGCTAGATGCACACGTTTACTTCGTCATTCTTACTAAGAATTCAAACAGTAAACGTCTGCTTAAAACATTTTGTATCTTACGTTCTCGTGTACCTCTGCTCGTCGTGTATTCCAACCATGCCAAAGACACGAACGCGCTCTTCTGCTCGTCGTTCTTGTGTACAAGAACCAAATATAGCCAACCAAGCCAGGCCTGAGATCGTGCGCCCAGGTCCTTCGATGCCTTTTCCTGACGATGTTGAATGGCTAAACACGCCGCAGATGCGGCAACTCTGTCGAGAACTCAACCTTCCAAACCACGGCGGCAGAAAAGCTCTGAAAACCCGTCTAACGAAAGAACGAGAGCGCCGACAAGCAGACAACATTTCTCATGTCGAAGAAGAAGTTCCCATATCGAATGACAATCCCGTCATTGTCCAAAGACGAGAACCGTTCAGCGACGACCAAGTTGCGCAAATAACGAACATTGTCCAATTATCCCTTCAAACCTACTTCCAAGACCAATCGCGCCCGTGTAGTGACGTGGTAAATCCTTCTGTGGCTGTGGAAAGACCGATCTTAGATGCTCCGCCATCGCGTGACACTCCAAATGTCGTCAACCTTGCCTCTGGTGGCGAAGTTAATCCTCTCGAACGATTGGAACAGCTTGGACAGTCATTTCCCTTCCTAACGTCCTCTGCACTTCGTCCAGTGGAACCAGCGACGAACCCGACGTCGTCAACCATGGCTGACGGTGGTTTTACACCTGAGATTCCAGCGAAATTCATCCGAGACATCGAAAGCGGTGAGTTTTTTTAGTTATCCATACTTTTGCCAAAGAATCTTAACCAGTCCACCCACGGCTCAGATAATCTGAGCTTTACGGTTTCCGCTTCCGGGATCTCCTTGACACCCCGAAAACCACAAGCCTTACTGATATCCAAGATTGGACAACAGCTTTCAACACGTATATGTTGATTGTTGTGCATAAATTTCCTACTCGCGCTACAGAACTGCTTCAAAACATGGAAACTATACGCCATGCTGCGAAAGCTCACAGGGGTCTTGGGTGGTGTATTTATGACCACAAGTTTCGACACAAAGCTGCCAACTGTCGTACTCTCTCCTGGGCGGTAATAGATACCCAACTATGGCTTCGAGTGTTTACTGCCAGTCCTTCTCGGCTTCGAGATGACTATTCTCTTTTTTCTAATGGACCCTCAAACAAAACTGGGGCAGCGAGGGACGCAACCTGCCACAGCTACAATTGCGGGTGGTCCTGTCGCGACAAGACCAATTTCCCCTATGCACATAGATGCAATCGAAACGGATGCGGAGGAAACCACCCCGGCTACCAATGCCCAAACCGTTCCGACGACTCCCTTCCATCAACCGAGAACAGCAACGACAAACCAAGTTCCAAACACCGAAAATAGTAAAGTTATTATTGACAATAATATTAGTTATGATAGAGCTGTAGTTACTCCAATTCGCGTAAATGTTTTAGAAGATGCTCTTTGTGAACATCCAGATCAGTCATTTGTTTTGAAACTCTGTTCGGAATTGCGCTTCGGTGCCCGTTTAGGTTATCAAGGTCCACGAGTTTCGAAAGTTTCGAAGAACCTAAAAACTGCCGTTGAAAACCCAACTATAATTTCGGACAACCTCGCCAAGGAAGTCGCTCTTGGTCACACTGCAGGTCCTTTCACCAAACCTCCGTTCACTAATTTTCAGATTTCACCAATTGGCATTGTACCAAAAAAGCACTCCAATAAATTTCGCACTATCTTTCATCTTTCCTTTCCTAAATCGGGCGACTCCATCAACTCCTTTATTGAAAAAGATGATTTTTCCCTTCAATATATAAAAATTGACGACGCAATTTCCGCGTTAATTCGCCTAGGCAGAGGTACCTTTTTAGCTAAAACTGATATTGAATCTGCCTTTCGTCAATACCCAGTTCATCCCGACTACTGGGAATTGCTAGGTATGCAGTGGAATAACCGATACTATTTCGATAAAGTCCTTCCATTTGGTTTGAGAAGCGCTCCTTATTTGTTTAACCAATTGTCAGACGCCCTTGAGTGGATTCTCCTTAACAAATGCTGCATAAGTTACGTTGGTCACATTTTAGACGATTTCTTAATTATGGAGCCCCCTTCCAACTCTAAGCTCTACTGTCAACCGTGTCAAAGCAGCTTGACCAGCATGCTACTCACTTTTCGGCAGCTAGGCGTACCAATTGCGGAGCACAAAACAGAAGGGCCTTCCCACGTTCTTGAGTTCTTAGGCATTCTTCTTGACTCAAACAAGATGGAAGCCCGGCTCCCTGATGATAAGCTCCACCGTTTACGATGCGATCTTTCGCTCTGGGCCACTAAAAAGTCTACCACTCTAAAAGAATTGCAGTCACTTATTGGCACTCTTAATTTTGCATGCAAAGTAGTTCCCCCAGGTAGGGCGTTTTTGCAACGAATGATACAACTTACTCGCGGTATCCAGAAGCCACACCATCACATCCGTCTAAATCATAGTTTCCAGCAAGATATTGCCACGTGGCAAACATTCCTCTGTGAATGGAACGGTACAAATCTTTTTCTTAATTCAGCCTGGGAGAACTCTGATGCCCTTTCTTTGTTCACAGACGCGTCGGGGACTCTTGGGTTTGGGGGCATTTTTCAGAACCAGTGGTTTCAGGGATCGTGGTTGCCCCATCAGATACTTAGCTATAAAGATATCAGTATCGATTGGCAGGAGCTATATGCGATCGTTGCCGCAGCATACGTATGGGGACACCGGTGGTCCCAAAAGCGAATTATTTTCTATTGCGACAACCAAACAGTCGTGTCAATTATAAACGCAAAACGCTCAAAAAGTCCCAGAATGATGGACCTAGTTCGGGCTCTAACCCTGCAAACCCTGAAATGCAATTTTTATTTCAAAGCAGCGCATATCCCTGGACATCTTAATAATATAGCTGATTCAATATCTCGTTTTCAGCAAACCCGTTTCCGCCGTCTGGCTCCTCAGGCAGACCAGTCGCCTCAAATCCTACCGGAAATCCTTTCCAATCTCTAGATGCCGACTTGCGACGTTATCAGGTTGCTTCCTTAGCGCAGGTACTTCAAGAACATACAGCAGCGGAGAAAAACAATTCCTGAATTTCTGCTATCAGTTTAAACTGCCTGAAACTGCTCCTATTCTTCCTACCACAGAAAACATCCTTATTTACTTTGCAGTATTTCTTGCTCAAACACTCAACCCAGGTACAATAAAAGTCTATCTAGCTGCTGTTCGTAATCTTCACTTAATTAACGGTTTTGATCTCCCTCTTAGTAAATTTCTGCGACTCCAATACATCTTAAGGGGCATTAAACGGGTAAAAGGGGTGGCTACTAGGCTCCGCTTGCCTATAACCTTGGTACATCTAAAATTATTCTTCCGTTTGCTTCATTGCCGTGCAGTTCCTGCACATAATGATCACATGCTATGGGCTGCGATTTCACTAGTCTTTTTCGGCTTTCTACGGATTGGTGAAATGACCTGTTACAAAAAATTTGACCCTTCCATACATTTATGTCCAACCGACATAACCTTCCATCCATGTTCGAATGAAACCACTCGATACATGTGTTTAACCATAAAAGCTTCAAAGACTGATCCATTTCGTTCGGCTGTTAAGATAACCATTGGAGCTAATGACTCCGAGCTATGTCCGGTTTTAGCCATGAAAAACTACTTTTCCCGACGCGTAAATTCTTCTGGACCACTTTTTCAACATTCAAACGGCACAGCTTTGTCGCGGGCGCAATTCACTAACGAACTGCGTTCACTGTTGGCTCTCGGTGGCTATACTAGCTCAAATTTCTCCGGCCACAGCTTCAGAATTGGAGCTGCTACAACAGCTGCGTCTCAAAATCTACCTCATTGGCTTATTCAAACACTCGGTCGTTGGTCCTCCGACTGTTATTTAAGATACATACGTACTCCTGTGCATATCCTTGCAGATGTTTCAAAACAACTCATAACTGATCTCGGAAAGTTTTAGATTTTGGTAATGTATCGTAACACTTTCTCATTGAGTATATAACGTAACCCTAACCTTCGTCTATGAGTCTATGGGGATCACACACGAGCGTGTGATTGTGGCGGCAATTGCTCCAGTTTAGAGGTCACAATTGTCCCATAGACCTCGTTTTTTGTATGTTGATGTACATGTAGAATCTTGCCTTAAAGTCCATTGGGGAAAATTTATCCCAAATCACTTTAGGGCCCAATTCTCAATGTATATAGGATAAGAGAAAATTGTCCTATAGCCCATTGCATTATCGCAAATTGCTCTAGGGCCCATTTCTCGAATCTTCCTAAGCAGTGTTTGCCCTGACCAATTATCAGGGCCCAGCTGCCTTGATCAAATGGAGTGTTTGCCCTGGCCAATTTACTCAGTTCAGGGCCCAGCTCCCAACGATCTTTTAAAAACAGCTTACTGGAGCATTTGTCCCACACTTCCATAACCCCACAAGACTGTTGTCTAATTTCTTAAATAAAATAAGGGAGTATTGATCGTTAACAATTAATAGTTAAGGGAGTGGATTTAATGACTTTTAAACCACTGGCACTTTAATATTGGCATACACTGTAGATTGAGATGTTGAATATTTACTTGTCAAACAAATTTTTAAATTATATTTTCCTTAGGCAATGGTGTCTTCCAAATTCCTTACGCTGCAGGAATCTGTACGTGATGCAGCAGATCGGTACTTGTCGCTGAAGTACCCCCAGTTTTGTTTGTCAATGATACCCCTTGTACGTTTGCAAGGCGTTTGGATGTTAGGGTTCCACAAATTCCAAAACTGCTATGGGATATGCACAACATCCTCCAAATAAGGTAAGGCCAAAAAAATATGTGGGTTTCCTACCTATTTTTTGCAGCGAAATGCTGACCGTAATCTTTTTATTGCATTTTTAAAGAGAGCGGGCCCGAGTTGCAGCATGATTTGCATCTTGGGATAGCAAGCATGGTTGGCAGAACCTAGTAATGTGCTGAAAATTACCTTTAATAGATGTGCTACTGATTAAATTTGACATTTGCTTTTGGAAAGAATATTATTGTAACGATAAAAAATGTAATAAAAAAAGAAAGCCGACCTACTGTACTAGGCGCACCTAAGTTTTTCTGAAAAGAAATAGGAAAACCAGGGCTTTTTTTGGCCTAAGCTTTTTTTGCATTAATTCATTCAATGCTGCAATTAATATGATTCATTCATATTCTATACTCTATACGCTATACTCTATACTATGCTATGAGTATTTCAAGTTCTGTTGGACGACTTGAGCTTGTGTTAATAATAATAATAATAATAATAATAATAATAATAATAATAATAATAATAATGGAAACTTTATTAAATGTTTTTCTTTTCTACATATACAAACAATTATAAATCTCGCTTATTAAGGTAATTTACAATTGGCTACTTGAATCACAACTAATAATATATAATAACAACTAATGACTATATAATAAAACATGCAAATTTATATACAAATATTTCAAAAAGCTAATAATTCGGGATTTCCCCATTCCTTATTTCGACAGCAGAAAATGTATTACGTAGTTCTGATAGCTATAGTCATCATTTTCCTTACGCAGTACATTTGGTGCTTGTTATCAAGACCAACCTTATCTAGCATATCTATTAATAATAATAATAATAATAATAATAATAATAATAATAATAATAATAATAATAATAATATAGTTAATAATAATAATAATATAATTAATTGCTGCCGCAGTGAGCGAGCCTGAAGCGAGCAAACGAGGCAGCAGACCTAAATGATGGAGTTGGGCTTTTTTTAAATTTTGCCTTAGCGCATTGCATTGTGGTCGAATATAAGTTATACCCAACATGCAGTGTGCGGAACAACTATATATACTGATTTTCATGTAGGAGCGTGCAGGAGTCGTGCATTTTTTCTCTCCTGACGGCCTTTGGTTGTGTTGTTCGAAGTGAATTTGTGTTTTACTGATAAACACGCTCACAATGCTTACAATAGACTATAGTAGCCCTGGATTGGTGGGCGATCTCGATAACCGTACGTTGAAAATGTGTAGCACTCGATCAAACTTTATACGAAAATTCTCGATCAATGTGTTCTTGATCAATTTACATGATCTTACATGTGTTAATATTAATTAAATTGTCCTGAAAATGTTGCTCAAGTGCTGTAAATCAAAGAACAAAGAAAGTTGATAAAGCCAACTTGCAAGTGAAAGGTAAACATGCTGTGTTTTACATCTTTATCGAGGTTGACATTTAACTGAACTGACTTGTCTGTGAATAGTGTATGTGGTTTCCTTTATTTTTGCTTGTATTGTTTATTATTGTAATTAAACACTTTATACATTACTTTCATCAAGTGTGTATTATTGTTTGGGTACACCATTACGGCCACCATTTCAATGTTTTGGACACCAGTATGGCCACCAATCCACCATTTCAATGTTTTGGCACACCAGTATGGCCACCATTTCAATGTTTTGGCACACCAGTATGGCCACCATTTCAATGTTTTGGCACACCAGTATGGCCACCATTTCAATGTTTTGGCACACCAATATGGCCACCATTTCAATGTTTTGGCACACCAGTATGGCCACCATTTCAATGTTTTGGCACACCAGTATGGCCACCATTTCATTGTTTTGTGCACCCGTATGGCTACCATTTCAATGTTTTGGCACACCAGTATAGCCACCATTTCAATGTTTTGCTACACTAGTATGGCCACCATTTCATTGTTTTGGTACACCAGTATGGCCACCATTTCATTGTATTGGTACACCAGTATGGGCACCATTTCATTGTTTTGGTACACCAGTATGGTCACCATTTCATTGTATTGGTACACCAGTATGGCCACCATTTCATTGTTTTAGTACCCCAGTATGGCCACCATTTCATTGTTTTGGTACACCAGTATGGCCACCATTTCATTGTATTGGTACACCAGTATGGGCACCATTTCATTGTTTTGGTACACCAGTATGGCCACCATTTCATTGTTTTGGTACACCAGTATGGCCACCATTTCATTGTTTTAGTACCCCAGTGTGACCACCATTTCATTGTTTTGGTACGCCAGTATGACCACCATTTCATTGTGTTGGTATACCAGTATGGCCACCATTTCATTGTTTTGGTACACCAGTATGGCCACCATCTCATTGTTTTGCTACACCAGTATGGCTAGGTTTTGCCTTGGTTTCTGTGTTTTTATTGTTCATAGTTCGTATTAATCTTCTTTGTTAATATGTTGTATATATTTTAAGTAGCCCGAGTTTATGCCTAGTGGGCGTCTTGTTTTCCACTATAAATCCAAGGTGAAATTTAACAACTTTTAAACAACCAGCTTCACATTCAATAAAAGTGTAAAAAAAGTATACAAGTATATTTTTTCAATAAAAGTATATTTTGATAAACAAAACAATAACCAGCTATCATGATTACATACTTTCAGACTGAAGCTGCCCTGGAATTAAACGGGATGTAGGACCCACAAATCTGACGAGCATGTTTCACCTTTCTATTTTATAGCGAAAACTTAAGCCACGCATGTTGTAGAATACAGTATAGCCCGAGAAAAAGAACAAATTACACAATGTTATCTGTAAACAATTTAAAAGGCAGCATTCACTACCTATAGGTAGCCTAGTAATAATAATAATACCAAAACTGAAGTAATTACACTTGATTATTTACCGGCTTACACCAGCGTGATGGGCGTACCCATCTGAGATATAAGTGGGAGTGGCAACTTGCTGTTATATATTATCCCATGGATACATGTATATATTATCTTAGGGCATTAAGTTGCTTTATACGTGGTTATGAATGATTGCCTTTGTACATCAAAGAAAACCGAGGTCATCATATAGATATAGATAATAGTACATGTAGCTTGTGCGTCAAAAAATAATGACAATTTACTAACATGATGCTGCAACTTACTAGCTAAAGTGTTTCAATTTTAACTTTTTTTTAAGGCTAGTGTTCCTGCTTTAGTGCCAATGGAATTTTTTTCGAATAGTCTGGAATTTAAGGATGCGATATGCTGAAAACAACACTTTCTTCCCAGACTGCCCTGATGTTCCTAGGGAAATAAGTTGATAAATAATGAACTTGGCAAATTAGCTTGGCAATACAGCTATGATGTCTTCGACTCCGTGAACAATGGCTGTTATGGCATCTTTCTGTTCTCTCTTGGCTGGCCTCTCTTTAACACTGAACTAGATTAGATTGTCTCGTCCTTTCTAATGCATAGCTTCGTTTACCTCACGATTGATTAGGGATACGATACGATTTACACGAGATTTTATATACACGAGATTTTTCAAAGGACTGAAAGGAGGGAAAATGACAATCCGGTACAATGAGTCTGGGCACGAGAATGGAATGTTTGGAATGTGCTTTACGTCTGCGTCAGGAATCCGATGCAGATTTCCAGGGTTTCCCAGAGCCTTCACGAGGGGGAGCATGTGGGTCTGGGTGAGAGAATGCTATAATCCATAACCCCAATCTCGTACCCAGAGCCTGTGATCCTTTTGGTCATTACCAAGGTTCACAGGCTCTGGTATAATCCATCGCCGGAAACCGAAAAACCAGTTGCCACTTGAAAAGAAGCCGCCTTCAGCTAGCCAATCAAAACACTTCCTGGTAATGGATTATCCCAGAGCCTCTGATCCTTAATAATGACCAAAAGGATCGCAGGCTCTGGGTACGAGATTGATAACCCTGCAATATGAATAAACCATATACTGAAGAGCTCAAAAAAGCTCAATTGCAAGAAGCCTCTGCGGAGGAGACAGAGATGGATCCGTACAGTTTCATAAAAAAGTGAAAATAGAAGTTTGAGACTCGGAAACATGCCCTTACATATTTTAAAATAATAATAAAACCAAACTCAATGCGCAGAAAAACATTCTGGGTATCAAAAAGTAGTTGCTATGGCAGCAGTGGGGGTTTTCAAGGGCTGATAATATACCATTCCATGTAATCTAATTACAATTGTTTGATGGCACAAATTGTTTTGTCAGAAAATATGCCCTACATCATTGGGTAATGTACATA
The DNA here is from genome assembly GCA_964035015.1 of Corallium rubrum. Lineage (NCBI taxonomy): Eukaryota > Metazoa > Cnidaria > Anthozoa > Scleralcyonacea > Coralliidae > Corallium > Corallium rubrum. Next base: position 70,190,262 of record OZ035997.1, read on the forward strand.
TTGTAATGTAGATCAAATAGACACTGTACAGTATATTTATTGGAAAAATCATGTATTTTTTATTTTAAAGAAAGAATGCACATATATTTTTCTTATTTCTGTGGAAAAATGTTAAGTTAAAAAATGGGGGACAACAAACTTTTCTGGAATTACATATTTGAGTAGTCATTTTGAAACGTGATTGTTGCCATAACAACCAAGTTAATTTTCATCCCGTAACAGTTTTTTATTCTTAGAATGTTTTTTCTATGCTTAGAGAATGGTTACACTCAATGAGCCAATTTATCTCATCTGATAAATGTCTTTTGCGACTGGTGTTTACCCAACTGAATGGAAGACTACAAAAGTTATACGGAGGCTATGCTTTTCGGCACACATAAGAATCTCTCTTTACAACAATTTTTCCCTAAATATTTCATGTTGCCTAGAGAAGATAATGCTAAAATCGAAGTATAAGTATTTGAGGATCGAAATTGAACCATCTCTCAACCTGAATTTCAATTTTGATCGTACATACAACTAGATCCCAAGAATAGTGCAACGTTTTATGCGTATAGTGAGAATGTGTTTTGACTGCGCAAGGTGAATGGCGATGCTATGCTTGCCCATAAAGAGTGGGATGCAGTGATGAATAATTGATGTTTAAAAAATAAACGGTTAGAGAAACAACGCTTGAGCTTTTCATATTTTAAACGATTAATTTATACTTTTTAATTACAAGGTTGATACACGTATATTTACTATTACATTATACAAAGGGACTGCAACTTCTGATATCGATAACATTTTACAGCTAATCTCAGGTTTCAGCTAAATTTTAGTTACCCTTGGAACATTATTGAGTCGTTCAACAGTTAATCCAGGTGGGGCTGTATCGTTTGTCATCTGTAGCTCTGTAGAATGTGCAAAATGTTATTATTAAGTTTTGCTTTGTATGTTTTAACAAAGTAATGCTACCACTGGCGTTGAGAGTGCTCAGTACAGACGTAGAGCTTTAATATATATTAGACTTTAAACCATTAGATAGATAAAACTTTCATCAATATACTACAATACTAAAAAACTAAAAAACTAAAAAACAGAGAACTAAAAATGTCGGTTACTCGAGTTTCACGCTCGGGGCGATCATCAGACTAAAAAGTATATATAAAATGCTATGGCGGTTTTATATTGGCAGCGTAAAATTTGTTTTCATGCCAGCACTTAGTTAACACTTCGGATCTTTTGTTTAATATGGTTTTGTCTGCTTTTAAAATGCAAAGTTTTTCGGCTAGGCATAAATTACATTGCTTCCCTCCACTTTTGTAGGCATTGGCGCGTTTCAAAATTGACCATTTGATTGTAGTATAGAGAATCAAACGCCACTTACTCAATCAAATGGTCAATTTTGAAACACGCCAATGCCTACAAAAGTGCAGGGAAGCAATGTAATTTATGCCTAGCCGAAAAACTTTGCATTTTAAAAGCAGACAAATCCATATTAAACAAAAGATCCGAAGTGTTAACAAAGTGCCGGCATGAAAACAAATTTTACGCTGCCAATATAAAACCACCATAGCATTTTATACTTTTTAGTCTGATGATCGCCCCGAGCGTGAAACTCGAGTAACCGACATTTTTAGTTCTCTGTTTTTTGGTTTAAAAAGTCTAATATATATATATATATATATATATATATATATACGTGTGGGTTTTGGTCTACGAAACGCAAAGAGTGCTCGATAACATATAGTTAGAGCAAATATAGATTTTCGCTTACCTCAAAAGTCTGCTACAGGCTGTTTCATCTAAAAAAGAATCTTCAGGCAGATGACCTGAAGATTCTTTTTTAGATGAAACAGCCTGTAGCAGACTTTTGAGGTAAGCGAATATATATATATATATATATATATATGTATAGCCATGTTGACTGGTTGATGTTGACCTTGTTGGGCTGTCGAGCTGAGGTGGGATTTAATCTTAACCAAATTTATAGAGGCAAATTCCACAGGTTTTGATTGTAGTATAGAGTGAACATGTAATTAGTACAGGAGTTCATATATCCATGTTGTCTTTTTTATGGTTTATGATGTGCAATGGGGCTTGTGCATACAGTAGAGTACGTAGAAATGAGATAGGTTCATCTATAGGATTATGTCCACAATTTGCGTATAACAAGCAACTTGGTAACTTGGTTTTGAGAACATGACTTTAGTTGACATCCCAGTGAATGGAACGTGTTTATGACACACTCTTCTTTAGAGTTATAGTAGGCTTATTACCAATCATGTTTGATAGTTATCCTTTCGTATTTGCAATGAAAATTGATATTTATTTATTAATGATCTCATGCAAGTTTAGTTGGACATAAACGTATATTTGTGTCTTATGAGGCTGTCTACATGATCCCGGCTAAGCCTAAGTAAATCAGCCCGCTTAATTTGTTTAAGAAGAACCTAATTTTGGCTAACTGGGTTAGCTGGGTTCATGTAAACACCCCTAAGGGAGGTGAGAGTAATGAAATTGAAACGTGGTGGATAATTTGAACGAGACTTACCTACATCACACCTTGTTTATCCAGCCAGAAAGGGGGAGCCTGAGGTGGTTCTGGCACCCTTTCTAATAGGAGTTTTTTACCCCCTGATAGAGGGGGTGGTTTCACAGTATAATTATCATATTAGTGAATATTTATATTCTTTAATTGAGGGACTGTGGTGACTGTACATGAATGGTAGATACTATTTGTTTCCTTGGATTTTGTTGGTGCTTAAAATTTCTTTGTAGTCCTACATATTGTGTTAACTGCACTGTGGATGAATCATATCAAAGATACAAAGATAGGTTTGTGATCATTAAAGTATGATTCTAGAGCACCATTTCTGTAAATTCTTTCAGGAATATTTGTGTAGATACGATCAATTTGTGTTTTATAGTCAGTTGTCACCTGATGAATAAGCTGTACATAATGATGTTGCTCACATAGATATTTAGAAAGGGCCTTTTTTTCAGATGAATTTTCCATTAAGTTAACATTGAAATCACCAATCATAATGACAGGAGAATTACAATGACATAAAACATTATCATGAACATACTGCAATGCATCAATTAATTTAGAAATCTTTACTTTGGATTTTGATCGATAGATTGCGACAATGTGTAAACTGTGAACTGGCTGATCAACTTTGATTACTGTTATTTCCACATCATGGTTATACCTCGAGGGTTCAGATAGACATTGTACGTTATTTTTTATGTAAACAGCAGTGCCATACGGGGTTCTTGTTGTACCTTGTGGTAGAAAATAATTTCTGAAAAGCTGAAAGCCAGAAATATTATATAGCAATTCATTGTCATTGCTGCACAAAGCAGTCTCTAGAAAAATATTTGCATCAGCTGCCTTCACACTGTAATCGTTTGCAATATCAGCAATATGCAGGTGTAATGATCTGACATTCTGGAATAATATTTTGAAGCTAGTTGTCTGATTGGCATCTAATTTGTAGAGGAAAGGCATGTGGCTATTAAATGAAGCACTAGTTCTTAATCTTGACATTTCTTCTTGTACTTTCTTGCTAACAGCTATTTTATTTTCATTCAAATTTAGAATATGTAAACCAGATATGCATCTCAGTCTACTTAGAGCAACATAATGCATGTGTTCTCGTTTACCAGATGGCAGATCAACAACTGCTTCATTTAGAGTATCACCTTGACAACGATGAATAGTTTTGGCTGTGGCAGGTCTTAAGGGAAACTGTCTACGAAGAACTTGTACTTGATTTTTTCTAAACTGTCTTGTGATTTCAAATTTCCAATTGAAACCCAAGTTTTTTCAATAGTGTGATTGTAAAGGTGGCTGTATTCTCTACGATATTGATTTCCAGTTATTTTCTTGAAATGAGACCCAAATGATGCTTGGTCTTAATGAGGCTGGAACTCTTTGGTCTTCTCTGATATCTTTTGATCAGGTTATCTGATTCAATATCTGCAGAATTATCAGGAAGTTCTTTAATCTTTTCCATATCTTTCAGTAAAAATGTTCTTTCATCCGTTAAAGGTATCTGCAGAACTAAATATACAGCCTCCTGTGCACTTATCTAAACAGCATTTAGAAATTTATTGCCAATATGTCTGACTCTGTTGACGATGTTTTTATTGCCTTCTTTTGCCTCATCACAAGCTTTACGAAGTAACTTGCTCATTCCTCTTTGACCTTTTGTGATGTATGAAGGAATATAGACAGCACAAGCCTAAGGGTCCAACATGTACTGGATGTCCATATTTGCCTTCCAAGCTTTCAACAAATTTGGATTGTAGCAATTTATTCTAATCTCAGTTGGAGATCGTTTAAGCAGAAGAGTTTCATGTTTAAGAGAAAGCCTAATAGTCTACAGATAACGCTTTTCAGATAAATCTAACTTTTCAAGAAATTCAGTAAAAGTCATAGCTTCATCTGGTTTCAAGGAATCAAATAAAGTGTGGATTTTTTCTAAATCTTCCTTTAATGCAACTAAAATGTCTTCTTGTAATTCAGTCATAGATAGAGGTTCAAGAATCATTGTCCTTGGCATTGGAGGTAAAGGAAAATTAAATTTGCAGATTTTATTACCCGTTTTTTTGCATGTTTTAGAGTGTCTATGTCTCTGTAAGTTTACTAGTTTGCATGTTTTAGAGTGTCTATGTCTCTGTAAGTTTACTAGATCACCTAAATCATGTGACGTAGCTCTACACGTGGTGTACATGTCTACAAATTTAGCAATGTCGTCAAAATAATCCTTGCCATATTCAGGAGCATCTTTGATCCAGAATAAGCCATGTATATGTGGTGATCCACGTTGTTGGAATTCAACTCGATAAAAAACCCCAACAACTTCTCCAATTGGATTAAGAGGGCTTTTGATAAAATTGTGAAGAAAAAGTTGTACCATGTGTTCAAAATTTCTTGCACATGTCACTGGATCTTTCTGTATTAAATCTGATGTTTTTGGCCAAGTCATTTCTTTGATCTCATTATCAGTATATTGCTTGTTATCAACAAGACGACCAAGAATTTTAAGCAAATACACCTATCTAGTTTCTGCAGCTGAGAATGAGCAGAACCAAGTTGGTTTACCAAGTTGACGTATCATTGCAAATAAGTCGTTTTTACATCTCTCGAAGTAAGGAGGTGAGCCTCGCAAATTTCTAAGAACTCTGAATCCTTCGTCTAAATTAATGAGCTTATTAACAGAACTTTCAAACTTTAAATCTCCAGCCGTATATGTTTTACCTTTGATTTTACATTTACGCAATGACAATGTTGCACTTCCTTGAATTTGTTTAATTAATCTGCAGCTTTTTTAATTTGTAAAAATGTTTGCCACACTTTGTCCAACTCTTCGATCTTTACTACTTAACTCCCATTTACAAATTGTACTATAATGAACTGGTACAAGTCCTTCACTATTATCAGATCGACGTTTGCCACAGTATATAGAAGGAAAAGAGAGAAATTCTGAGTCTTTGTCAATAAATATTCCAAGTGGTCTATTTCCTTCACCTGGTACAAAGCTGATTATGTTATCACCGTGTTGTGTCATGTCTGGTTCTTGCAATAAGGTATCCATAACACCTGATGAACGCTCCGTTTCTTCACACCATTCATCATCAGTATCATTGTCAACTGGATCATCAGTGTTGGAATGTTGTGTTCCTATAATTTCTTTTTCTTGAGTTTTATGCATATTATCTAAATTTTCACTATTTGTTTTGTTCATAAACTCTGACCACTCTTCCTTATTGTTCCTTAGGTTTGTTAGCCAACTATTTGAGATTTGTACTCTCTCATTTTTAAACAACTCACTTGTGTTCACTAAATATCGAACTGCTTCTAAAACTTTAGCTGGTCTAATATTCTGAAATTGATAATGATGTTTGTAACTAAGGCACCTTTTAAGCTTGATTGGTATAGTTTGTGTTTCATTTATTGGTCTTGGTAGAATGCTAACTGTCGAATTAACATCAGCTGGTACATTAACTACATTCCCATGAATACTTAACAAACCTCCACTAGGTAATTCTCGTAGTTGCATGAAAGGAATTCTCGGTGAGATCAGTCTTTCTTCAAGTGGGGTTAAATTTTGCAAAGCATTTGGCTTGTTTGTGAAAGACATTTTATTTGCTTTTGTACAATTTGGCAGCTTGCCAACTTTTAAGTTAGAGTTGCATGTGGAACATGTCCAATCTGTATTATCAATACTTTTAAGACCAGTCAGACATAAATTAAGTACTTTTAAGACCAGTCAGACATAAATTAAGTATTTCTTTGGGGCATGATTAATACACAGTAGGATTGCATTTTGTGACAGAGGACTTATACCATAATTGATCACAAGATGTACAAACATATTCTGGTCCAATACTGATGTTGTTATAGAATGAATTTATAGCTTCTGACATACTCATTTGAAATGAGCATTTAGCCACTTTAATGTCAGAATTTTGTTTTTTCATTCGCATGGCTATCTTCTGCTAATTTTCTTTTTGTATACTTATTTTTTTGAGGGTCGTTCATTTTTCGGAATTCAATTCCCTGTATGCTACTTTTGCTTTTCTTATCGTTTCTTTTACCTTTTCAGGATTTGATTGGCTATATGTTGTGCTTGATTTTCTATAAGATTCTTAACTTTCTCAAGATTGGATTGTTTATATGTTTCTTTGGCTTTTTGCAATGATTCTTTTAACTCTCTTAGGATTTAAGAGTTTGTATTTTTTATTATAAACATTTTTTCTTTCATTTTCCTTGTTTTTAAATTGGTTATCCATCCTCTTCTTTTTCATGTACTGTCTCATGTAATCTCTCCTAGTTTGTTTATTAGATGGAGGGTTATCAAACTTTTTGCAGTTAGTTGTGTCGGTAATAACAGATGTGTCACTTTTGTTCATACTTTTCCGTTGTTCAAGAGAAGGTTGGTTCGTGCGACTTGTTGATATGTAATGAGTTTCATCTAAATGTCCAACATAAATATGTCTTGTATCTCCTGGAGCATATGTAGGGCGTATAATTGTGGCCTCAGAAAAATTTGGAGTAGTTTCAGTGACGTGAATAGTTAAATTATGAGAGTTTGCAACAGCCTGTATAATAATATTGTCAGCCCATGTCCCTTGCCTAGACATATTTTGTAAATAATGCGACCATGACTGTTCAGTATTACTTTCAATAAACTGTTCTGGACAGTTTATTAGATGCTGAATTGCAAGAGCTCGTATTCGCAAATGGTGAGCTTCTATACCATAAATCTGGTGATTTACACTACAGAAAAAACAGTTGCCATCCCCAATGATATTTACTGGTCTTAAGCCTATTTGATATTTTGAGTCTTCTTGTTAACAAAGACATCGAGGGGTTTGAACAAGGTGTTGTGTTGAAGTTTGCATTTATAGGGCCTGGATTTATTTCAATGTCACCACACATAATCAGGGGAAGCCTGCAAATTGATTTTACTCTTTGATTATCACACTTACTACAGGTAGAAACAGTTGTCTCTGTCACGACTTAATTTGTGTTTTTTCGTCTGTACCTTTTGCGAGTTAAACCCTTTGTGTTTAATCGTTATGTTTTCTGATATGTTTTTAGACAAATGACTCTTGCCTATCCTCCCCAACGGAAATGTATTTAACAATTGTAGGCGGTGATACACGTCTTTCTTGTATTCTGTAGAAAGCAAGCTATGCCAACAAGACGATTTGGGAATCAAACGGTTTATTATTAATTTTATTTAACGTCTGCGGTGTTTATTCTTTATCATAACATCAATTATCTTCCTCAGTGGTATCCTAGAGGTTCTCGCTCACGTCTTCTAATATGTGATATCTTTGTGCGCAATTTGGCTCGTCTGTAATTGTGAATTTGTATGAGCAATGTTTGCTTTCTGTTGATGTCAGTACAAGTATTGTTCTTTGTGATAGCACTAATTACATTATCCTTATTGTGCTCATTTGTTTCACAGCATTGATCTAGTGTACCCAATTCATTTGTTTCATAGATATTTGATAGATTTTGATAGGTATTTGATTGGTTTTGATAGGTATTTGATAGATTTTCATTGGTATTAAATTCATAATTTTCCACCGTGGTGGTAGACCCATGAATCAGGTCTGTGTTAATGTAAGCGAACATCTCCTCGCCTTTTGCTTCTGAAATGCTAACCTGGCGCGTCAAGGTTGTGTCGATAACACATGAGCTATCTGCTCATCTTTCTCTTCTATTCGAAGCTCCCTGATGAGTCAAAGGATTTTTTGAAATAACACAGAAGCAAGCCGTATTTGATCACTGGTTTGATAACGACCGTTCGCGTCTTTAAAACGAGGTTTCTTTCTTTTATGAAGTAAACGCATCAATCAATGCCATCCATATTGGCAGAGGGGGAGGGGTGGCTTTCAAGGGAAAGGTCATGTTCTTGTCAAAAGCGGTTCTCAAATGACATGCTGTGAAACACGATTTTCTGGCTCGGAGTTATGTTTTCGCTTCAACAGTGAGGTGTTATTTCAGATCGTGAAGCGGTTCACTGGCTGCCACATAGTTTCGCTCTTCCCTAAGACTAAAAGTTGGTTCAGGAAACTGCTTTTGCAGTTTCGGTTTCAAATATCAGCGTTTTGATCGGTTTGATAGGCACGATTTAGGGGGAAATGCTAATTTGCTATTGTTCGACTATTTGTTGACTCACCGCTAAATCGTGCGGCCGGGTTTTATATGTGACCTTGCGGAAAGGCATAGTTAATATTAACTATGGGAAGGGGAAGTGAAGTTTGGAAAAAAAATACACCCACCCACCCCAATAATTTTCAAAAAAGTGATGAACAGAAATATTTTTTAATAGGCCTAAAAATGAGGACAGATACAGACAGCCATAGCGGTAAATGGGGCCACAGTGATGGAACGAAGACCAAAGTTTACACCAGCATGTGTAGTCATTGTCATTTGATTGATAGCAGACACTAACCAATGAGAGCAAGTTTGCTGGCTATAGGTGTGGTGACGTACTTTGCTTGATAATAATAAATTGCTCGATGTCTTGGGTTTTGGCCGTTGACCATATATATTTGGAATTTGCAAGTGGAAGATGTCGACACAAAAACCCCCAAGAGATAAGGGGAAAAAAGAAGAAAAATCCAAAACCGGAAGCGAAACGTTTCTTGTGCATCACCTACAGTATCTTGGGTGTGGTGGTGAACAGTCGTGTTATTTTGAGCTCCGTCTCGCTGTTGATTGATTATTGATTGCATAGTGTTTAAATAACCGAATAAGTCACCAAATTTATAGCTATACACTTTAGTAATACCCTAGAACAGGATTAAAATGCCTCCCAAAAAGAAGAGCCCAAAGACCAGCGATTTTAGCGTCGAAATGTCAGAAGATTCAAGAGAAGAAGCAGGAGAGAAAGTCAACATGGCGTCAACTTAAAATGTCAAGCTATTTGAGGGTAATTGCCTAATTTCATGTTGCAAAAGACACTGGCACTGTCCTTGAAAAAAATCCATTAGTGCCAGTCTCCGGCGTGGTGTGAAACAAAGGAATATTGCACGCTGGAGGGTGGTACTAACGGATTTTCCAGGATAGTGCGCCAGTCACTTTATGTTGGGTTCCTGGGGGATTCCGGGTGGGTTCCAGGTTAGGTAACAGGTAGGTTCTGTGGGTTCCGGGTGGGTTCCAGGTAGGTTCTGGGGGTTCCGGGTTTTACAGACACCCTGCCAAATGCTCCTGGGAAATGTTAAAGTTTGACGCTGGTGTCGGTAATGTTTTTTATCAAAGGTGTCCATCCTTAGATGCAACTGACGTTATTTACACTTCAACTTTCACAAGTTTTAAATTTACATGTACATCCATTTGGTGTTATTCTTGCAAACTCGGAAATTTCTTGGCATAGGCAGTCTTCAAGTTTGTGTATATTTACAAGTATGCACAAAATTGCATACATTTTAACACACAATTTAAAAGGTTTGTTGGCTGCTAAATCACCTGTGCACTATTATTTATAGAAAGAACCTGTTTAACAAATATCTGTTGTTGGAAAAATCATGCCTGTACGTTAGTGTATTATGCATTTCTGTACTGAATTTTTCCTGTTTCATCTCGTACCATATCAAAACAAGCAACTTGAACCCAGTTTTTGTTGGTTATATTGTTTGGACCAAGCAGTTTAACTGCACCATCAAACTCACCAAAGGAATCCTGTAAAGAAAGAATATAAGTAAGTAAGTAAGTAAGTAAGTAAGTAAGTAAGTAAGTAAATAAATGTACTGTAAGCAATCAAATTGTCACCTTCATTATGATTTTTGGATATTTCATTGCATGTATATAGTACAATAATGAGGATGACTCTAAGGGCCAAAGAAGAGATTGAGTTAATTGATAATCTGATTTAATATTACAGTAATTATACACTACACGGAGTATAGTAATAGGATTATTATAAGTAATAGCATAACATTGGTCCAAATCCGAGCCATATCCAGTAAATCTGGAACAACGGGATTGGTAGTTCATGTGTGCAGAGCGCACTGACTCTTGCTGAACACCCCGCAGGTTGACCAAGGTTGTCGTATGTCAGTCTGGTCGGTTGTCGTCGAACTCGGTGTGAATTATTTTCTGTGTTTGCATCTTCCTCTGCTTGCGTGTGTGTCTGGTCAGATGTACCGGATGATATTTCGTGGGAGGATTCCGATTCTGTCGCACCACTCATTGTACCATGTTGTCAATATTTCCTGCGACTGAAGTTCGTCTGGCATTTGATGACATGCTTCTGTAGATGTGTTGTCTATTATCTGGTCAGGAACGAATGAAGGGATTTCATTCTCGTCTTCCCTATCTACTGGAGCATTGGGCGTATCTGGTTTAGGTACACTTCCACTAGTCTTCCTCTTTCTTTTGGACGGAGCTGATTTCAGGACTGGTTTTTCCACTGGAAGAAAGGTGCATGAAAACAACATGTTTCGATGGAGTATTCTGGCTTTCCCCTCGCCGCTATCAGGAACAACTTCATATACGGGAATGTTCTCTCCCTTCTGTCGTACTACTCGGTAGACTTTCTCTTCCCAATAGGAGCGCAATTTTCCAGGACCTCCTCTTTCTTTCAGGTTCCAAACGAGAACGCGATCACCAGGCTGGAGGACGATACTCTTTGCTTTCTTGTCATATTGGACCTTGCCTTTTGCTGCTTGGTTTCCTGCTCTCTCGCAGATGCAATTTCATAAGCTTCAGACATTGCTCGTCTCCAGGTCTTGGCATATTCGGGATATGTACTGTAACCAGGTGGAGGTTTCAAGCCATACAGCAGATCTATTGGTAATTGCGGTGGTCTTCCAAAGAGCAGAAGGAATGGCGAATATCCAGTAGCATCGTGTCTCGTGCAATTATATGCGTGCACAACTTTCTGAAGGTGGTCGCGCCAGCAGGACTTGTTCTTTTCTGGCAAGGACCGGAGCATCGATAACAGTGTTCAGTTAAATCTCTCGACTTGGCCGTTACCTTCCGGATGATATGGGGTCGTTCTGGTATGTTTTATTCCGCTTAGTTTTTCCAAAGTGTAGAATAGTTTGTTCTCAAACTCGCCGCCTTGGTCGTGGTGTAAGGTCTCGGGAAATCCAAATCGCAGAATAAAATCATTGTAGATCTTGTCCGCAGTGGTCTTCGCTGATTTGTCGCTAGTTGCATAGGCCTGTGCGTATCTTGTGAAGTGGTCCATGACCACGAGGATGTACTGATACCCTCCTACGCTTCTTTCAAGATGAAGGTAGTCAATCGAAATCAACTGGAACAGCGCTGTTGTGGTAATTGGACACCGAGGTTCTCGAGGTTGTTTGGAAGGCTGTTTGCTTTTGAGGCAATGGAAAACTTTGGTGACATAATGAATGTCTTGCTTCATATGGGGCCAAAAAAATCGTTCGCGGACGCAATCGATGACCCGTTCTCAACCAAGATGGCCCATATCTTCGTGGAGCTCTCGATATACCGGTTGTTGTAACCGGGCTGGTAAAACTACTTGACGAGCGAGTGACGATGACTGATAAAGCACACCATCTGTCCCCAACTGAAGTTTGCTCCATTCGCGCAAAAGTTGTTGTACATTGATGTCTTCTTGTTTCCGTTGAAGAGGAGATAGGAATGTGTTAGCTAGTTTAGTGCAATCACACGGCTGATCGTTGGATCGTCATTTTGCACGGTCTTTAAATCGACAGTCGCTAGGTGGGTCGCTACTTCTGCGTCAAGGACATCAGGGGGGTCAAACAAGGTCCGTGGAATTTCGTTCAGGGCTTGTACGTTAACGGCCGAAGCGGTAGCTTGGAAGACGTCTCAGCTGACTTCTTCGCTGCATTCTGTGATGTACTCATCAACGTTCATTGGCATTCGAGATAAGGCGTCAGCATCTCCGTTGAGTTTTCCTGGATGATATCGAATTGTGAAATTGAAGTCCGATAGTTCTCCAATCCAATGAAGACCGGTACATATCGACGGTAATAACTCAGCAACCCGAGTAGTTTTCGGACGTCTCCGATCGTTCTTGGGGTGGTCTTTGTTAAATTCGTTACCGCCTTGATATTTTCGGGGTGCATCCTGTAGCCTTCCTTGGAAACCACTCTTCCCAGAAATGACACTTTGCGCTTGAACAACTTGCATTTCTTTTGCTTCAATTTCACCCCATTTTCTTGAAGGCGATGTAGCACTGTTCGAACATGTTCTACGTGTTCTTGGAAGGTCTGACTAAAAACGATAACACCATCTAAGTATGGAATGGCAATCACGTCACGCAATTCTCCTAAACAATGTTCCATGAACCTCTGAAAGCTTGCAGGTGCGTTCATAAGGCCAAACGGTATCCTTACCCATTCATTGTGATCGCTTGAGAAGAGGATCTTTTGTCGTAGCTCGAGGGCACGCATCAAAAACTCCTGAGGTGTTTCTTTTGGTCCTTGACATATGGATGCAAGGCTTTGGTAGAGCTCAGCCGAATTCTTTACACCGTAGTGCTTATGGAGGTTCTTCTTCAAACGGTCAAGTGATAAGTCCTTGTACGTTTCCAAATAACTTTGAAGAACCATTCCAGTGCCAATTGCACGAATAACTCCGTCCACTATTTCTTGTTCTTTGTAACCTTGTTCTAAACCGGTGCCCATCTGTCTTGTGAGTGATGTAAAACTCAGTTTGTCCTTTTGGTCTGGGTTGCCGATCTGTCCGATCTTGAATTGGCGGCGAAGTACACTCGTAGTTTCGAGCATTGTTTTCAGTGTGGCTTGCCCCGTTTGCTCTTTGTCATCACTCACAGGTGGCGGTTGACTCTCATTTGTTTCTTTGACTTTGTGATCTTTAAAATGGCGAGAACAAATTCCTTTCAGGTAAGATATTCATTCTTCTCCGTCGATATCTTTCAAATCATCTTCGATATGTTGACAAATCATATTTACAACAGTGGTCTTTCTTTTTTCACCAATTTCCAGTTTTAAATCCTCGGCAATCTCCTTGATTTTCATTTCGGATGCTTGGCAAAGTGACACTTGTATTTCCAACTGTAGTGTTTCGTCTGCCGTTCTGACAAAATCTTTTACGACAAAAATATAACAACAACACGTTCACAGTACCTTTTTCGTTATGTTCACGGCTTCCGTCACTTTAATATCTCGGTGAGACCTCCAATTTTGTAACCCTCACGGTACGTTATTGTTTAAAAGAACAATAAAACCACACACATAACGAACAAACTCTTTATTTTTCAGATATCCTTCGACTCCAGCCTTGCTTATTTTTTTGTTACCTAGCGACACCGCTGTCAGTACTTTTCCGTACAATGCTTACGTCACTATGTCACGCACGCTACACGTGAACAGTGACCCGCGTGTTGACACGCTTTATAATCTAAATATCTTGGTATCCTACATATAGACATGCACATTGATTTAGTATTAGTCCCACATTTTATGTTCTAGGCAAACTAATAAATTCTTGAGAAAACAAACCAGTTACACAATGAAAGTTTGCCTTTCGTTTAGGGCACTGCCGCTTATTTTATAAATGTACTCTTATAAAGGTACGTTTGCATGACATCATTTGGACACAAAAGAAGTGTAACTCAACTTTCGTGTTCAAGTGACATCAAGTTACGTGCCTATATAAGAATACATACACAGGAGCAGTATGTTTAATTTGTTACTCGGGCGACTTGTGGTCGGCCGAGTCTAGGTTTCGGCTTTTTTTTTTCTTTCTGTTTTTTTTTGTTTTTTTTTTGGGGGGGGTTCCACAAAATGGCATTATTGCATCATCCCGTCAGGCCTTGCAAAACTGTAAGGCGTGCTCGATTTTCGATTTTTCGAGTTCTTTCGTTTCGACAGCTTTGCCTTTGATTGAGTTGGGTTGAGGTGGTTTCCGCAGTGTTAGTGAATTCATCAGTAGTTGATCAGTAATGTTGCTGACAAGATTTGTCCATGAAGACAGAATAGACGAGTATATTACAGATGGGAGAAAATGTTAAAAATGCCACGTTGACATCAGTACCTAGGAAGCCTTGACTTGAGGACTAGAGGTACAAGAAAGAGCCACATAATATCAAAGAGCATATACGTACTGTTTACCTAGTATTAAACGCCTTGCTGCTTGGTCCAACAACTACGAAATACATGTGGTAGGCACCGAATAATGCAAACGTTTATATGTATTAGTCGTCTCCATATCATGAAGGTGTCGTATTACATTCGGAAATGTGTTTCAACAAGCAATGCATGTTTAAATATTTTTTGTTGGTACGATTTACATGAATTCTACATCGGAACCATCGCTTGAATCTGCCAAATTCAGCACTATAGGTTTTGTAGTTTTGTCTAGTCTACTGAAAGCATTAAGATCGTTTATTCGGCTAAATGGGCTTGTTTACGCCAAATCGCTTCATGGAACCAAGTACTTCATATAAGACCATATATAGAGAATTTGTGTCGAGCGCCCTTCTGATCATGAGAGTTTTGTACTTTTTAACAAACACTTAATATGCACACGCTGTTCCTCAGTTTTCTAGATGTGCAAAGACTGCGCCAATATTTGCAGAAATCAGTAGCCCGAGTGAACGCCTAAGCAGGCATCCTGTTAAATATAGATTTAAGACTCAGTGTAATACTGCTTCAGATCAAAATTTTGCTGCCATGCATGCTCCATTTTTCAATGCAGGGTTGTATACTGTACAGTGGTTGACTAGTTAGTTTAATATACGAAAACGTAATGAATCATGCTAAACTACGAACCATTTTTATATACTGACAATAATTTGAAATAATGATGTAGAAACAACTAGTTTAACCTGTCCATTCTTATTCATATAGGCAATTGCTAGTGAAATACATCCCTTGAAGAAGTTGCATTCACTTGATTGCAATGTACCAGCCATATCTCTTTCAATGGATTACGAAGAGAAGAAAGCACCTATGTGGAACTTCTGTAAGCATCCATTTAAGTATGTCCCCTTAAAGTGAAAGTACAGCATATACATGCAGTAAGTTTTACTACTTATTTTTGTTTATGTTACAAAAACTGTTATTAAAAACTTATTATCTGACCATGAGGTGTGTGCATAATTTATTAAAACAAAGGAAAGTACATACCGAACAGGTCTGATAAAAAGATTAAATCAAATACATGTACTGTACGTACTTTCTGGTACATACCTCATATCAGTTAATAATAAATTCATTTTAATTATGGGTTTTGGTTAATTTTTTCTGGGTTTTTAATGTTGTCTTTAACCTTTTCCTGTCTAAGCCAGGCCAAAACTGCCCGTTTATTGTTTTACTTTGTCTAACACCAGATGATTTTACTCCTCAAAAGGAGAACCCTCAGACAGCTGTATAGGATGTACAGCAATGAGTTAAAGAGAACAGATCTATAATATGAATAAATTAAGCCTGGCAATACTAATTGTTATTGTACCCATTCCAAAATTATGAGGTATAATATGTACTGTACTCACTATAGTCGCAGTGATCCTGGTTGGTAAATTTCCTTTCCACTCTGTGCCTTGCAATTATCTTGGTATATGAATTTTAGCAGTTTTATGTTGGTTGCAAGATGCTGTAACTGAGAGGATGCACAATTTCTGAAAAGTCAAAAACAATTATAATTACTCTTTGTAGCTACAATGAGATAAGTTGAATCAATCTATTACAATCATTGACATAATTCTTGAAACAAAGCTAACATGAAATGGTTTCATGTCCCCCGTTTCCCCCACTTCAATGTTGTGGAACTCAAAACTTGTCCAATTTGCACTCAGTCACCTGCCATTACTTTTAAATATTCAGAGTAACAACATTGAAAAGGGGGGACGGGAGGATAGCAATTTATGCAAAAAAGAGGCTTAGCAATTAACATGGCATGATTCATCCAAGTCGTTTCAACTAATTTTGTCAATGACTGTAGATACCTAGTTACAAGCTGCTGATTATATGTCAAATAATTATTTGGTACATGAATGTATGTACATGATGCTCAATTACTTTGTTTTAAAAATATTTTTTTATTCTATACCTGTAGTCAATACCCCCAACGTCCACCACTTAGCACAAACTTTAAAATCTGGTGCTTCACAAATTTTTGGCTGATGTCTCTGCTGTATGCTTGTCTGTTCGAATAGATGTTCAGTTGTCTAATCACTGAATTGAGTGCCTCAAATCTGCAAAGGATTGTTCAGAAAAGGTTTATCTGAGAATCACACGATGTCACTGTCTTTTGCAAAGGTGTAAAATAATACCAGTACATGTACGTGTGTGGAGCATATTCTGAAAAAAAATGGCCATGTTTTGAATAATTGGTTGATCTCCAGTGTAAGAGACACAACTGACGTCACAAGAATATCAACTCACTAAACACATGTTGCGAGACACAATTGACGTCACAAGATTATCAATGCACTATACACATGTTGCCATGGTACGTGGTCAAACATTAATTATTCGCCTATATAACATGACATTGTTTTTTAGCTATATTTACCCACCGGTTACATAGATTGCTAGTTCTATAGCACAATACAGCTTTGGTTTCATACATCTGTAGATGCCTAGCTCGCTGGAGATGCCAAGTTTGCTGGAGTTGCCTAGTTCGCTGGATCCCTAGTCCACTGGATCACCGGATCGCTGGATCGCTAGATCACTGGATCGCTAGATCACTGGATCGCTGGATCGCCAGATCGCTGGATCGCTAGATCGAGCTCGCTGGACTTCAGGTTCGGGGTTTGGGCACGAGATTGATCATGTTTCACTGCTGACGATACCCTTTGCGAGGTTGGTGTCACTATTAGCTGAGAAATGGCGTGCGAAAGTCGCGAGATAACAAGTGTGGATGATTTAGAGGAAAGATTGGGTGAAATTGAGTTCGTGTGGGATGAAATCACAGACGCATCTACCTTTCGATGGCTTTCAACGTTGGCCAAAAGCGGCGGAACGACTGCGGAATTGCTTCTCTGTGGTGCGTTGGTATCTACAAGTGCGCTGCTCGGCAAAACGACAGTCAAACTTTTTCAAAATTATCACGAGCATTCAAATATCTTTGTGATAGCCCTTGCCCCTTCTGGAGCTGGAAAAACGCCTGCCTGTATGACAAGTGTGGTACGTCCCATTGTAAACCACGTCGAAGTCAAAGCTGAGACGAGTATTTTAGTGGTCGACACAACATGCAATGGCTTGTTTAATTTTTATAACGCGAAGCAGAATGTAACCCCGTTGCTATGTGTTTGCTTAAAATTGCTTAAAAGTGTCACCAACCCGACAAAAGCTCGATCGCAAACGTCCCTCAGCATGGAGAGATTCTGCAAGCTGTACGACGGAGACTATTGGTACTGTGTGAAAGGAAATAAAGGTGCAAGAGACGGAGTACCTTCTGCGCGCTTGTCCATGTTGGCCTTCACAATGCCAAAATTATTTTTGTCAGAAGTATGGCCAAAAATAATCGAAGCAAGAAATGGTTTGGCTGATAGAGTGTTGTTCTTCTATCAGTCAAAACGTTACTTGGAGTTGGAAGAAATCGAAAGAGCCTCCATGCAGCTGGAAGAATTTAGTTTGTCGTCATTCAATGCTGTTTATGAGAAGATCTACGCGGAGCACAATGGTGAAGCAGTGGTTGAGTATACTCTGGAGCCCAACGCAAAGGATGTTTTTTTCTGCTATTCCAAGCGAGAAGCCCCAACGGACGAAAACAATGCGCGATCGTCTTCACCAAAAGATGCTGAGAGTTCATCAAAGAGAGTAAAGAACGGCCTTAAATTGGCGTTGGTTATGCACGTGCTGTACGATCACCTGCAAAAGGGCTTGAATCAACAACTTGGCCCGATACGACGAACCCTTTCAGAGCGCACTCTGGAAATGGCATTGGCTTTGAACGAAAGTTTGCACATGTTTAAAGGGCTATCAGAGCTGGTAAGGTTTACATATGACACATTGAATGTTAAAATGATTACTTATTTTCAGGGTTATGGCGGTTGCCGCAGTTGGGTTTTGTTAATTTTTAATACGGAAACACATGGTACGGTGAGAAAAAATAAGCTAATGGTCGAGGGTTAAGTAGTGGGTCAGAAAAGTCGTGGGTTTTTAAAAATCGGGTTCCCTCCCCTGAAATATTATAAAAAATAAAGTTATTAACTGCATGTTTCAAGTAAACATGACGCTGGTATAGAAATTTTGTGAACTTGAGCCAAAGGCAGAGTAAGGTGTTCTGACTCACTGAGGTGCTTCACTCGAACTTCCCTTTAATACTTTATTAAACAATATCCGAGTATTCTCTGGCTTTGACATATTTCTTAGGCAGAAATATATCCAACACAAAGAACAACGCAACCTTTATAAAAGAATGTAATCTTCATAAAATAATGTTGAGCACTATGATCTCTGGAAGCGATATCAGACAGGAATCCTTGTTGATTCATTGTCAGAAAAAGAGGTGTCATTTTCTAATTGAGTTGTTCCTTTTGCGTCATTTCGGATCTTTCTTCGCATCCAGCTTGGCTGTACTTGTTTTTTCTCTTACCGTGCTCGTACCCATAAGACATCTAACTCAAATTAAGAGGGCAAGTGATAGGGTTAGAGGATTGTATTTAAGAGGAGGACCTTGGCGGAAAACTCAAAACATTAGTAAGTATATTAACAACCACTGATGCCGCCAGTGTTGAAAGATGTTTGCAAGGTGGAGTATCGAATACAGCGAAATATTATGTTTCCGTCCTTAATTAAAGGGTTATGGACTTTACCGTTTCAAACATCCATATATTTGATGCTTGTAGATTGTGAATACGATAAGTTTACACCGCAAAACAACTCAGTCTAAGCTGTCTAGATAAAAAACGCCATAAATTACTGACTGTGTATGTTAAATGACGTGTCTCGTTTGTTCCAGGAGCAATATTTAACGATTTTTGGCTCGGTAAATTTCTATACCAGCGTCATGTTTACTTGAAACAGCTAATAACTTTATTTTTATTATATTTTGGGGCGAAAAACGATTTTTAAAAACCCAGGTAAAAAGTCGTCCGGACTGTTACTCAAACTTGTGAGAGAAAATGAAAGGAAAATGAAAACAAAGGAAAATGAAAACGAAACGAAACGAAACGAAACGAAACAAAACAAAACAGGAAAATGAAAACAAAGGAAACGGAACGCCTCATATTTTCGTTTGGGACAGACTTGAATTTAAAACTATAAAGAAAGCTCAACTGAAAAAATCAGGGCTGCAAGTTTCGGGGGAGTTGGATGGACTACAGTATATTGTTAATTGGAAAAAATCTCTATGTATTCTTGGATGCAAACATTTGTTTTCCACTTGTCTTCTGTTGATTGTCCTGTTTTATCCTGCACCTTTTCTTTAATTAGCTTATATCATCAAGGCAGTCTTATAATTAAATAAAACTGTGATCATTCCTTGTATTAACCATGAAAATGTTTCCCATTTGCAACGGAAGGTCAATAAATAGTAACTGGTCACTGTATATTAATCATTAGAATAAACCAAATAGTGGTCTATCACAAATCATGCATCCTGATTGGCTACGCAACTCAAGGTCTGACACCTCTGTTGTTGTTTAGACCACTAGTAGGTTTATATTAAAACAATTAGAAAACTTGTCCTCCTTGTTTATAAGCAACAGTCGACTCAGGCTTCACCTACTCCTCATAGACAACTCGGACTCTTTGTCTAATTGTTAAATACACTAACATTTCCAAATAGTTAGAATATTTTCAAATAGTTAGAATATTTCCATATACATATATACATATAATTATACATATATACATATAATTATACATATATACATATATGTATATACATATACATATATATATATATGTATATATATATATTGTTGTTAATTGGCTCTCCCAATTGCCACAGATACTGTAACTCACAAAATTTAGCCTGATTCACTGACATTGTATGATCATCAAAAAATTACAATACAAAGCAAATTTCAAAAATACTTGGCAGTAGTTTGTCCACACTAGTCCAAATTGTCTGTTCAACCTAGTGTTTTGACCCAGATCGAAAACCTTAATTTAGTCAAAAAGCACTGATGTTTTTGTGCTTTTGTATCAAGGTCTAAATCAAATAAGTTACTGGTATATTGCAAATGTAGCCTCTATTAAACTGGCAATGCGAACAGATGCACCACAGCACACGTGCTCGCGTAACCGTGCCCAGTCCCCCATCGTTCACGTGCATATTATAATCACGCTTGCTGAGCTTCGAATATCGTTGACCGCGTGCCTTGCAAATTTAAAAATATGTCGCACAACAAAGCAAAGAAGAAAAGGATCTCTTCTTTGTTCAACTTCGATAATGTAAAGGCTGAGATGGAGGAACAGAATAAGTATTTTGCCGACATTCGCGAAATACAGATATAAAAAGAATAATGTCTGACGCATCACTAAAGGAAGACGAAGCCCTTCAATTTCTGGCTTGCAATCTTTCTGTCGAGAGCCTTAACAATTTAAAATTGCCATTCAGCATGTTCCTGAGAACATTCCACGCGTTGTGGATGGTATTTCGTTGCGGTTATCGTACATCTATAAAATCTTCAGCACTTTCTCTTCGAAACACGGTGGCACCCAACCGACAAATATCGAAGAAGTGGGATTATATGTCAAATTTATGGAAACTCACTGCCCTTGTTTCCTTTGTTGATTTTTGGACCCTGACAGAGAAAGAACATATGCCCTTCAACAAGTTTCTCACGCCACCTGTAAGGACATGCCGTCGATGCCAGGGATTATTGACAATGAGGAATTATCCAGCCAAAGTGAAACTGTTTACAACAGATGGCCCGATACCTTGCTCGAAGATTACATTGGAGTGCCGGGGTTGCTCCTGCGTATATGGAGTTTGCAATTTCACTGACAAATTGGGAACTCATTTCTTTTTTTTCTTTTTATTTATTTAAACATATATTTCTTACGTTTGCCCCAAGAGCAATAAAAAAAAGCTCATCTGGGGGGCTCACGCATATTTATAAAATAGATACAAAAAGTGGTATAAGAGTATAAGAGTACACGCATGCATGCAACATTACATAGTACATAATAGGCAGTCAAGAAAACAGCTGGTTCATCAATCATTTAAAACTACAAAACGCTCTGAACTTTTAATATATTGTTGCACATGGCAAAAAATAGCATTATTTTGATTCAAATTCAAATTATCAGCGCCAAACAAAATCATTTTCACTTTAACTGAGTCAGACATATTATACCAGCTGTTTCCCAAGATTTCAACTACAGCCATAAATAAAGAAAATCTAAAAGCAGCATATCGGGGACAATGTAGAAAATAATGAATTGGGGATTCGCAACTGAATCCACAATCACAGGCCTGAGATGCCACACAATTGATTTTAAAGAGATAATAATTCAGCGCACAACAATTCAGCCTAATTCGAGTATGTAAAATTGAACTATATCTATCAAGTGCATAATCATAGCGTTTATCATAAGTTGAAATGTCAAAGAAATCTAGCAAGCATCTTTTAAAATGACTTATAGATTGAGTATCCCGAAAATCATAGTCTAAGCTATTCCATAAAATTGTAGTGGCAGGAAAGAAAGATTTTTTAAATCTCTCCGTACGACATTGGAATAAGCTGAAATTACAGGAGCATCTCAGCAATATCCCTGATCTTTTTTGTGTTGTAAGTGGAAGTAAGTCGAATAAATAATTTGGTGTTAGCTTATTAACTATCTTAAAAAATAAAACAAGTTTGTGAACTGAACGCCTTGTTTTCAAATCTTCCCATGCTAACTCTTCTAATAATCTTTGACGCCCAGTACCCTTCATTGCACCCGTGACCACCTTAGCAAATTCATATTGCACAGATTCAAGCAGATCACTAACGTCTTCAGCACAACCATCCCAGACTGCATCTGCATATTCCATAACAGGTCTAATTAAGGACTTATATAGTTTATCCAAAGTGTTTCTGTTAATTTTGAATCTTAAACCTTTCAATAAATTAAGTCGTTTTAGAGCTTTATCATAAATATTTAAAATATGTATGCGCCATGACAGATTAGACAAAAGAGTAACTCCTAGATGTTTGTGACTGCTGACAGTAGTAATTTCATTATTTTCATAATACAATGCAGGATGTGCTGATTTGTATCGCTTAGTGGAAAAGATCATCGCTTCAGTCTTGCTTGGATTAATAGTGACTTGCCAATCACGTGTCCAATTACTAATACTTTTTAAATCATTGTTAAGTTTAGTAGATGCCAATTTGGGATCTTCAACAATTTCTAACAATGAAGTATCATCTGCATAAAGAAAGCAATTACTCTGAAGGTTTTCAGTAATATCATTTATATAAATTAAGAATAACAAAGGTCCTAATACTGATCCCTGAGGCACCCCAGCTTCAACTTTTTTCCAATCAGACGAGTGGCCATCAATGACTACTCGCTGTTTTCTGTTTGTCAAGTAACTTTTAATCCAAGATAAGAGCGGATCTCTAACACCTAAGCATTCCAACTTCAAAAAAAGGCCTTTATGCCAAACTTTATCAAATGCTTTGCTCATGTCCAAGAAGACCATATGCACTTCCTTCCCACCCTCTAAAGCTTCATAAATTTTATGTACCATAAGTATAAGTTGATTCACAGTAGAATCCCCAGGGCGAAAACCTGATTGTAAGGGAGTGAAAAAGCATATTTCTAGCAAAAAGTTGTAAAGACATTTAAACACGATTTTCTCTAATATTTTAGATAATGATGTCAGTAGAGAAATAGGGCGGTAATTGCTTTTCAATTGGCGATTATCTTTTTTAAAAATAGGAAAAATATTCGATAGTTTCCATGCAGTTGGAAAATAACCATTTGCCAAAGAGATATTGAAAAATCTTGACAAGGAAGATGCAATGCCATCAGCACACATCTTCAACCGAGAATTTCCAATACAATCTACTCCACAAGCCTTTGATATGTCAACACTTTTCAACAAATCACGAACTTCACTTTAGTTAGTGGAAACAATTGATAAAGTTTTTGCATCTTGAAACTCAGTAAATTTTGGTAACGGCGCATCTGGATTAGATAGTTTACTTTGACTACAAAAGTAATCATTCAATAAGGATGCTTTATCCTTGGGGTCAGTAACAAGACGGTCACCCTCTAATAAAGGTGGTACTGTTGTCTGAATTGTTTTTCCATAAAAATTCTTAATTAGCCCCCACCACTTTTTTGATCCTAATCCGGGTTCTTGTAATTTCTGATTCAAATGAATATAGAAAGACTTTTTACGACTTCGTATAAGCGAAGTAGTAAAATTTCTTTGACGCCTATAATGTTCCCAATTTGCTGAAACTTTATTTTGACAGGTTTTCAATAATCTATTACGCTTCCTTACAGCTTTTCGTATCTCTGAGTTCATCCAAGGTTTATCCCGAGGACGAACAACAGTTCTATTTGGTACATACTTCTCGAGGACATGGCGAAAGCAAGCTAGCCATCTATTATACAAAGCGTCAATATCATCAATTTCAAAAAAAATATCATCCCAGTGTGTATTGTCAAGGGCATTAAATAATTTGCTCAACTCTGCTTTTTTTAGATCCCAAATAAAACGTTCATAACATTTCGGTTTGGCTAAAGTGAAATTCATTCTGGCAAATATAAAAGAGTGGTCACAGTTGCTAGGAGGGCTAACAGTACCAGAATCAACAAATTTCCCGGCGAATTTGTGATTATTAAATCCAATAAACTAGCCCCACGTGCTGTAACCCGTGTAGGCTCTTTAATTATTTGATGAAGGGAGTTGCATTCCATCCACCTATATAACGTTATTCCAAAGTCGCTGCCATCTACAGGATTTTCAACATCATAATGAGCATTAAAATCTCCAAGAAGTAAAACGACTATATTAGGTTTTAAATAAATTTTATCTAAACAAAATTGCAAATGATCTAATAAAGTAATATTGTTAGCACGGTTATAATTTGGCGGTCGATAACAAACACCACATACAAAAAATGCCGATTAATTTGCATTTCAACCCAGAGTAATTCAATATCGTTCCGCTCCAAATCAAATCTTCGTTTCGTTACAATTGACAAAGACGTAAATAATGAAACGCCTCCAGCCCTCCTGCCATCACTCCTGTCCAAGCGAAGCATTGGATTAAAGCCGGGGATATTAAACGAGTCATTTGAAATAGAGTTATTTAACCAAGTTTCCGAAACGGCAAAAATATCTAGTTTATAATCAAGAACTAAAGATGCAATTTCCTCAAATTTGTCATCATCGTTCAAACTTCTCGCATTAATGTGACCAATATTAAGAGTGAAGTTTTTAGGAGGGCCGGGATTTGTTTCAACATTACCAGAGAGTAAAATTAGAAGGCTAAATACCGAAATCAGTGTAAGTACACTACCACACAATAGAATAACTGAAGCAAAAGAAATAAAAGCTTTACGCATGCAAAATATTTTACTATTAAATAACCCAACAGCTGCTCTATAGATTTCCAAATTAATTCCCATCACTCAGTTGAAATCACCTGCCTTAGGCTGCTGAAGAAGAAAAAGATATTATAAAGTATGAAAATTAAATAAGGATAGTAGAAAGTTTAGCACACACAAAAATCAGTTAAACAAACTATATGTTTGCCAGCGTCCAATTTATTCAGCAGCGATAGCATCAACATCATCTTTGGTTTTAACTCTCACAATACGCCCACTTTCTTGTTTAACCAATACTTTACCATCACTTGACCAAATCGAAGTCGAGAGGTCCTTCAATTTCATACGAGCGTAATTGAACACATCCTTATTAAAGGCAGTCATATCTTCGTTCAGAAACACCGAGCTTCCCTTTAAATTTCTTTTACACTTCATAACTTTAATCTTGCTTTGATATGAGCAAAACTTGACAATAATAGCTCGCGAGGTACCAACCTTAGGCTTTCCAACCCGATGTGTTCTGTCAATTTCACAAATATCAAAGTCACATTCAAGCGTCTTGTTGCAGAATTCAGTAACGACTTCATAACAGTTTTCATCTTCAACTTCAGGAATTCCAAAAATACGAATATTACAGCGCCTCGAATACTGTTCGTTGTCGTTTACATGCATCTTTACTTGGCTCAGTTCAGCAGATAAGTCCTCAATATGCTTATTTAAAGGCAAAACTTCCTCCTGAATCACTTCGTCTAGACAGGTATGCAAGGTTTCTTGAACGAGCGAGGAAACGACAGATGTTGTGATCGTCGACAACATTTTCTTAAACTCTTCCGACGATAGAAACCGTTCAAAGTGTTTAGATATAACATCATCAACTGTGGATACAAAAGCTTCCGAATGAACATAATTATCGAGATCTTTTCTTGCTTCCGATCGACTTCTAGTATCGCGTTCAGCAGCCATCTTGGAACAGCGTAGACAGATTTCAAAATTATATCGCTGCGTTAATATCTTGATTATTTTCTTAATACTCTGCTGGCAAACAATTCGTTTGCTTTAGTAATACAATCCCATAAAGGAAATTCAAATTTACAAATTCTTAAAAGATCAGCAGACTTTAAATCAGACTTTGATTGAAGAGCAGCGAAGAGCACGTCTCACACCACTAGTGTTTGTGACTTTTTTTTTCATTTCTATCCCGCTGAAATGCAAATCGAAATGGTCGAAGTAAGCAATGTGAGCTACATCGAACTAAAGTTACATAAATGGTTCCCATCTTTAAGGTAAGCAACATCTAACCTTGTATACATTATAATGCGCCCACAGGTATAGTCATTGGGTCATGCTTTATTATTAGCAATACCAGTTTCGATACCAAAATTTGTTAAGAATCTTGACTGAGTTTCGATGCCAAAATTTGTTAAAATCTTGAGTTTCGATACTAAAATCTGTTAAAAGTTTTGTGTTTCGATCATAGAAGAGACCTAGTCACGCTGTTATGCATGAAAAAGTAGTTTCCAACAATATAGGTCTACTACTTATTATATTTAATGGCAAAACTCTAACATTACTGTAATACGACTAATACCTCAAAGGCATAAACAATAACATCATAACTATGAATAAAGGCATAAATACGAATTTAGGTTATGCTCTACATGTTTTTCTTCTTCAACAGAAGAAATAGTAGAATCGTACATTTACCCAAAAAAACGGGTATAAGTATCGAGCAATACCAGGTCAGTAATCGATTCCGATACCGTGTTCGCTGGTATCAAATACCGAGTACTCGGTATTGCCCAGCACTACTATTCTCATTGTAACATCAGAGTTAATGTGTACTACAGTATATGTGAGTCTAGACTAAAATAACAATTAGCAGTCTTTGTGGATGGAAAGGCAGAGTTATACAAAGCAATGACAGCTATAACAGCTAGTACCCAGTTTGTTATAATTTGAACACCCCAAATCTGGAGTATGATTGTGCTGTGTATATAATTTATACAGAACACCTTTTCCCTGAGATTGCTTGTACCTAATTATGCACATGTGTTGGCACATACCATCAGTAGTTATCTTCATTTTATGCCACACTAACATATTCCACAGCTTATCTTGTGTGAAAGCCTCCATGAAGTGGATGGCAGATGTGTCTGTTACATGTTCTTAGTCTTTCTTTTTATATCCTAGTAATCACTGCTGGGTGTCACTCAGCGGTTTTGCTGAGGCATACAACGATGTTTTTGAGATCAGCATTAATAAATATGGATCAGTCATTTCCAGCCAGATACAAACAGAAGGTATTACTTAACAGTACATTCTAATTATAGCAATTTTGTCAAACACTTTGCTCGAATAGAGTAATAAACAAAACAGTGTGGTTTACAAAATTAGTACAATTTAAAACTATTAATGTTGTTAATTGTAATGTTGTGTTTGGTATAAATGTTTACAGTATCTACATAAGCAATCTATAATGTATGTACTGCCAGATAATGATAGCAACTTAAAAAATTGTGATCTATTTATTTTATAAGAAACATGTTTTAATGTTGATGAAATGAACGTAAAACACGAATGAGACTTTATTTTGACTATATAACTACTCCGCTCAACAACCTCCTTGTCTAAATGTTTTCTATCTATATGGGCGTGTGATGAATAAAATTAGCATCAAGTAATTAAACATGAATATATACTACATACTGTATTATAACACCCTCCTTTTTATAAAAATTAATTAAGTTCTTTTGGTTGTTTTCTAGTTCTTTGCAAAAATAATTATAACAAATCCATGCGCATCCTAGTGTTCAATTGTTCACTATTTTAAACAAAATCCTAGTTCACTATTAAAACAAAATCAAAGTTCCTATTTTAAAACAAAATTCTTCAGATGTGTTGGTAACCGGCGCAAACGTTGAGATCTTCTAACTTCGGGAGTTTTTTCAGTGCTTTGACCAGAGCTCCTACTTTCTTGCGCATTTGCTAGAGGTGGAGGGCTTGCGGTTGAAGCTGTTGGTGGTAGGCTCGGTTCTTCCTCTGGTATGTCCATTGGGGTTAAGTGAATAGATTGCTCAGATATTCCAGCCGCTGGATCTTGAGTAAGTACACCAGTGTTCCTGGAAGGCGAATTGGTCTTCCTTAAATGAATTCTGTTTCTTCGAAGGACACCACAGGGTGTTTTTACTTCATACGATCTCTCATCCAAGCGTTTTCTCACTGAACCCAGCTGCCATTCTTTCTTTCCAAGTTGCCAGGGCTTGATTCTTACCGAGTCGCCTTCTTTCAATGGTGGAAGGTCACAGGCACCTCTGTTGTAGTACCGTGCTTGCTGCTGTTGATGTAGGCGCAGCTTGAGGCGTGTCACATCATCATCATCTACTGTACTTGGTTTAAGCAACTCAGCAGACATGGGCAAAAGACTCCTTGTTCTTCTACTGAAAAGGCACTGTGCAGGACTAATCTGCACAGTTGCAGGTGGTGTATTCCTGTGATCCAATAAGGCCAGGAATGTATCCGAGCCAGCTTTCTTGCACTTCATTATGACCTTCTTCGCCTCTTTCACAGCACTCTCAGCTTTGCCATTGGCTTGACTGTGACACGGACTATTGGTGAAATGTTCAAAATCCCATTCTTTTGAGAATTTGAGAAAATCACGTGACACGAACTGTGGACCGTTATCCGTAACTAATTGCTCCGGTATGCCATGCCTTGCAAAATGAGCCTTTAGCTTCTTAATCACGGACGTTGAAGTTGTACTTCGAAGATGATCTAATTCAAAGAAATCGCTGAAATAATCAGTTGTTACAAGGTAGGTTCTTCCAGCATGTTCGAAGAGGTTGGCTGCAACACACTGCCATGGTCGACTTGGTATCTCATGACTCCTGAGGGTTTCCTTTGTCTGGCTCCGTTCATACTCTCTGCACACCTCGCAAGAAGATACAAAGTTCTTGATGTCCCCAGACATCCCAAGCCAATATAGACATTCACAGGCTCTGTTAATACATCCATTGACACCAAGATGCGCATTGTGAACTCTCTTCAGCAGATCGCTTCTAATGGCTCGCGGAACCACCACTCTTTCCCCTCTGAAAATGAGTCCATCTTGAACGGACATTTCATCTCTCATGTTGTAGTAAAGAGAGATGATATCTGGTAGGGCATTTTTATGTTCAGGCCAGCCCTGTTGAATTACAGCTCTCAGGACCTGGAGAGACTCATTTCTCTCAGTCTCACGTTGTATCTGCAGAAGTCTCTCTTCTGATATTGGCAGGTACTTTAGCATGTTGATGATTTCGAATTCTCGTTCCCCTTGTTCGGTTGTTGGCAAATAGGCTCTGGAAAGTGTGTCTGCTAGCAGCATTGTTTTTCCACTTTGGTATTGGACTTCGACGTTGTACTTCTGCAAATGAAGAATCATTCCTTGCAGCCTCTTCGGTGCCCGATGTAGCGGCTTCTTGAGAATCGACTCAAGCGGTTTGTGATCCAAGTGAACAATTGTCTTTCGGCCAAAGGTATAATCATTGAACTTTTCAACTGCGACAACTACAGCCAACATTTCTTTTTCAATCTGGGCGTAATGAGATTCCGTTTCTGTTAACGCTCAGCTGGAATACGCAATGGACTGTCCGTTCTGGATCAAAGCAGCACCAAGACCACTTTGACTACTGTCGCACTGTATTTCCAGCTGTTCTGCGGACTGGTAATATGCCAAGACTGGTGCAGGTGAGATGAGCTTCTTCACGTCACTCCAGGCTTTCTCATGCGTGTCATTCCAACTCCACTCAACATCTTTGTGAGTAAGATCTCGCAGAGGCTTCATGACGTCAGACAAATGGGGAAGGAAAAGACTGAGATAGTTTACCATCCCATTCAGGTGTAGTGTGTCGTCTTGGTTCTTTGGACGAGGCATTTCTGTTATTGCTCTAATCTTCTCTGGATCGGGTTTCAGACCTTCGGTGGTCAACAAATGTTCATGAAATGGAACTTCTTTACACTTGAACTCCAGCTTCTGGGCATTTAACTTTATGCCCTTGTGCTGGCATCTATCTACACATGAAGTTGGCCAAGTTCCTATCATGATCAGCTTCACTTGTACCATATATCAAAACATCGTCGGCGATACACTTAACACCAGGAAGACCTTCTAACTCTTGATACATTGAGACCAAATGGAAGGCGAAGCCATCGGAACCAACCATAAGGAGTTGCAAAAGTTGTAAGAAGACTGGGCTCATCATCCAATTTAAGATGCCAAAAGGCTGACGCTAAATCCACTTTAGTGAACACACAAGCATTGGTCAGGTCAGGTAATAGATCATCAATCACAGGAATTTGGTAACGTTCCCTCTTCAAAGTAGCATTCAAGGGTTTCGGATCTATGCAAACACGCAACGAACCCGATTTCTTTATAGCGACCACAATTTGGCTGACCCATTCAGTTGGTTCGTCAACAGGGGCGATGACTTTCAGATCCTCTAATCTTTCCAGTTCCTTCTTGAACTTCTCCCTTACGGCCACAGGTATCTTTCTCGCTGGTAACACCACAGGTTTACAGTTGGGATCTACTTGAAGATGAACTTTGCCAGGCAGTGGTCCAAGCTTGTCGAAAACATCCGGATATTTGATCGTAAGGTCCTCGTCAGACTTCTCTATGACATTGACAAAGTTTTCACTGTGAACTGTTAACAATTTCATTCTCTCTACCACATTTAGACCCAACAAAGGTGTGAGGTCCTCCTTGACGACCAGAAATCGAACTTCGTACTTTTCGTCATTCTTTGGGTTGACCACTAGTAGAGTACTGGCTCCCACGGGTCTGACCTTAGTGCCATTCCACATGACGAGTGTTTTTGAACACGGAGCAAGTTCTACATCTTTGGCAAACTTGAGCGGTAATATATTTGCACTTGCACCACAATCGATCTGAAACTTTACAGCTTCTTCACCGACATACATTTTCGCAAACACGGCCTTTTCTTCCACTGCTTGAAGTTTGACCATACCGATTTCTTCGAGCTCCTCTTCACTCTCGATACTGTAAACGGAGGCTTTCTTGCATTTCTTGGCGAAATGGTTCTTCTCCTTGCATCGGTTACACGTCTTTCCCCATGCAGGACATTTCTTCTTATCTAGTGCGTGTCCGTAGCCACAGAACTTGCAAGAAATCTTCTTTCCAGTTTGCGAGCCTGTCTTTCCTTCGAAGCTCTTTGGTTACTTTCCTCTCGACTTAACTTGATTGATTTCTTTAGGATCTACGAGAGACTTCATCATCTGCATGTCTGTAATCTCCTCACTTCGACATATATCTATGCAATGATTTAAGGTGAGTGTCTTTCCTTCGAAGCTCTTTGGTTACTTTCCTCTCGACTTAACTTGATTGATTTCTTTAGGATCTACGAGAGACTTCATCATCTGCATGTCTGTAATCTCCTCACTTCGACATATATCTATGCAATGATTTAAGGTGAGCTCTCTTATTCTTAACAGCTTCTTGTTGTTTTTTCATTCTTTATTCCCAGCACAATTCAATCACGAATTAAACTAGCGCGAAGGCACTCACAAAAATTGCAAGTCTTTGCCAGGGTCTTTAACTCTGCGACGAAGTTGTCCACTGACTCAGTTGGAAGTTTATCTCGTCTGTTAAAGCAGTACTGATCTTTCGTAGATTTCGTTAACTTCACCAATACAATGTTTTTCCAATTTGTTCATGACCACACGCCAGTCATTTGCATTCTCCCCAGTTACAGAACTAAATGTTTTAATGACCTTTAGACCATCGTCTCCGATCGCATGTTTGAACATCGCTAAGTGGTATTGTTTGCTTTCTTGTTCTAATCTCGAGATTACAAAATAGTTGCTGTACTTCTTCCATAATTTCCAGTTCTCAGCAATCTCACCACTGTTTCTCAAATCGAGAGGCTGAAGCGGTAATATTTGATGAAACATTGCCGATTGAGTCGCTTGCACATGAGGTATTTGGCCTTGAGGCGGTTCATTTCCTTCAGCCATGCCGTAGACGGTATACTTTGTCAACGACTAATGGTTATGAGTTACTTTATCCCACCGCTGCCACCATGTTTTAATGTTGATGAAACGAATGTAAAACACGAATGAGTCTTTGTTTTGACCATATAACTACTCCGCTCAAGAACCTCTTTGTCTAAATGTTTTCTATCTATATAGGCACGTGATGAATAAAATTAGCATCAAGTAATTAAACATGAATATATAATACATATTATAACAAAGTTCCTGGGTGAGGATCCCGAAGAAGAAAAAAAGACAAAAGACAAAAGGCAATATTGGTTAGTGCATCTACCTTGCATTCTATAATAATTAGTGGTGCAATATGAAGCCATAAATATATATATATATATATATACTGTATAAGGTACACTGTACATGTATATCGATATCAACATTCTAAGCTAGTTAGCCAATCAGTGAATGTGTAACACCTCAGAGGTGCTTCTGTTTTTGCAAGGCAAGAGCGAGTAGACTATATTGTTGTTTTTTGTCATAATTTGATAACAAAAATAAGACTTTTCTGCAAACTTACACCCATTGGGAGCCTGTGGAAGCTTGAGTGCCATTTCAAATTTTCATATTATATAAATCAGTAAATGGAAATTTGCTGCTTGTGAATAATTAATTTGAACCCAGTCAGATCTAAACCCTAACCTTTGCTGAATTATATACAGCACTCTGTTAAAAGGGCTCAGACTCTTTGTGTGAGACAGGGATGCAAAAGTAGAAAGTGCATTTGCTTAAAAAAGCTAGATGAATACCCAGGTGCCCGCTTGCTGCTAATTATAATAAGTAATACATTAATGCCATACAGTTTTATCTTTGCTGCTGTTATAGTCACTTAAAATACATTACTACATGCCTCAAGCAATTTTTTAACCTCTTTCACAATATATCTTATCACTTTAATGATATTAAACTTTTATAGGCGTTTTTCCTGGTGAGTTGTCATCGAAAGTGATTGCCCGGTGTTTTTGGCATAGAGAAGTGGAGGAAGAACTCGCATCTATGGGTCTCAGAGAGAAATGGACATTCTGTAAAGAACCTGAACCTTTATCTGGGAATTGTGATATCTGGAAATTGTGACAAGGCAATGGAAATGGTAGACAAAGTCCGATGTGATGAGTTGTACACACACACCTGTTCTGAGCACTGTAGGAGCAAAGGTACTGTAGATGAATGTACTGTTATTGAAAAATGATCCAAACTACTTTGACAGTCCATTTGATAAGTAATTTTACAACATTTGTGTCCGTTCTGTATTGGGGTACAGTCACTTGACTTCATCTTGTGTCTATATACACCAATACAGAATAGCCACTCATGTTATAAATAGTACATATACATAGATCAGTATGCAATTTATTTTAATCGAGATTTATTCTGTAGGTTGTGGTCAGTTGTATGTGGCAGATGGCAATTGGAAACTCCGATATGCGCACTGCATGTGGAAAGTGCCTGTCTCAATTCCTGGATTTGGTCCAGTTAATTATCCGAATGTCTGTCCTATATCACCCAAGCGTGCTCATGCGTTTTGTGAGACTCATTGTGCCAAGGCTCGTCAGTTGGGATATCCAGCTGAACTGAAAGAATTTTACAAATACTGTGGTGTTACTAATACAGATTTAAATGCAGGTTTGTTTATGTGTGGGAACCACCGAGTATGTTAATCAAACGGTAACTCCGAACAGTGATAACATTTTTAATTTAACGTTTCGACTATGTTTTTGTCATCACCAGGAATGATTAAATTGCTTGGTAATGCCCTGTATATATTACCCCTCAGACCAATGACGTTATGGCTATTAGAAAACTTGCGTTTCGCAGACAGAACCAGAAATTAAAATCAGAGGGCACTAAGGCGTCTATAGTTTTATATTGATAGCCATAAAACGTCATTGGTCTCACAAATAAGGCATTACCAAGTGACTAAAACATAATCGAAATGTAATGAATTGAAAATGTTATCACTGTTCAGAGTTATCATTGTTGTGTATTTCTTTATTTGCTGTTACTATGTTTATGTTGTTAAGAATGTGGCAATTTATAATTTTCTACATAAGAGATGTCATCACAGTTGATACTTACAGGTATTACAGGTGTGATAAGAGATGTCATCACAGTTGATACTTACAGGTATTATCAAAAATGAATAATTGAACTTAATAAACCCTTTTTCCAAATGTAACTCACCCTTTGAGATGGACTTTTCTAATCATAGACACTTCCTATGAGAATGTATCCAGTTGTTTGGATGAATTTTCCAAAGATCAAGATGATGATGATATTAATGCGTCTGCATTTCAAGGTACTATATATTTGTGTGAATTGTCCATGCGAAGTAAAAAACAGGAAAATCATAGGTCCATGTTAAACTGCCCCAGCTTTTTCCCTACTTAAATATGTGCATCCGGAACCGCATTGCAAACATGTTGCATCAAGTAAGGTTGGGCCAGTACTAAATCTGTAGACCATTGGATTGCCTGTCCCTAGTCTGACATTCCTGCTGTCCAACACCTACTGTACTTATACATTCTTGTCTCCTCCAACTTGCCTCATGCGAAGATCACGTAATTATTGTAAAATACAGTAACAAAAAAATGTTTTCTTTTATCTGTCATTGACTTGTTCTCTGTGCCTCATTGCTAGGCCAAGGTAACATATTCTTACAATTATTTGCGGTTGCATATAGGGTAATATTTTTTTAATCTTAAGGGACAGCAGATTTTCTTAAGACAAATCCTGAGTTTATGGAAGATCAGTCTCAAGTGGAAGAGATTACCTGCAACAAAGATACTGGTGGGCTAAAGGTGTTTCATTGTTGGTCCCAGGGAGTTTTCTTTATTGTAAGCGCCGGAGGTCACATTGAATATCGGCAACCACTTTACAGGTATGCACTGATGTGCTCTTTAGCATAATTGAACAACTATTATTTTGATTAATTTATCATCCTTTTAACCAATACGTATAACACCAATGTCTTGTTTTCATGGCTGTTGAAATTTCCCCTGTTGTAACTTTAAGTTTCTAATGAACAGCAAATATGATTCTTGCTCCTTACATTTTGTAATACACATTCTAATCCCCCACCTTATTAAATTACTTTTAAGGTCTGAGTCACCAACACAAGCCTTCCTGGTGACAATTTTATGGTTGTACCGGAAATTCAAGGGGATGAAGGAAATGCACGCTGATGAAGCTATTCGACAGGCAATTTCCTCTATATGTTTAGCATATGACAACATGTGCCACATGGATAGATTGCGAATTTCAAAATCAGACCTTCCTCCACCTGAACCTTTCAATGAAATTTGGAAGTTAGTTTCGAAAGTAATCGATCGGCTTCATTTGAGGAATCACGTTGATGCCAAGTGCAAGGAACTCTATCATCCAGACCAAAAAGTTCCACCTGAATTCAACATAATCGCTTGCGAACAAACTTTCATTTGGGCGAGTCGGTTTAAGAAGGTGATGTGTGCAATGCCACATGTGCATCAGTTCTTTTTCCTTCACCGGTTGGTTAAATATCGAAATAGATACACGGAGTAGTGCCACCGGATGAGAAAAATGCCAATTCTTCCAAAAGTTGGAAAACATCCTGGTCATTAGACATTATATCCATGAAGCCTAGTTCTCATATGTCGCCGATCGTCGCCGATTAATGATTTAGATGCATGTTAAGTAAAAGAATAAAAGCAGTGCTTTTCTGCATAGTTCTTTATTACTTAACATGCTGCTGCACTTCCCGTTTTAACATGCATCTAAATCATACATCGGCGACATAGGAGAAAACTTTTTAAGCCAGAGTAGCGTTAAACTATGTCTGATTTTTCACCTGGCTGCGTGGGAACTTATTTGTTAACATCCAAAATATTGATATTTTTTTAATTTTTACCATATTGTTGTATATCGTCTTATGACTTTATATGCAAATCGTGAAAAAAAATTCTCTTCACGTATCAGTTGCTGCTTTTCACGGTTTCCAATGGGAATTGGGTGCCTGGTTCATCGGACTTGGTATAAATGTAACATTTGTGTCTATGCAGAATTGCAAAAGCAATTTTGAGTTTATATATATATATATATATTATATATTATATATTATATATTATATATTATATATTATATATTATATATTATATATTATATATTATATATTATATATTATATATTATATATTATATATTATATATTATATATTATATATTATATATTATATATTATATATTATATATTATATATATATATATATATATATATATATATATATATATATATATATATATATATATATATATATATATATATATATATATATATATATATATATATATATATAATATATATATATATATATATATATATATATATATATATATATATATATATATAATATATATATATATATATATATATATATATATATATATATATATATATATATATATGTAATATATCAACAACGAGTTTGAGTGTTTCATCAGGGGATCCAAACACGAGAAAACATGATGAAAGCACGAGGCCGAAGGCCGAGTGGTTTTATTGTTTTCGAGTGTTTGGATTCCCCTGATGAAACACGATAAACGAGTTGTTGATATGGCATCTCAATCGAGCGATTTCAATTACAAAATACAATTAAAATAAACCCTCAAGAGATTTTATTTTTGAGTGTGTGTAAAATTTATTCATACAGCAACTTGTTTATTTTGCATAGATAATTAAGATCTTAAGAATTAGATGAACACCGGTTTTCATCTAATATCTTGGGCTTTCCTGGCGTATCCAACGTCAATCAGGTGATTGAATGGACTATTGTAATTGGCTGATTATCTCATGAATTATTAATGAGTTTGAGATGCACAGAATCAAAAACTAAATTTTCAAATTTATACTACAGAACGGAACCGCGTCACTGTCTGTGATTTCGTTTGTTAGTTCCGACATGTCGCCAAAGAAAAAGTTGAACTCATCTTTGCCGCATATGAGAACCAAGCTTAAAGTGTATATGAAACTAAAATTAAGTTTGTCTTATTTGAACTCTTAAAATAATAGTATATATTCATTTTACAGCTTTCATATTTCTACTTAGTTCTTGAGATATTTAGACTATGTCATATTCAAATGAGATATCGAAATTTTTCTTTGTTATATTCGAAAATCGTGAATAGTTTTTTTGAGAATTATTATTGAACAAAATCACTTGACACTTTGCATATGTTCAGTTGTGCTAAAGTTTTTGCGGGCTTGGGTTCGACAGCGTGCAATATATACCTTGTTTTGGATAGAGGTTCGATCCAAAACAAGGTATTATTGCACGCTGATCACGTCAGCAGCTGAAATAACGCGTCAGCTTCCAGATACGGAGAATTGGCGGGGGCGTTTTGGCCAATCACAAACGAGAATAAAGTTTGAATATATAATAATCACCGATATTCACCTCGCCTTGGGCGAAGAACTGTTAAAGTGCCTAAAAATTAAAAAAGATATTACCAATATCATTATGGATTCTATATATCGACTAAGGTGAATAGTTGAATGCCAAAATATTTTCTGACTTGAGCTTCTATTTGTTGTTATATTGAGGTTTGTATTTCCAAAATGTTAATGAGTGCGTGTGTTTCTCATTTTCTTATCATAACCGCTTGAAGATTTTAATAAGAAAAATATGATAAAATATAGAATATACTATAAATATTCAGTTGTCCTTCAGCAGCGTGTACATGTGAAGAAGAAGAATTTCAAATCCAGAACATATACTATTCAAGTATTCATTAACATGTGAATTGGGTAATATTTCTGGCTGTAACGGAACAGTGCGTATGCAAATTATGCCTATACATCTCCTTGCCATTTTCGAAATACAAACAACAAATAAAATGTAACAAAAATAATAAATATAACAACAAATAAAGTTTAAATCAAAAAAATATTTTGGCATTCAACTATACACATTAAATAGAATCCATATGCAGTAATATCATATTTGGGGTTATAAGCACTTTAAATATTGATCGATTTTATTGTATAATAATCCGCGACTTTGGCGGTTTGAACGGCTGGGGTAGACTTTCTCAAAGTCCTTTTCAAACTTTTTTGACCTTTCGATATTTTTGACTTTTGGTTCCTCGTTGAAAAGGACTTTTCCCACCTGCAACGCGCCAAAATTCACCGGTGAATTTTTCGACCGGTTACGTAATTCGGGAAGTAATTATATTCAGGCTAAATTGCTATGCAAGTGCTATCTTTGGAAGTTGGAGTTCAACAGACTCTTGAAAACATTTTAGTAGGGGTAGAACCACTTTCCATTGCATGTACGACAACCCGAAACACGTCAAAACAGGGCAATGTACATCTCAGCGATTTCCCGCCAGAATATTTAATTAGATTCAAAAACCTGCAAGCGAAACAAGTCCGCTTCTTTCCTCCCGCTTTTCCGCTCTCCCGCCTTTCCACCCGCCCGCAAAAACTAGCGCTAAAGCCTGGTTTTCATATGTCGCCGATCGTTGGCGATTTGTGATTTAGATGCATGTTAAAACGGGAAGCGCAGCAGCATGTTAAGTAATAAAGAACAATGCAGAAAAGCAGTGCTTTTATTCTTTTACTTAACATGCATCTAAATCATGGGTCGGCGACGATCGGCGACATATGAGAACCAGGTTTAAGTGGAGGACTTGGTAGGTTGGGGTTAACACGTGCGGAATCTCAGGAATTTTCGGGCAAACAACATTGGAATAACAGTATGCCGACTACTAAACACTGTAGTGTGCGTGGGGAACATGTAAAAATGACGCACGCTTGCCTCATAAATTGCACTACAGAGTATAGACTGTAAATAGTTATTGAAAACAATATGTATTTCTGTAATATTATATCATTATGTAAATTTAGAGTTGCTAAAATAAAAATTGAGCGGAATGTCACGCAGTTAACTGTGGTCGGCATATGGAGACTATGGAGTCAGGAGCGTCTGGAATGTCTGGAATGCATGTTGCGTGCAAATGCATGTTGCGTATGGCGCACCGTTTGTTAAAAAAACAACTCGAGCTACTGTAAGATCACATTACTATATATAGTAAGTGAAGGTCAGTCTTTTGGGTCACATAGGGCCCATATACATACGCAGGTTGTCACATGCAGTGCTAAGATCTAAAGTCTATTAAACAGTACACATTGGTCACAGAGAAAATCAAAACACAACCCTGGCCTGGTGCCAATTCTCCGATAGAAAATACAATTTGCCATAACAAAACACGATCGCCTCCGCACATGTACACAGCGTTCATGTGTCGAGTCTCTTCGGGTATTAAATATCAACACAACTATTAACGGCGTGTACTTGCCAGCGACATTACTGACCAATAAGTATGTCTGTGAACACAAAAAACACATCCGAGACGAGAAAGACTTGATCAGACATCAGGAACAAAGCATTTGGCATGCAGGCATCAGTTTCGCAAAGCCTGGTGGGATGACGTTAGGGTGATACGTTTCGAAATGGCAATCATACGTGTTTTACTTCCGATTTAACGTGTTTTGTAGGCTTCATCGACAACTTTGTTGTCATTTATATATCGCAATTTTTGTTGCCATTGCGATATATAAATCATAAGTGTATTTGTCATTGCGATTTATAAATCACAAGTGTTGTACTATTGCGATTTATAAATCGCGCTTTTTACTGCGAACTTTAATTTATCATCTATTTTAATTTTTTTCTATTTAGAATTATATTCGATTACAGCTGAATTTATAGCTATAAATATAAATATAAACAATAAAGATAGGCCTATATGATGCATGCATGTCTCTGTGTTTACTGCATGCCTTTGGTTGAATTTGCATCTGAGTTTACACAATAATTCAACCTGCAACGAACAGGGAATCGTGTTATTTAGTATATTTACATCATAGTACAATGAAATAGTTCACAGGCACGATGTTAATAACAGTTATGCATAACAGCGGCCATTGTGAATACAATACAATACAATACAATACAATACATACAATACAATACAATACAATGCAATGCAATGCAATGCAATGCAATGCAATGCAATGCAATGCAATGCAATGCAATGCAATGCAATGCAATGCAATGCAATGCAATGCAATGCAATGCAATGCAATGCAATGCAATGCAATGCAATGCAATACAATACCAATGCAATGCAATGCAATACCAATGCAATGCAATGCAATGCAATGCAATGCAATGCAATGCAATGCAATGCAATGCAATGCAATGCAATGCAATGCAATGCAATGCAATGCAATGCAATGCAATGCAATGCAATATATATATATATTTAACAATTAGATTATGAGCTCGAAATTTCTATGAGTGAATAGTTGACGAGAGCGGAGCTCGAGTCAACTATCATCTCATAGAAATTGAGAGCGAATAACCTAATTGTTTTAGTAGAAACTAACTTGTGTACCTTAGTTCTTCCAAATTATTTCAAAAAACGAAGCATAACCATTGTTTCTGTGTGAAAACCAAGGCAAAACAATCTTTCACTCCTCGTGTCCTCCATGTTGTTTTACTGCATGGCCGCGCGAGTACTGGTACTCAATTTGCTACTCGCGATCTATTGACGAATTATCGAGTAGAGCAGCCAATCAGATTGCAGCATTTGCAATAGAATACTAGTAAGTTTCTACTAAATATAAATATATATATATATATATATATATATATATATATATATATGTATATATATATATATATATATATATATATATATATATATATATATATATATATATAATTAACACTTTGATACGAACACGAATGACGTCATTTCAACCGGAAAACATGCCTAGGGGAAACACG
>OZ035997.1:70231249-70233749 GCA_964035015.1 Corallium rubrum
TAATAAATATCAACATAATTTTACTCCATGACAAGGAAAATGCCCATTAGTCTTGGGAGAATTTGAATGTGTTCTGCAGGTTTTTAGTAATTTTAGGTTGCGATGTCCATACTCTAGAATTTCTGGTCCACTTTTTAGCCAATCAGAATGCAGGATTGCAATGGATTATGGACTGGGCTATGAATCCTAGTCCATAATCCTTTGAAATCCTGCATTCTGATTGGCTAACAAGCAGTCTGGAAGTCTAGAGCATGGACCTCGCAAGCTAAAACCACCCCAAAACCTGCAGAAACCGTGAAAATCCAGCCAAACAAAGGAAAAAATATTACTACCAATCACAGTTAGTCTGAACTGGGAAAATGTTGTCCTTATAGTCTTGGATGTATGGACTTTGGCCTCAGTATGTATAGTCAAGACATCTGGCAACATTTTCCCAGTATGGATCTTCAGTTTGGCTGAAGGACCAGGAGTCCGGTGAGGGTGCTAATCTCAACATGTGTGGAGTCATTTTACATATGTGGATAAGCATGATATATGAACAAATTTCTGTGATCTGAATATTTATTCGTTTCTATGCATGGTACATTCGTGACTTGTGTGGTAATAAGGGTTGTTGGGCACTGGGAATAATAAAATCTATTCTTGACAAATTCCAAATAACGAGTGTCATCTGTGAAGTTATGGAAGATTGTCATACTTCACGAGGTCAGCTGATACATGTAGTGTCATTTGCTTGTTTAAAATGCTTTAGGGAGCACTAAGCAGCAATCGGCACTTCTGGTAACCGCATCTTTGACTGCAAAGTTCAACCGAGGTTTGGCTGCTGTTTGACCACTGCTTGACCACCATTTGACTGCTGTTTGACCCATTTGACTGTCGTTTGACCATGGTTGGACCGTTGTTTGACCGCTGTTCGACAACAGTCGCATTGTTAGGTTACTTCTCTGCAGTACTGTAAATACACTAATTAGTATATATAATCAGCAGAAGTGTTCAAACAGAAAAAGCACATTTAAATTAAACATTTAAAAGAAACATTTAAATGAGAGAAAATGACATCATCAGCCATATAATTTGCATATTTCCAAAACGTGAATATCTCTTGAACGAGACGAGACATTGACAAACCACAAACGCCGTTCATCCTCGTTGGAAATGTACTTTATGACAAGATAAAAAAAAGACTAATGATTTTTCATCACAGTGACGGTTTAAGAGGCAAATTGTGGCAAGTGCGGGTATAATCACATTACAGTGTGGGTAATACATCGGAAATTATATGGTAGCCATCAATAAAGGTTTAGAGATTAGAAATTTTGTATTTTGTACCTGGGTGACTTGTCTCTGACGTTTCTCTGGGCTGCACTATAACATAAAAATATACACACAGTAACTGTACATTTTAAGCACAGAATTTTTAGCAAATGAATATATTTTGTCATAAGCATTTAATAAGTAAAAAATCAAGCCAAACTATACCAAAATACAAGGAAGTCAATGTGGTAGATTGACCAATGTAATGGCTAGTATTTTATTCTCAATGGGCAGCATGCTCCTCTCAAAAATGGCTACCCAATGACATGCAAAAATCAGCTTCTACTCAAGACCTATACAGTTAAGGTATAATTATAGCAGTACAACTGTCAACTTCTGATTACCAGTTTTAGATGCTCAACAATTTTGCTGTTAGCTGTGAGTATATGTAAGGTTCATTTTAGGTAAATTAAACAATACCTTGTTGGAATATTTCAATTGTTTTATAATAATCCTGAAAATTAGAAAAACATATTTTAAAAATAATAGGTTCACAGAGTCTGACTCTGAAAATGCAGTTTTGTTATTAATGTTATTCCTCAAGTATACTCAAATTAGGTAATAATTTTCTAAAATTAGAATATAATGCAATTTTATTAACCATGATAGTACATGTAGTAAGCTTTTGAAGTTCAAAAAATATAAATGCACACATGTTTGGCTTGACAAAATCAATTTTGGAATACAAACAAATCTAATTGTTGACATTGTTTAACTAATTAACCCTTTGTTGCATGGGACATGAAAGATCACTGCGCGTTGTTGAAATTTGATATCCAGTGTTATTTTATAATTTATAACTAATTGCTATTACTGTAACATGTCTTGTACCACTTTGTTTAAGCCTGGTTCTCATATGTCGCCGATGGTCGCCGATCGTCGGCGATTTGTGATTTAGATGCATGTTAAAACAGGAAGTGCAGCAAAGTGCAGCAAAATGTTAAGTAATAAAGAACAATGCAAAAGAGCAGTGCTTTTATTCTTTTACTTAACATGCATCTAAATCATGGGTCGGTGACGATCGGCGACATATGAGAACCAGGCTTTAATAGCTGGTTGCACAACATGTTGTTCGATGTTAAGCAAAGAAAACTGAGCTCTATTAATAACTCTGAGTTCAAAGATCTAACGACAGCTTGTACAGCAAAAACTAACAAAACAGTACAACCTCCAAGCTGAAAGTATC
>OZ035997.1:70261249-70598749 GCA_964035015.1 Corallium rubrum
CTGTCTGTACATGTCTGTATATGTCTGTCTGTACATGTCTGTACATGTCTGTCTGTACATGTCTGTACATGTCTGTCTGTACATGTCTGTACATGTCTGTCTGTACATGTCTGTACATGTCTGTCTGTACATGTCTGTCTGTCTGTACATGTCTGTCTGTCTGTCTGTACATGTCTGTCTGTCTGTACATGTCTGTCTGTCTGTACATGTCTGTCTGTCTGTAACCAGAATATTTTAAAAAGTAACACTTGGAAGGGTTGGACAATAGGTAAAAAAAATTAGACAATTGGACAAAAAAATTATAAAAATTTATTATAATTACAATAAAGTGATCATAGCCCAACGGACATGTTGTTTTTGGTATGACTACAAATGCAATCAAGCATTTTATCCATACATCAGCTGAGTATGCAGGCTAGTTCACCAGACGTACATACACATGTATACGTCTGTACGTACATGTGTACATCTGTTTATAGCGTAATGACTAATGGTTCGCCTCTACATGTGTACGTCTGGTGAGCTAGCCTGCATGCTCAGCAGAATGGTTCATCTCCCTGTAAACGTTTTCTAACTAGCAAAAACCCGCTAACAAGAACTTACATTTTACGAAATCAGCCTGGAATAGGTTCTTATATTCTTATATATTCTTTTATTTATTTATTTATATATATATATATATATATAGTACTGAGCGCAGTCCTGAGCGCAGTCCTGAGCGCAGTCCTGAGCGCAGTCCTGAGCGCAGTCCTGAGCGCAGTCAAGGTTTTTTAATTAATACTCATGGGAATCTTATAGACCACTTTCATAGAGGCCTTCACTTTAAATATCTTTTATGTACATCTAAATGAGCGTTTCTGGCCTCGTTATGAAGCAAAGATTCTTTTGAATTGCAGACACACACTTATTAAGATGCACATAAAAGAATATTCAAATTAGTCACTATTATGATAGTGGTCTATAGTCAGATGTTTACAAATTCATATATCTCATACAATTTTGTTAATAATTACATCGTCACTTTTAATAAGGACGGCAAGCTCAAATAATTAAAGCATGTAACTCGGCAGAAGAGTGCAACAGAAACAAATAGCGCATATCATCTGGGGCACGTTATTTCTAAAAAAACACTTAGTAATTGTTATTCCTTTTTGTTGGCCTAGAAACTCCGTGAACGCAAGCTCGCCACGGAAACAGCAACGCTCTATACAGAGACTATGAAAAGAAAAATAAGGGCAGCGCTGGTGCCAGAAGAAATGGCGCCTGAAGTCAGTGCCTACGAGACAGATGAAAGCGACCAAGATGTCATTGGTCCATCAGACGAAAAAAAAGGCATGAGACTGGCAGCATCGAAAAAGAAAGTGATGTTGACACAGCCACTTAGCTGGAGATCTACAGAGTTCTCTGAAACTTTGAAAAGTTTGGACCGAAAAACAATGCGAAAGAAGACAGAGCGAGCAAGAGCAATGGTTGTTAAAAGAAAAGAAACCAAACCTTGTCAAAGATCCTCCCGAAATAATGCCCGCATGGGCAGTGAAAATCGAGCGCAAGCTTTGCCAAGCTAAACTGTTCATGATCACTAAACTGGAATTTTGACAATTTAAACCATTGTGCTATATAAAATATTGGCTTG
Organism: Corallium rubrum; assembly: GCA_964035015.1. Classification (NCBI taxonomy): domain Eukaryota; kingdom Metazoa; phylum Cnidaria; class Anthozoa; order Scleralcyonacea; family Coralliidae; genus Corallium; species Corallium rubrum. Next base: position 70,262,883 of record OZ035997.1, read on the forward strand.
CTAATAGAATTTTTATGCTTTCCGCCCTAGACTGAGATTTAGATAAGTAGGTATTATGATAATGATAATACTGTGTAATTAGGCATTGCGGCTAGGATAAGGAAATGCCTTAAATATCTCGGGGAGACGGGCAGATACAACAAAGATTGCTGAAGGGGTGATAAACACACCCATTGCAAGGATAAATTCATTCACGCACGAACTACTGTGAAGTGAACATCATTTTATTGTTGTAGACAATTTCTAAAGTTTCGCCAACTTTTCATTAATTTTCTTCCGCTTTCATTATTTCAGGTAAGCATTTCTCATCTATACTTTACGATTTGCTCATAAACTATATTGTATATCAAATTTATTTGTTCCTCGTGTTCTGAGGATTTTTAATACCACACTTGTATACCAACGTTGTTGGTTTATCATCACTGTTCTTCACGTCTTTGAAGATTGTACTAACTAATATAATTGTACCAACGTTGTTGGTTTATCATCACTGTTCTTCATGTTTTTGAAGATTGTAATCACTAATATAATTGTACCAACGTTGTTGGTTTATCTGAATTGTTCTTCATGTTTTTGAAGATTGTAATCACTAATATAATTGTACCAACGTTGTTGGTTTATCTGGACTGTTCTTCAATGTTTGTGAAGATTGTACTTACTAATATAATTGTACCAACGTTGTTTTAATTGGTTTATCTGAACTGTTCTTCATGTTTTTGAAGATAGTACTAACAAATATAATTGTACCAACGTTGTTGGTTTATCTGAACTGTTCTTCATGTTTTTGAAGTTTGTTCTGACTAATATAAGTGTGCCAACGTTGTTGGTTTATCTGAACTGTTCTTCATGTTTTGAAGTTTGTTCTGACTAATATAATTGTGCCAACGTTGTTGGTTTATCTGAACTGTTCTTCATGTTTTGAAGTTTGTTCTGCCTAATATAATTGTGCCAACGTTGTTGGTTTATCTGAACTGTTCTTCATGTTTTTGAAGTTTGTTCTGACTAATATAATTGTACCAACGTTGTTGGTTTATCTGAACTGTTCTTCGTGTTTTTGAAGTTTGTTCTGACTAATATAAGTGCGCCAACGTTGTTGGTTTATCTGAACTGTTCTTCATGTTTTTTAAGTTTGTTCTTATAATGTACCTTTGGCTATCCAGAGCTTGCCAATTGGCGACATGAAAATGTCTGCCAGGCTTGCTTTGCAAAACTTTTACATTACATATTAGCATCGTTTTTTCTTGCAGCCCAACGATGCCATAATTTTATTACGTCTACTCTATATAATCCCTTCTCATTACTATTGTATACTGTTATGTAAGTTTTATCCTTGTATAGTATGCCACCCACAAAAAGGCAATCACGTAAACGACCAGCCAATGGCCCAGCTAGCGGTTCGCATCCTCGACATAGTCCTCGTTCGTCGACCAGAAACAGCATGGCAGCCACTCTTAATGCTGCTCCACTCTTGCAACCATCGAACCACGGTGTTTATTTTCTTTACACTAACTACATATATGGCACCCTCATTTTTGTCTTTGCCTTTGAGGATGTCAAGTTAATTTTCTGGCTGTGAACCATCTCATGCACATATGTGAATATCCTGTACCTTGGATTAGATTCTGCCGTTTTGTTTTCTTTTGCCTTACAGAATTCAGTACTTATCTCACCCAGAGCTTGATTACCAATTTTTCCGAGTGCCTAAATGGTTGATCTACATGGTTGAGTCAGCATTTGGGGGACCAGATTTCAAATATATACATAATCAATTGTGGCACTGATGACGGAGGGACCAGCGGAACAACAAATATTACGAATATTCAGTGAACTAATACTTTGTCAACTTAGCCTTGCATTTATAATCTTATTTATAGCACTTAACAATTTGCAGGAACTGATGTAAGGACTCTAATTTTATTAATGCTTTGTGGGGAAGCTTGCTGGTTTTATCTTGTCCCCACTCAGGTTTTCCTGTCAACTGGCTTTTCCCAAAGGGTTTTTACCAGCAGCAGGTTTTTTCCTGGCTTCCCTGATTTACCAGCTTGTATAGACCACTTGCACTTATTTCTTTGGTGGATGTCAACTACAAACTACAGTATCTTCATTGATTAATTTCTCGGTTAAAGTCAAACTTTTATTTTGTCCTCCAGATCCACCGTTTTTGACGTAAGGAGCAAGAGGTGTATATAAATACGTGTAATGGCATACTCATAACCATTTAGTAGTAAATTAGGAGACTGTCTAGCAAGGGCAGCAGTCTTTCCAAGGCCTTGTAACAATCAGCTTGACCAATTTTATTGAAAGTTCGCAGTTTGTGTTCACTAGAGAACGGGATTATCTAGCAAGGGCGGAAATCCTTTAACCTCCTTGAAACAAACCGAGCTGGGCTAAGCCAAGCTGACAGAGCTGTCTTATTGCAGTGTCACAGAGCCGTTTAGGTTAGTATTTTAGAACGAGTAATTTTTGTTTGGTAACGATTACTCACAGCCGGTGTCAGGATACATTGGATAGATTTTTAAAATTATGCGTTCAACTCGGAATTCCAATTGCGCCTGAAAAAACATGCAGTCCCGCAACAACTCTCACATTTGCAGGCATTGAGTTAGATTCTATAAAATGTGAAGCCCGTTTACTGCGCCATAAAATTGAAAAGTGTGTGCAGACTATTGCGGGCTTTCTACACCGAAAGAAGGTTACCCTCAAAGAACTTCAATCTTTGATAGGATTACTGAATTTTGCTTGTTCCGTGGTTACGCCAGGTCGTGCACTTTCGCGACGGCTTATTGACTTAACACATGGGGTCAAAAGTCCGGGTCACTATATTCATCTGCGCCGTGAGACCAAGGAAGATTTGCACCTTTGGCAAACCTTCTTGTCTTCTTTCAATGGTGTTTCCTTTTTTCTGGATGAGACATGGCGGAATTCGAACAAACTGAATTTGTTTACTGATGTGTCAGGCTCCATCGGTTTCAGCACTATCTTTGGCACCGAATGGTGCTATATATAATTACACACTTGGCACAGTCAAGCTTGCAGAAATCTTCCATTCCTACTTATACATGGGCATGGAAATTATTCACTCAATTTCACGGCAGCATATACCAGACAGCCCGCTTCAAAATGCCTTTTTTTCCAGCCACATTAGCACTTTTCATTGCTTACTTATTTGATTACAATTACGCTCCGTCTACCGTCAATACCTATGTATCCACCATTGGCTACGCTCATAAGCTATCTGGGTTGCCCGACCCAACTTGGGTTTTCTACATTATTCAATCGTTAAAGGGATACGCGAAAAATGGCGCGCGTTTAGACTGTCGTTTGCCTATTACGTTGCCCATTTTAGAATGGTTGCTTAACGCTGCCCCTAATATTCAAGGTTCGCGTTATCAAGTATGCCAATTTAAAGCCATGTGTTCCTTGGCATTTTTTGGCTTTTTGCGGATCGGTGAAATTACGGCAACGATGAATGCTGGTTGTCAACCTCTACAAATGCATCAAATCTCTCACGTTTATGACTCCAGTCAACACGTGGTTGGGTTTACTTTGACTTTTTTGGATTTTAAACACAATTATAATCAACGTCCATTCACCTTGTCGCTACAACGCCAACATTCGTGTTGTCCTATATTGCTCTCCTTCTTGACTACCTAGCATTGCGTGGTAATCAACCTGGAACAATTTTTATCGCACAACAGGGCAACCCAGTCACCAGGGAAGTTTTCGCTACACGGCTGTCTGAAGCAATAAAATTTTGCGGTCTAAATCCAACTCGTTATAAATCTCACAGTTTCCGAATTGGGGCTGCTTGTTATGCTGCAGAAAAGGGGATGTCTGATGCACAAATCCGCACATTATGGCGATGGAAGTCTGGTGCTTTTCAGAAATACATCAGGGTTTCATCGCTCTCCACTTAACTTTTACTTCTAATATTATTTTGTATAATTATATCCTGTCTACACGACTAGCGGGGAGTCTTGTGGTAAGGACTTATGTAATTACCGTAAGATGCAGCTGTTAACGGGCGACAATTGGTACTATGCAGGGGCTGGTACTGGTTGTTGCTTGTTCAGGTTGCATTACATTTAGCATTTAGTTACTTTACAACATGCAGGCGATAATTGGTACCCAGCAGGGGCTGGTACTGGTTGTTGCAGTCGATATTTATATTAAATAGTTTACCAGTGTGCAGGGGCCGCTGACTTAATTTTTCCAGCTTGTATGTGTGATTAACATGAGTTTCTTATCAACGGTTTGCACGGGCGGCTGTTGTATAGAATTATTTTCAATTAGTTATTTGGTATTCTATTGCAGGCTAGGAACTTAAATTTACTGTATTTTTGCGCACTGACACATCGCAATTCACAGCTTGCAGGGGCGTCTGTGATTCATTGTGTCTCACCTTATCTTCATATGACGAATAGAGGATGGAGGGCTTGAGTCTTGCATTGCCTGGGGTGGGGTGCATCTTCGCAGAGTAAGATGCTTTGGCGTAATCGTGCCCTCACCTTTACTGGGCAAAACTGTTTGAGCACATCTTTTATGTGCAATATATATATATATATATATATATATATATATAATTAATTAATTTCTAATTGTTAGTTGTTTGCTGTACAAGCTGTGTTAGTTAGTAATACTCAGAAAAACTCTGAACTCTGAGCGGGAATCGAACCCACAACCTTCTGAATGCTAGCCAGACACTCTAACCATTGAGCCACCAGAACTCAGCTATCTGAGGTTGTGGGTTCGATTCCCGCTCAGAGCTCGGAGTTTTTCTGAGTATTACTAACTAACACAGCTTGTACAACAAACAACTAACAATTATTACTAAAATCAAGCTGCAATTTATGAAACTAACTAATTAATTTCTGTTATTAAGATTTAAAATAAAGCGGCTGGGGAATTGTTAACCCCCAAGTCAAATTAACCTATCACGTGTCAGATTTATTATACTGTCTACACAGCCAGAAATCTCACAGGCTTGTTGCAATTTGCGGGATGTGCAGGTTTGCTGCAGGTTGTTAACAAGTTGCTGCAAGCCTGTTGACTCGATCAGGCTTTAACAGGCCTGCGGCAACAGACCTGTTGCAACTTGTCGCCCACAGAGCCGTAGCAATTTGTTGAAACATTCCGCAACAAGCCTGTAAAACAAATTGCAGCAAGTCTGATGCAATCAATAGTGCTGTTACAACTTGTCCCAACAGACTTGTTGCCAGTTGTCGCCCACAGAGGTGTAGCAATTTGTTGGCATTCCGCAACAAGCCTGTTCATGACAAAGAATAACAGGCTTGATAAAACAAATTGCAGCAAGTCTGATGCAATCAACAATGCTGTTACAACTTGTCCCAACAGACTTGGTGCCAGTTGTTATTGCAAGTCTGCACTAAGCTGATAACAACCTGCGACAAACGTGTTACAAACAATTGGTACTTGGATTGTCACAACAAGCTGAAATAAAAAGAGAAACCGCTCTACTGATACCGTGACAATTTGCCGACACAAGTTCGTTGTGGTAACAGGACTTTTTTTCCCCGAACCTGCGATAGCACGTTTCTTTTTTATATCAATACTGCATTGAAATACCGTATACAGAAACATTTTCTGTTCATTATGAACAACATAATGTAATAACGGTTCACTACAGCAGAGAGAGAAAACGTTTATTTCAAGTTTAGTACTTAATAAACGGCCTTGTGTGGGTAAAAATTCAAAACGTTTTTTCGTTAACAGAAGTGTTTGAAACAAAGAAAAAACCCGTGAAAAATCAATCGCAGCTAAACTATAGTTTTTGCTATTCATTCAAACTATAAAAGTTCAGAAGAATTAAAGACACGACATTATTCTGGTCGGTTTCTGCACCATATATTTTACAACACACAAAGACAGCCGTAGCGGCCAGGCATGTCGAGACATCACTAATTCATCTTGCAAAATTTTGAAAGATATCGATTTATCAAAGCTAGACAAATGTTAATACGATCATAATACACATATTTATCACTTCAATCTTTTGTTCAAGTTCGCAAAAGGCATATTTTAGGGTTTATAACCACAAAAAAAGAACTTAGCTCAAAATATCCTTAAAAACTGTGTCTCCCATGGCCACGGCAATTCACGGCAAAGATTTTCTCAAGCGATTTTCAAATTCGTATACAAAACTGCCTGTAGCTGATCTGTTACAGACGCCAAGTTCTGTTTGTCCAAAAAACCTTTGAGTTTCAAAGTGTTTCTTTCGAACAGCTTGTAAATAAACTCGAAGCTTCGAGGGGGAAAACAGGAAGTAATGAGGCTTGCATCATCCGATGCTCAGAGAGCCAATCATATGCGAGAAAATTAAATCACCAGCCAATGAGAATGAGATTACGAAAACAAACTTGCGTCACCATGGACCGTTGGCTAAATTTTATTTTTGACAGTTTGAAAGTTGAAACAGACAGGCATTCACAATTCCACGAACAAAAGTCTTATTTATCAGTTATAAAGTGAGACATGTGATTGAAGTTTGGCTCTGCTTCATGTTAAGTTCACCGTTTGGAAGAAGTTCTCAGTGGGATTGCATTTCAGTGTTAAGGAAAAAATGTAAACAGTCGTTTCTAAAACAGCGAGAACAAGTGTGTCAGGAATGGCAGTTTATTTCTATTTTTAATTCACTCTCAAGTATCCATGCAAGTGTGTATACAGCTAAAAAGGGGACTAAGCTTGTCCGCTGGTCCAGGTGTCCAGCACTCAACGTAAAGAAAAAGAACTATCAACGAAAACTATAACCACGAATGAAACTAAAGCTGAGAAGTACAAACGTTTAAAAAGAAGCGGTATACAATTATTAATATCTCTATGGCAAACATTAATTTATCTATCATCTGTTACATATATCTTTAGTGGTGAGTTTAATCAGTTAAATATTTTTGCATGAACGTACTAAAACATTTAAATGGTGAGTGAACTACACTTTCATCAGCGGACTGAATTTTTGCAATATATTGAATTGTTTTCTGTAAAATAAAAATGCTTTGATAGATGTTTGCAGTTGTGTAAATTTTAATAATATATCTAAGTCGTTTATTTTCTATCTGAATTAGGTTTCTTAAGTATAGAAATCACGAAAGTATCACACGGTGTGATAATTTCGTTATTTCTATATTTGAGAAATCTAATAACTCAGATAGAATCACTGCACGAACGCGAGAATAACGCGTGTTTTATCAACCTTGTTGCAAGCTGTCAACTGCAGACTTGTTGCGGCTTGTTCACAGCAAGCTTCCAGCAAAGTTGTTGACAACAGCATTGCTATGGCTGTTACGGCAACTTGCAACAAGCCTGTTGACGACAGCATTGCTGCAGGTCCGTCACAACAACTTACAACAAGCCTGTTGACAACTTGTTGCAGACTTGTCACGACAAGCCACAACAAGCTGAGTGAACGCATCCAGGTTCAGACTTGTTGATGGCAAGTTGTATCAAGGCCGGCAACAGACTTGTTACAACTTGTGCGTTTCTGGCCGTGTATCATGCAGCCCAGTAAACGGAGCTCAATCAATGCAACACTCAAGCTTCGATACGTTTAGGACGGTCATGTCTGGTATAGGGTGGAAAGCATAAATAAAATATTGGCTTGCTAATAGAATTTTTATGCTTTCCGCCCTAGACTGAGATTTAGATAAGTAGGTATTATGATAGTGATAATACTGTGTAATTAGGCATTGCGGCTGGATAAGGAAATGCCTTAAATATCTCGGGGAGACGGGCAGATACAACAAAGATTACTGAAGGGGTGATAAACACACCCATTGCAAAGATAAATTCATTCACGCACGAACTACTGTGAAGTGAACATCATTTTTTTGTCGTAGACAATTTCTAAAGTTTCACCAACTTTTCACCCGCCTCCTCCCCAGTATTGCATCCATATTGTAGTTTTTTAGTTTGCATGTAGTGATGGCGTAATCTTGCCCTCACCTTTACTGGGAAAAACTGTTTGAGCACATCTTTCATGTGCAATATATATGTATATAATTAATTAATTTCTGTTATTAAGATTTAAAATAAAGCGGCTGGGGGATTGTTAACCCCCAAGCCAAATTAACCTATCACGTGTCAGATTTATTATATTGTCTATCATGCAGCCCAGTAAACAGAGCTCAATCAATGCAACACTCAAGCTTCGATACGTTTAGGACGGTTATGTCTGGTATAGGGTGGAAAGCATAAATAGTTTTTTGGCCTTCAAATGAAGGAAAACTTTATAGGTTGGACACTTAGGTTCACTTTCTACAATCTTTATGATTTTTCTGATTTCTAAATCTATTACCTTTAGATACATAGACTACCGCGTAAATATATAACAAATTTTTAAAAGAAAAACGGCGGCATTAATACCCATAGCAAATCTGCTGCTATAAACGTCGTTTGAAAATTTGGAACTTGCTTTTTCTTTAGAAAAACCCTTAAATTTGCTACTAGTATCAGACATTTCAGGTAAGTTGAATGACAACAGCACCTTACCTTTTATACCTTAACATACAGCATTTGCCATATAACTATAATGCCAATTTATATATATATATATATATATATCATAAATTTGCACGTTTATTCAATACTGCAAATTCTTGAATATGCAACACCTTTGCACTAGATGTAAATTTATTGAAAAGTCTGCCATTGAAACTAAACACCCGGTGCAAAGCTGGTGCAAATTTATAAATTTGCTTCAGTGCAAATTTGGGAAAAGGTAAGCAGATTAAATTTGTATCAAATTTGCAATATCTTTACACTATATGCAAATTAAATTTTCGTCCCGTGTACATTGGCATGTTTGGAGACTGTTGGGTAAAGGTCAAGACGTCTCTTGGTTAGGCTTTCTGTTATTCCAAAGCCAGATGTCTTTAATTTACGTTTCTGGTGGAACACGTCAGATTTAATATTGTGACGAATAAATTTCACAATAATGGTCTTGGCCTCGGGGTAACTGTTAACCGGGTCTTCCTTCTCAGTCTATGCGACCTATCTAGGTGCGACTCTTCTATTTTTATCCCGAGCTTGTTGTTGACTATCTTGATGATTATTTCAGCATCTGTATTTTCGGTTACACCTTTGGATGGTTCGGGAATGCCGTGAAAGATTAAACAATTTCGTCTCCCGTGTTGCTCCAAACCGTCATATGCCAGTTGTAAATTGTCGTAAGATTCTTTAGTTGGCCACAATTATTTTTCAGATCACTGAATTTAACTTGAAGGTCGCTGTAATCAAATGACAAACTCTGGTAAAGGGCTTGCTTTATTTTGGTTGTAGACTCTTCATTTTGAGAAATCTTATCAGCAACTTTAGCAATAAAGTCTTCGTTCACACATATTGTCGATAATTGCAGACGATACAGCCTCAGCAATATGCTGGAGGATATTGCTGTCGCCTAGAATTAGGTCGGAAATTTGCTTCTTTATGTTGCTTTCTTTCTGGCCTATTTGGCAGAAGACATAACGATGGTTGTTGAAGAAGATAACGTAAAATCGCTCACCAGTTAGATTATTATGACTAATACTGATTGAGCTTCTTATAATTTACTTAGTCATTTCTATTCGTATATTTAATATAAGCTTGTAGCAGAGGAAAGTCGAAGTTTTCACTCGGAGCTCTGTAGCACACAACCTATCGCTGCCATATTGGACACAGGCAATCCCCATATAATATACTGTACATATATGTACAGTATATTAGGTACTGAAACCAGCTATTTTCTTTCTATTTTACTCTGTTATCTTATTTTTAATAAAATATTGATAAACATACTTAATAGATCAGCTGCTATTACTTTGCCAAGTTTTATTGAGTCCACCAAGTTTGATGTACAGATGAAGATAATATTGCTAAATTTAGTAACTTCTTCTCTTGGCAGGCTTGCAAGATAAAAAGAGTAAGTCTCCAACCTGTTCCATTTTTTTATCTGTTGCCACTTGTCTCATCAGAGAATATGACAAGCGGAAGAGTCAAGGTTGCTTTGCCACTAGCTGCTACTTTTGTTGGATGTGGAGAACAATGAATGTATCGTTATTTCCTATTAATAGGCATATTAAGTACAACATATTAATTAATGCTATTTTGATACGTTTTAGAGAGTGAAATACTTTGATCAATAATTACTTCTGGAGTCAGTTTGTGTATTTGACCATCAATTTTCTTGAAAAGTAATGAAGATGTGATTGGGAAACAATCTATATCTATTTGACTGGAATCAAACTCTTCCATTTCTTCGGTGATGACCAATAATTCTGGCTGGGCATATATTTGTAAGACTTCACACATATATTTCATATATTACTGTGAGCCGCCATTGTTGCTTGATGGCGGGCGAAATCGGTCGCTCCCAATAGAATTTTGACGTCATTGAGTGATAGAAACAAATCATAACAAAAGAGGAAACTATTTCAATCACTCAATGACGTCGAAATACTATCGGGAGCGACCGCTTTCGGCCGCAATCAAGCAACAATGACGCCTCACAATATATGGAAAATACGGCAAACAAAGTCAAATTTCTCCTAAACTAAAAATATTTGAAGGAAACTAATAGACATTCGGAGGTATGGTCACATAAGTCTTTCATTTGAACAAGACTTGTTTTGGGCCTGGAGTATCCCTTTAAGATGGAATCATCATTGGAATACTGCAACTAATTGAAAACTGTAAGATATGTAATGGCTGTGGAAACTTAGAACAATTTGAAAATTTGGTTTGTGAAAATGGAAAAAGTATTTTTAAGGAAAAGGACGGTAAAGGTGTTTTAATTGAAAAGAACTATTGAGATAAACTGACTGTTCATTACTTGTACATGTGGAAGATAAATCTGGTTCATGTTCAGTGTGTAAAAACTGTACTCACTACTTACGAACTCTTTTGTCGCGGAAAAAAACGGCAATGGATAACAATTCGTCAGCATCAACTAGATACGGCTACAAAACTAAGCAAGAAAAGTTATTGACTGCTAGGGAGTCCGCAAAGCCTATTAAGAACTTAAGCCAAACCGAGATTGATGTGGGACCAACATCCTACGCCGATCTAAAGCACCTATTTAATGAATTGCCCCAGTAGATCGATTATATCGCTGTAAATGGAATGGCTGTTCAAAAAAATTACTCCAAACTCAAACTACTCTAAAATCACACTAGAGAGCATACTGGAAACTTGAATGATGAATTTCTGGAGATATTTTAAGCGATCAAGCTAAGATGTTAAATACGGATTCAAGACAGATGAGATGGCACCCCCTTGTAATAAAATGGTGTCTTCGAATATTCATGAAATCGCACGGTTTTTACGAAGTTCTTAGAAATTCTGGAGGATTAAACTACCCTGTGGAAGAACGCTGTCCAACTACAAAACCAGACTCCAGATGGCAAACTGGAAACCTGCAGAAGATGAAAGCCCAGTTCGACAAAATGAATCCTTTCAACTATGCTAAACTTGGTGGCCTGGTTTTTGATAAAGCTAAGATAAACGAAGGCCTTATTTTTATCACAAAAATTGGGAACTAATCAGCTTCACTGATTTGGAAGATGATGGATTAACCAGTGGCAATGCTACATCCGTGGAACAAACTGATAAACTAGCTATGCACGTTTTACAATTATTTTTAGAAGTCTCTTTTTTTAAGTTTGTTATCCATGTGCCTTTTTCCTTACTAAGAACACAACAGCTTTACAATTGAACAGGTTATTTTGGTTGGGAGTGAGCATACTTCACAGTTTCGGATTTGACATTCTACTCTCCTGTTGTGATGGTGCCTCCTAACAGATCGTTTATAGTCATGAAAGTCGAAAACACAAATTACAGTTTTTGCTGAAACAAATTTTCTGGAATGCCCCTATTTTTCTTCTCCGATCCTCCCCATGTCATAAAAAAAATTAGGAAATAACATTCACAGCAGTGGTTTTAAAGAAAACAACGCTTTTTTTTTTAAAGAAAACACAAAGTCTTCTCTTGAATGGAAAATACATTATTCGGGACCACATATAGTCTGTTTACGCCAGGGGGAGACGTAGGCACCTTTACCTCTACTGATAATATCCCTGATGAATGGAAAGTGGCCAAAGTGATTCCTGTATACAAGTCTGGTCCTCGTGATAATCCAGAAAATTATCGGCCTATTTCCGTATTGCCGGCACTATCTAAGATACTAGAGAGAGAAGTACATATACAATTATGCAAATTCATTGACAAACATAATCTCCTGTCGCCATTCCAATGCGGTTTTCGCAAAAATTATTCATGTGAAACAGCTGTTATTTATCTCACAGATTCAGTAAGGATGAACGCTGACAGAGGCTTATGGACAGGTGCAGCTTTCATTGACATCAAGAAAGCGTTTGACACTGTAAACCATGAGTATCTACTAAGAAAACGTTTCAATTTTGGTCTTACTGATACGGAGATTAATTGGTTCGGAGATTATCTGTCAGGACGTACTCAACGGGTTTCAATAGACGGTGTCTTATCATACTCTGGGGAAATAACAGCTGGTGTGCCACAAGGTTCCATATTAGGCCCGTTGCTGTTTGTAATTTTCATTAATGATCTCCCTAAAGTATTAACAAGTTCCGAAATTCTGATGTATGCGGATGACACAGTAATATTTTGCAAGAGCACAGAAGTAAGTAAAATTGAACAGGAACTAAGTAGGGATTTGGAAAAAATAAATGAATGGATGACTGATAACATGCTTTATATGCACAGCGGTAAAACAAAGGTAGTACTGTTTGGAACTCATAAACGCTTGTCTTTAAATGATGATCTAAGAATACAACTCCAGGGAAAATTGGTAGAATCTGTTAAATATTATAAATATCTTGGTGTTTACCTAGACCGGGGACTCACTTTTGCTGAACATATTAATCGTTTAAAGGTGAAGGCAGCGAAACGTCTTGGTGCATTAAGCAGAAGTCGACCTTTTTTGACCAGTCATGCTGCAGTTAAAGTTTATACAGCTATGGTGTTACCAGTCTTTGATTATTGTGACACGGTATGGGATACGCTTAGCGACACGCAGGAAGATAAACTGGAAAAATTGCAGCAAAGAGCAGTACGAATAATTACTATGAATCAACCCTACTTATTGGATATGAACTGGCCTTCTTTAAATCTTCGTCGGAAAATGCATACAGCTATCTTGGTTTTTAAGTGTCTAAATAATAATGTGCCTTACTTTTTACAAAACTATATTTCGTTTACTAACCCCAGACGAGTAACTAGAAACTGTGAATCTAAGTGTTTTATACCAAAGGTTAAACTTGTTATTGGAAGTAACGGTTTTTATTATCGAGGACCGCATGTTTATAATAGTTTACCAACGTATATTCGTGATGAAAAATTGTTTTCACATTTCAGGACACATGTCTACAAATACTTTAGTGAATATTAAGGAACTAATTTGAACTTATTCTATTTCTATAACTCTTTCAATAATTTGTTTTGTCAATTTCTTTTTCTATTTATGTAACTAGTAATATATCGAGTAAATTAATATTGTATTAATATTGTATTAAGTTATTCAGGGCTCACATTGATAACAGTTCTTTTGAACTGACGTGACTACCCTGATTAAATAAAGTTTGATTTGATTTGATTTGATTTGATTACGTCACAGACTTACGTAAATCGCATGTGGACATCAACAGCGTCAGTAAGATGAGGATCAAACTAGCCGTTCAAACTCTTTCCACTAAAGTGGCACAGGAGATGGAGATGTGCCAAAACGAAGCTACTGAGCAGACCCAAAACTACATTAAAATGTGCGAAAAGTTTTGGAACGTTTTTAATGACCGCAAGCCTGTGGATATTACCACAATTATCAACCATGCGATCCCGAACACGGCATGCGCATGTAAATTTCCAGCGGTAAAATAATAGGGGTCTCGAAAGTGGAGCGTTTAAAAATCAACCAATGAAGGGGTTTTGCGCAACGATCTCCTGTGGGACCAAGGGGCCAATGAAAGGCTGGGGCTCCCCAAAGACACTGCACCACTTAGTCGCAGGATCTCCTTTGTGTGCACAAGGCGACAGACGAAATCCCGAGATGCACCCTGGTGAAGAGAAAAACGTATAAGTAAAGCGCATGGGTATGAGGGCCCCAGCTTCCCGTTGACCCCAGGCTCCAATCATTAGACCACAATTGAGGCACTGAGAAGGCCCCATGGAGTCAACAAGGAGCACGCGTAGTACATGAAACGTTCACTCATCAGGCAAGGGAGACAAGGTGAAACGGTGCACAGAACTGTAGTAACTGAACTGAGGTGTTCACAAATTAGTTATTCAAACATCGGAGTGAGCGCCACGTAGAGGCCCACCACGCCCACGGCGACAATTTCGCGTGCAGTGGCCAAACTGATAGCACTGATGACATTGAGCAGGCGCTTCACCGAATGGGCCATTGCGAGGAGGAAAGGGCATGAGAGGCGCGCTAATGGCGGTCGAGTCTCGTACAACCTGAGCTCTGACGGGGTCGGTCACCCAATAAGCCTAATAATAGATGATGGAGGGAAGCAGGAGGGAGAGATGAACTGCGAGTTTTAACTTCATCCAGCACGGCAGCAAACTCGTCCGCTTTCTGGTCGACCAACTATGGACTTTAAGATCTACGAAGGCAACCTCAAAGACGACATCCTTTGAATAAAAGAAAGATTTTTGCAAAACAAAGAGAATGAATAATTTTAGACCCAAGGGTAATCTCAACACCGTCCTTGTTCTTTATACAACGCCACTTATAGCATTTTCACGTCTTTAGAATGACGTCAACGCCCAAAATGAGAACTGTTGCAAGAGATTGCCTTCATTACAGACACTACAATCAGTTTAGCAATACTGTGGTGTTTGGAAATCATTAAACTACCTTCAAATATCAAATATAATAGTCAGTTAACCGTGACTTCTTTAAATTGTAAAACTTATCTTGCGTTTTAACCGCCGTCGTCATCCTAGCATCTTAAAGTCCCTACTGTCGAGTGATTCTTACTGAGGCTTCCATGAGCGCGGTGGCTTCGAAGGGATCGAAGAGTGATCTTGGCCTGTCAATGTAGCGGCTCCCGGAGCTCTACGAAACAACAACTGTACAACACGAACTTTCTAAATAATTATACCGTTCACAAAGTGCCTCTAAAAGTCATAGTTAGCTCTCAGAGCCATGACCACACTGTATGTCATGCCGTAAAACGATTCCTGAGCATCGCGTTCAGACCGAAATTCGAAAAGCCTTAAATAATTGACCTGTGCTCGAGCCAAACTGCCGAGCTCTCAAAGCGCCATAATCGATGGCAAATCGGCACTCCCTGAGTGTCAATACATATCGCTCACATCGTGGCCAAAGTTATTACTCGTTGCTCCCGAAGCTTTACGAACCGTACAAGTTTAAAATGACAAAGAACAACAATCGGTAGGACGTACCAAGAAGTACATAAGGCAAATCTTAACAAGTCGGAAACGCTACCTCTATTGCAGGGTTCTGGAGTATTTATTCTGCCGGAGGCGCTTCTGCTCGTCGCTTCGCCGGTAGTGCGGGTTCATCAGAAACTGGCGCTGGTGGTAACTGTAAAGGAGCAGCCATAAGTATACCCAAGAAGAAACTCAGAGCTGGTGGCGGTGGCGAACGGACGAAGAACGTAACCCTCCAACGTCGTGCGAGGTAATGTGACAAAGGATGCGTGACGAGTTAATCTATACCGCTCTGAGCCAATTAATTATTCAGTGAGAATAGTATGTCGCATCCAGGGTTTGAACTCTATCAGGCTGAACCAGGTGTCAAAATTTTATCAAAAATATTTACAAAGGACATTGCTAGAGCATCTAAAAATATTGGCATTGAGGTGATTGAAAACTACTCAAACTGCCTGACATGGCTATATTCATTTATGGCATTTCAAATTCCTTTAAACTACTAACAAAAACAATTTTTCATGTCCAGGTGATGAGACTGTTTTCACCTACAGGTACATGTTAATAAATATTTCAACAGCATTTGCACGTTTTTCATCACAAAAGTTGTTTCCAATATTTACGCCAAATTATAAACAAGCTACAGTACGCTAAGTCACAAGTGGTTTTACTAAAAAACTATAAAGATAAGAGCCACAGGTAAAAATACAACGGGCATATTAACAAGCAAAAACATGCAGTGGATACGATACGTTTAAAATACTTCAAGGACATACAAAATAGAAAACAAAATTACTAGTGATAGGATCTAAAAGGGGAAACTCAAACAGTTTTGCTACTAACTGAGAGTGGCTGCCCTATATTTTTACCTTAAAGCTTATTAACTTTTCCACCTTTTAATAGCTTCATTGGTTTTCTGTTTTGACTATTGCTTTTTCCTTCTTCGAGTTTCGGTTTGACGAGTTTCCTTCTAGTCAAGATGCTGTCGTACTTTAACATAAACGTTGATTTGTTTCTGTTCTTTTGAAAGGGGATGTACGTACCTCCAAAACGCCTTTCTCAAATCTTTTTGTCAAGAATAAATGATGTTCTTAGTTCAAATCTCAGTTTTTGTCAAGAACTATATTGTTCCTAGTGCCCCACAATCTTAACTGGCCATGGTGCGTCCACACATACAAATATTCAGATCACAAATTTGTTTGCCTATTACACTTGTCCACTTAGCACCCTCACCGGGTTCCGGGCCTTTGGCCCTAAGCCCAGGCTCTTGGCCCTAAGCCCGGGCTCAGGAATTAGCCCTTTAAAATATAATTACTTATTGCTTAATTCAATTTTTTAAAATTTTAATTTACCTTTGTCGTCACTATGAAATCCCTTCAGGTTAGCATAATTAACTTCATTAGCCGTGGGACTCTGGGACTCGAACATGCGTGCCTTCTACCAAATCAATAACACAAGGAAAAGCAGTGATCTCATACCTCCCCAAGCTCGAACTGTAAGCTTTTCTTGTGAACGTAATGAACTGTCCACTTTTGGCAACTAGAGCTAAGGAGACTCACTGCACAATTCTCGAAACTGTTCCTTTGTCGTACCCGAATGTATCTCCTATAACTTGAAGGACGCTCCCTGCACATGGTATCTTCTTCGTGGAAACTTGTCTGAAAGCTCTTCAAAATAAGCGATTTCTTCGTCGAAATTCAGCGTCATAAAGGAAGTGCCTCAGTATGGCCACCATATTAAACTTTTTTCTTAAATCATAGTTAAGAAAGTTAATCATACTTTGGACCATGGTTAATTTTAACGACATTTTAATCATGATTAGTACTAATCACTTTTTTATACAACGGATTTAATCACCTTGTTGACTTTAATAATTTTTAATCACGGAAAGGGTGATTAAAAAGTGATTAAGAGTTTTATACAACCGGCCCCTGGTGGACACACAGCAAAAGATCGCTTTGACAATTGCAGCCCTTTCATTGGTGAATTATGGCACACCAAAATGGCTTTTCTGCAAGTAAAAAAACTTAATTGATACTGTACACGATCCTTACAACGTCCACAAAAATGACTTATTTTTACTCTACAATTTATCCAAATGGGATTCGAACAAATGATATTTTCCATTAGATTAGCTGCATTTCATAAATTTTTTTCAGCTTTAACTAACCCCAATGCGGACAATATTGCTTTTGTTAAATAATTATGTGCCAAACAGCAAATATTTGCTGAATCACATAAATATGTGCTAAACTTTAAAAATTTGTTCCGAATAAACTCAATAAATATGGGCTGAACTTCATAAATATATGCACATTGAATAAAAAATATATATCGTCAGCCTCTTAGCATAATTGCTTAACTCGTTTTCTGGCCAAATTGAATTATTTGCTGAAGTCAGTCACTAATCGGCTGTTTCATCTGCTGCAAAAGCGCAATAAAAAGTTCAATAAAAAATTTTGTTTTTGTTTTTATTTGTGTGAATGAAAATCGTTGTTTTTCGTTTTTCTCAAACGCTCTCACAATGAGTTAGGCAATTATGCTAAGAGGCTGACGACATGCTCAAAAATATATAAAAACATCTTTATTGATAAATGACAACTTATTTTACAATAATTATCTATTTAACACATAATTTTCTAGTACTGCAGTGATAAGTTCTTGTTTTTCTTAAAGCTAACTAGTGTAAATTTAGTTTTCATACAGTAAATAATCCTGCTGATTGGTTAGTTGTTAGGAAGGGAGGTGAGTGGGAAAACTTTTTTCTACTTTACTTTCTTTTTCTCTGACTATGCGATATCAGAGTAACTTACTCCAGGGAAGCAGATGCGTGAATGGTTGAAAGACCAATGGCATACCTAGGGCTAGTGCTGAGTTGTGTGGTGCCTTTGTTGTGACACAGACAAAGGTTGTATGCTTGGGACAATGGTTTGTTTGTGTACACGATATTGACATGTACAGACTGACTGTCAGAACAAAGTGAAATTGCTATATCATTAACCATAATTTATATAAACTATAAATTTTCACTTAATGATTATACACAATTTTCGTGGCAAACGTTTGGGTGACGGTGCAGTTCTGAGGGTAAGGGCCCTCAGAAAACGGGAGGAACAAGATCGGAGTGAGGGTAAGGGTCCTGACACTCCTTTTGGATAGGACCTTGCCCTCATGTCTTGGCGTGGGCTTCGCCGTGGGTGAAGTGTGGCCTGGAGGACACCATTACCTGTCATTGTCTCTAGAGACATTTTCTGTTAGAACATCTACCCTATATCTATCTACTTTATATCATTTTGTGTAGAGCTAGCCCCCATGCAGTCCCAGACTTCTACTTAAAGCATGAATCAGGGGCGGATCTAGCGTTAGTCAAATAAGTCAGACGACTAAAGTAAAAAATATTGCCAAAAAATCCGCTTAACAAATGACGTGTGGCAGAGAGAGATTGCAGAAACCCCAACTTAGTCTCCAGGACCATTGCATGAGTGTAGCGGGGGTAAATTTAGATGCCCTTGGCAGGTATTTTGATGTAAATTATTGATGGTATTTTAACTCAAAATATTAGTTTTACTGGTCAGTATACTACAGTACATATCTATAAAGTTCTGATACAAGTGTTGAGATAATGTTCGCTGTTCTCAGTTTTTAATAATATAATGTTCGAATTATATAGTTAACATACCAAAACTGTGTAAAACTTATTGCCATACAGTATAACTAATTAAAGTGCCTATGAAGCGAAAAGTAAGTTTGTCTTATTTGAAAGAACACTTACGATGATAGAGTAACATCTTTTGAAGTTTTTCGTTTCCTTGCTTCGCTCTTGAGATATTTCAGTTTGTTTGATGTAAATGTCGCTAATGAGTTATCGAAAAACGTTATATATCTTTGCTATTGTCAAATACAATCACTTGAAAAAAATCTACATGTTTAGAGTTCTGGTGAAACACACTCACATGCTTCCCGAA
The DNA here is from genome assembly GCA_964035015.1 of Corallium rubrum. Taxonomy (NCBI): domain Eukaryota; kingdom Metazoa; phylum Cnidaria; class Anthozoa; order Scleralcyonacea; family Coralliidae; genus Corallium; species Corallium rubrum. Next base: position 70,282,268 of record OZ035997.1, read on the forward strand.
TTATTTTGGTTTGATAATAGCAAAGATATATAACATTTTTCGATAACTCATTATGCACATGTGACGTTAAAATGTTTAATTTGCATATCGAGCAAACTGAAATGTCTCAAGAACGAAGCAAGGAAGCGAAAAACTTCAAATGATGTATTTTACTGTATAATTTTAAGTGTTTCAAAATAAGACAAACTTAATTTTTGTTTCATAGGCACTTTAAAGTCAAAGAGCCTGAGTCCAATGGAAGACACATCCCTGAAGCTTTACCTCAGGTAATAGTGACATCAAGGCCTTCCACAATGCAGTTTCAAAATGTATGGTTGCTTTCTTGATGTCAGGTTCCATTGGCAGCAGATCAATGATTTTTTTCAATACCTATTGTGATTTAATTCAACAAGATATACAACAGTTAATTATAAAACATATATTGTTTTCCAAACAATTTGAAAAGTCAAGATTTAAGTATAATTAGAAAATGCTAAGACGAAAAACATTGATTTGGATAATTCTTAATAAATCTGCCACTTTTACATCAGCCTGAAGAAAGCCTAGTGGGGTACAGTCCTCTGCCAACTCAAACTGGAGGTCTTTCGGGTCGTCTGGTCGCAATTTCTGGCGTAGTCTGTTAGCTGCTCTGGCCATGTGTTCTGGTTGGACAATGCTGCACAAGGTGCATTGTTTAGTTCATCAAGAAGGACCTTTAATCAATCAATTAGAGTAAGGTAATTTTGAATTCCTAATAGTTACCATTTAATCATAATAAGACTTATAATAACTATTGTTAAAATGTTGTAAATTGATTTTCATTGTTGCAAATGCATGTTTTTAAAGGCACAGTGTCACCATGACACAAACTTGAAAAACTTCGTGGACAAATTCAATTCACATGATTAAAATTATTGTGAATATCATATACATATGTCAAAACATAGCCTAAATAGTCTGTAAGAAAATGCACTAATGATTTATTCTTTTGACGTTTTAAGAATGTTATTCCTTTCCTTTGCACACAAATATAATTTTTGTCTCGCGCAAAACTATTAATTAAGTGGTATTTAATACCTGACGCTGTCATCTGGCTGGATACTGTAGTGAAATAATTCACAATCCAGCCGGATACTAAATCCAGTGCACCCTTACATTTTACAATATTGTATTCGAATGTATTTACCTCTTCGACAATGGCTGAAGCTGGCCTGAATTTGTCTTCTAATGCCTTTGTTTCTACGGATGCCATAACTTTAACTGCAGTAAAGGTATTTTCCAGCCTGGTATGTGCCGTTCCTCTCAATGACCGATGCCTTGCACGGGTTACCCTTCGGTCGAACTGTGCATTGCCAATAAGTGGCATATGTTCTTTTAGAGTGAACATCGTATGTAAACCCAATGCTGTCCAACAGATTGTTTTTTCTTCTTTTGGTCCCCTCCTCCACAATTCCATATGTAATTGGAGCATGGTCGATGACAACGTTGCCAATGGGGGGATCATCGATCATCGATTGATGATTCCAATCCAGCACCCAATGATGCAGATGCACTTCCCAAAATTCAGTACAAAATCTAAAAGTTATATCTATATATCTCTCTATCTCCCTATCTCCCTATCTCTAGATCTATCTCTAGATCTAGATCTATAGAGACCTTAAGATACCCTGGTTAGACCATGATCTACAACGGGAAAACGGGTAGATATTACGAGTAAAGAAAAATGGCGGTACCCGTTCCCGTAAACCAAACCTGGGGTATATTAAGGTCTCCATTATCTATATCTATATATCTCATAGCTTTGCTAAACTGGTGTATACCTTCTTTAAATAAAGTCTATTATTATTATTATTATTGTGTACCAATGCACCCCCACCCATCGATATACCCATATCGATATCTATATGTTAAATAATTTATTATGTATACTGTAATATTGGTAATAATGGATTGACTTGAAATACATACTTTGGCTAAGGATGAGATGATGATGGACTGCAATCTGTTGTTTCCGGAGCAGTATCATTACAACAGGGGGATCGTCAATTGATGATTCCATTCCAGATGATCCCACTGAAGATGGGTGCTCTTGTTGGAAGTCAGCACCCAATGATGCAGATGTACTCCCTAAAATTCAATACAAAAAATATTTGTTATATCTATATATCTCGAAAACGTTGCTTCTTAAGTTTCCCAGTTGCTTCAAAAGTGTCCCACACTTTTGTCGCGGAAGCCGTTTCAGTTTATAGAATAAAAGCGGTTATCTAGTAGACTTTTATTTTAAAAATAATAAAATTTGACGGAAATGTTTACAAATAATTGTTTAGAAAATTATTAGGAGAACTTTCATGCCATTAAATGATCGGTTTTGGTTCTCTAAAAATCGATTTATTTGTCAAGGCATCTTTTCTTGTATTTTTGCAAACATATTTTAATTTAAGTAAGTGCGTCATCACCAATGCAAATGAAAAAGTTCTACTCATCCCAAACAAAGTTTACATATACTAACAACGAAACAATTGCGTGTTTCTTTTAGTATGTGTAGAGTAAAACTTGTGGAATAATTTACTTCAATTAACGGCGTCGCGTCAAACAGGAATTTAAGCATGTTTATGTTAATCAGCTGTGAACACTTTCATGGCATTCTGTGCGTGTTAGTGATAAAGCTATTATAGGTAGCATGTTTTTCATTATTTTAACAAGTACTGTATAATATGCGTGATCACAAGAAACCAATATTGGAAACCTTTTCCAGCCGACAACTTTAAAAAATATAAAACAAAACAAACTCCGAAAAGTAGCATCTTGTAAGAACTCTTTGTATAAACTTTGTTTATTTCCTCAAATCTTGAGTTTTTACAAGATGCTACTTTTCGGATTTTGTTCTGTTTTAAACCGACATTGAAGAAATGATATTCGGTTAAAATGTCGGAAATTCTAAACGTTTATAGACGTTCATTGAAGACAAGTAATTGACAAAATTTATTAAAAACTGTTTCGGGTTTTATCACCAATCGTAATATTAAAGTACGGTACTACCAATATACACTGCGATAAAACGCGAAAGATTTGCGATAACTTACATGAAATTTAACCCTAAACAACAAATGTTCCTTTTCAGTTGAAGAGTCCCAACACTTTTGTCACTGATTGTAGTTTGATAAAGTATTTTCGTAAAAAAACTATCTAGGTAAAACTCACCATCTTGGTCCACCCTCGTGCTCTTGGCAATTGCGACAACAAATCCCGCGCTCATACTGAGACAATCCTCACAACGCCAGTAAATGTCTTGCCCAGATCTGACTGCTCTCCTGTAATCTCCTTGGGAGATCCCACTATCGCACGTTCTGTGCTGCCACTTTTCGGACCCGTCACACTGCAGCCCTTCTTGCTTCGTGGTCTGACAGGATCGTGACACCAGATAGACATTGCAATGGAAAAAACTTTAACACTATTCACCCATTTTATATCTTTGTATCAGACTATTCACAAACAAAAGGATACACGGCAGTAAAATGTTTTCGGCAGTAAAATATGTTTTCGCAGTAAAATATGTTTTCGGCATACAATGAAATATGGTTTCGACAGTAAAACATATTTTCGGCAGTAAAATATATTTTCGGCAGTAAAATATGTTTTCGGCAGTGGAGTATATTTTCGGCAGTGGAGTATATTATCGGCAGTGGAATATATTTTCGGTGGTGAAATATGTTCTCTGCAGTAAAATATGTTTTCGGCATGCAGTAAAATATATTTTCTGCAGTAAAATATATTTTCGGCAGTAAAATATATTTTCGGCAGTGGAATATATTTTCGGTGGTGAAATATGTTTTCGGCAGTGAAATATGTTCTCTGCAGTAAAATATGTTTTCCGCAGTAAAATATGTTTTCCACATGCAATGAAATATGGTTTCGGCAGTAAAATATATTTTCTGCAGTAAAAAATGTTTTCGGCAGTGGAATATATTTTCGGTGGTGAAATATGTTCTCTGCAGTAAAATATGTTTCCGGCATGCAGTGAAATATGGTTTCGGCAGTAAAATGCATTTTAGGCAGTAAAATATATTTTCGGCAGTAAAATATATTTTCTGCAGTAAAATATATTTTCGGCAGTAAAATATATTTTCGGCAGTAAAATATATTTTCGGCAGTAAAATATATTTTCGGCAGTAAAATATATTTTCGGCAATGAAATATGTTTTCGGCAGTAAAATATGTTTTCGGCAGTGGAATATATTTTCGGCAGTAGAATATATTTTCGGTGTTGAAATATGTTCTCTGCAGTAAAATATCTTTTCGGCAGTAAAATGTTTTCGGCATGCAGTGAAACATGGTTTCGGCAGTAAAATACATTTTAGGCAGTAAAATATATTTTCGCCAGTAAAATATATTTTCTGCAGTAAAATATGTTTTCGGCAGTAAAATATGTTTTCGGCAGTGGAATATATTTTCGGCAGTGGAATATATTTTCTGCAGTAAAATATATTTTCGGCAGTAAAATATGTTTTCCACATGCAATGAAATATGGTTTCGGCAGTAAAATATATTTTCGGCAGTAAAATATATTTTCTGCAGTAAAATATATTTTCGGCAGTAAAATATGTTTTCGGCAGTAAACTATGTTTTCCACATGCAGTAAAATATGTTTTCGGCAGTGGAATATATTTTCGGTGGTGAATTATGTTTTCGGCAGTGGAATATATTTTCGGTGGTGAAATATGTTTTCGGCAGTGAAATATGTTCTCTGCAGTAAAATATGTTTTCCGCAGTAAAATATGTTTTCCACATGCAATGAAATATGGTTTCGGCAGTAAAATATATTTTCTGCAGTAAAAAATATGTTTTCGGCAGTGGAATATATTTTCGGTGGTGAAATATGTTCTCTGCAGTAAAATATGTTTCCGGCATGCAGTGAAATATGGTTTCGGCAGTAAAATGCATTTTAGGCAGTAAAATATATTTTCGGCAGTAAAATATATTTTCTGCAGTAAAATATGTTTTCGGCAGTAAAATATGTTTTCGGCAGTGGAATATGTTTTCGGTGGTGAAATATGTTTTCGGCAGTGAAATATGTTCTCTGCAGTAAAATATATTTTCGGCAGTAAAATATGTTTTCGGCAGTAAACTATGTTTTCCACATGCCATGAAATATGGTTTCGGCAGTAAAATATATTTTCTGCAGTAAAATATGTTTTCGGCAGTGGAATATATTTTCGGTGGTGAAATATGTTTTCGGCAGTAAAATACGTTCTCTGCAGTAAAATATGTTTTCTGCAGTAAAATATGTTTTTGCAGTAAAATATGTTTTCGGCATACAATGAAATATGGTTTCGGCAGTAAAATATATTTTCTGCAGTAAAATATGTTTTCGGCAGGAAAATATCTTTTCGGCAGTGGAATATGTTCTCGGTGGTGAAATATGTTTTCGACAGTGAAATATGTTCTCTGCAGTAAAATATATTTTCGGCAGTAAAATATGTTTTCGGCAGTAAACTATGTTTTCCACATGCAGTAAAATATGTTTTCGGCAGTGGAATATATTTTCGGTGGTGAATTATGTTTTCGGCAGTGGAATATATTTTCGGTGGTGAAATATGTTTTCGGCAGTGAAACATGTTCTCTGCAGTAAAATGTGTTTTCCGCAGTAAAATATGTTTTCCACATGCAATGAAATATGGTTTCGGCAGTAAAATATATTTTCTGCAGTAAAAAATATGTTTTCGGCATGCAGTGAAATATGGTTTCGGCAGTAAAATACATTTTAGGCAGTAAAATATATTTTCGGCAGTAAAATATATTTTCTGCAGTAAAATATGTTTTCGGCAGTAAAATATGTTTTCGGCAGTGGAATATATTTTCGGTGGTGAAATATGTTTTCGGCAGTGAAACATGTTCTCTGCAGTAAAATGTGTTTTCCGCAGTAAAATATGTTTTCCACATGCAATGAAATATGGTTTCGGCAGTAAAATATATTTTCTGCAGTAAAAAATATGTTTTCGGCAGTGGAATATATTTTCGGTGGTGAATTATGTTTTCGGCAGTGAAATATGTTCTCTGCAGTAAAATATGTTTTCGGCAGTAAAATATGTTTTCGGCAGTGGAATATATTTTCTGCATTAAAATATATTTTCGGCAGTAAAACATATTTTCGGCAGTGGAATATATTTTCGGTGGTGAAATATGTTTTTGGCAGTGAAATATGTTCTCTGCAGTAAAATATGTTTTCCGCAGTAAAATATGTTTTCGGCAGTAAACTATGTTTTCCACATGCAATGAAATATGGTTTCGGCAGTAAAATATATTTTCGGCAGCAAAATATGTTTTCGGCATGCAGTAAAATACATTTTCGGCAGTAAAATATATTTTCTGCAGTAAAATATATTTTCGGCAGTAAAATATATTTTCGGCAGTGGAATATATTTTCAGTGGTGAAATATGTTTTTGGCAGTGAAATATGTTCTCTGCAGTAAAATATGTTTTCGGCAGTAAAATATGTTTTCGGCAGTGGAATATATTTTCGGCAGTAGAATATATTTTCTGCAGTAAAATATATTTTCGGCAGTAAAATATGTTTTCCACATGCAATGAAATATGCTTTCGGCAGTAAAATATATTTTCGGCAGTAAAATACATTTTCGGCAGTAAAATATATTTTCGGCAGTAAAATATATTTTCGGCAGTAAAATATATTTTCGGCAGTGGAATATATTTTCGGTGGTGAAATATGTTTTCGGCAGTGAAATATGTTCTCTGCAGTAAAATATAAAATATGTTTTCCGCAGTAAAATATGTTTTCCACATGCAATGAAATATGGTTTCGGCAGTAAAATATATTTTCTGCAGTAAAAAATATGTTTTCGGCAGTGGAATATATTTTCGGTGGTGAAATATGTTTTCGGCAGTAAAATATGTTCTCTGCAGTAAAATATGTTTTCGGCATGCAGTGAAATATGGTTTCGGCAGTAAAATACATTTTAGGCAGTAAAATATATTTTCGCCAGTAAAATATATTTTCTGCAGTAAAATATGTTTTCGGCAGTAAAATATGTTTTCGGCAGTGGAATATATTTTCGGTGGTGAAATATGTTTTCGGCAGTGAAATATGTTCTCTGCCGTAAAATATATTTTCGGCAGTAAAATATGTTTTCGGCAGTAAACTATGTTTTCCACATGCCATGAAATATGGTTTCGGCAGTAAAATATATTTTCTGCAGTAAAATATGTTTTCGGCAGTGGAATATATTTTCGGTGGTGAAATATGTTTTCGGCAGTGAAATATGTTCTCTGCAGTAAAATATATTTTCGGCAGTAAAATATGTTTTCGGCAGTAAACTATGTTTTCCACATGCAATGAAATATGGTTTCGGCGGTAAAATATATTTTCTGCAGTAAAATATGTTTTCGGCATGCAGTGAAATATGGTTTCGGCAGTAAAATATATTTTCGGCAGTAAAATACATTTTCGGCAGTAAAATATATTTTCTGCAGTAAAATATATTTTCAGCAGTAAAATATATTTTCTGCAGTAAAATATGTTCTCTGCAGTAAAATATGTTTTCGGCAGTGGAATATATTTTCGGTGGTGAAATATGTTCTTTGCAGTAAAATATGTTTTCGCCAGTAAAATATGTTTTCGCCAGTAAAATATGTTTTCGGCATGCAGTGAAATATGGCTTCGGCAGTAAAATGCATTTTAGGCAGTAAAATATATTTTCGGCAGTAAAATATATTTTCTGCAGTAAAATATGTTTTCGGCAGTAAAATATGTTTTCGGCAGTGGAATATATTTTCGGTGGTGAAATATGTTTTCGGCATGCAATGAAATATGGTTTCGGCAGTAAAATATATTTTCTGCAGTAAAATATGTCTTCGGCAGTGGAATATTTTTCAGTGGTGAAATATGTTTTCAGCAGTAAAATATGTTCTCTGCAGTAAAATATGTTTTCGGCAGTGAAATATGTTTTTGCAGGAAAATATGTTTTCGGCATGCAATGAAATATGCTTTCGGCAGTAAAATATATTTTCTGCAGTAAAATATGTTTTCAGCAGTGGAATATATTTTTGCTGGTGAAATATGTTTTCGGCAGTAAAATATGTTCTCTGCAGTGAAATATGTTTTCGGCAGTAAAATATGTTCTCTGCAGTGAAATATGTTTTCGGCAGTAAAATATGTTTTTGCAGTAAAATATGTTTTCGGCATGCAATGAAATATGGTTTCGGCATGCAATGAAATATGGTTTCGGCAGTAAAATATATTTTCGGCAGTAAAATATGTTTTCAGCAGTGGAATATATTTTCGGTGGTGAAATATGTTCTCTGCAGTAAAATATGTTTTCGGCATGCAGTGAAATATGGCTTCGGCAGTAAAATATATTTTTGGCAGTAAAATATATTTTCGGCAGTAAAATATATTTTCTGCAGTAAAATATATTTTCTGCAGTAAAATATATTTTCGGCAATAAAATATATTTTCGGCAGTAAAATATATTTTCGGTAGTGAAATATGTTTTCGGCAGTATTAAAAATGTTTTCGGCAGTGGAATATATTTTCGGTGGTGAAATATGTTTTCGGCAGTGAAATATGTTCTCTGCAGTAAAATATATTTTCGGCAGTAAAATATTTTTTCGGCAGTAAAATATGTTTTCCACATGCAATGAAAGATGGTTTCGGCAGTAAAATATATTTTCTGCAGTAAAATATATTTTCGGCAGTAAAATATTTTTTCGGCAGTAAAATATGTTTTCCACATGCAATGAAATATGGTTTCGGCAGTAAAATATATTTTCTGCAGTAAAATATATTTTCGGCAGTGGAATATATTTTCGGTGGCGAAATATGTTTTCGGCAGTAAAATATGTTCTCTGCAGTAAAATATGTTTTCGGCAGTAAAATATGTTTTCGGCAATAAAATATATTTTTGGTAGCAAAATATATTTTCGGCAGTAAAATATGTTTTCGGCAGTGGAATATATTTTCGGTGGTGAAATATTGTTTCGGCAGTGGAATATATTTTCGGTGGTGAAATATTGTTTCGGCAGTGAAATATGTTCTCTACAGTAAAATATGTTTTCGGCAGTAAAATATGTTTTCGGCATTATATATATATATATTATATATTATATTTATATATATATATATATATATATATATATATATATATATATATATATCCCTGCAAGCTGTGAATTGCGATGTGTCAGTGCGCAAAATTATAGTAAATTTAAGTTCCTAGCCTGCAATAGAATACCAAATAACTAATATGAAAATAATTCTATACAACAGCCACCCGTGCCGTTGATAAGAAACTCATGCTAATCACATACAAGCCTGGAAAAATTAAGTCAGCGGCCCCTGCACACTGGTAAACTATTTAATATAAATATCCAACCGCAACAACCAGTACCAGCCCCTGCTTGGTACCAATTATCGCAGGCATGTTGTAAAGTGACTAAAGACTAAATGTAATGCAACCGCAACAAGCAACAACCAGTACCAGCCCCTGCGTAGTACCAATTGTCGCCCGTTGACAGCTGCATCTTATGGTAATTAGATAAGTCCTTACCACAAGACTCCCCGCCAGTCTTGTAGACAGGACATAATTATACAAAATAATATTAGAAGTAAAAGATAAGTGGGGAGCGATGAAACCCTGATGTATTTCTGAAAAGCACCAATGATTTGTTGGATTTGTGCATCAGACATCCCCTTTTCTGCAGCATAAGAAGCAGCCCCAATTCGGAAACTGTGAGATTTATAACGAGTTGGATTTAGACTGCAAAATTTTTATTGCTTCAGACAGCCGTGTAGCGAAAACTTCACTGGTGACTGGGTTGCCCTGTTGTGTGATTAAAATTGCTCCAGGTTGATTACCACGCAATGCTAGGTAGTCAAGAAGGAGAGCAATAGGACAACACGAATGCTGGCGTTACAGCGACAAGGTGAACGGACGTTGATTATAATTGTGTTTAAAATCCAAAAAGGTCAAAGTAAACCCAACCCCGTGTTGACTGGAGTCATAAACGTGAGAGATTCGATGCATTTGTAGAGGTTGACAACCAGCATTCGTCATTGCCGTAATTTCACCGATCCGCAAAAAGCCAAAAAATGCCAAGGAACACATGGCTTTAAATTGGCATACTTGATAACGTGAACCTTGAATATTAGGAGCAGTGTTAAGCAACAGTTCTAAAATGGGCAACGTAATAGGCAAACGACTGTCTAAACGCGCGCCATTTTTCGCGTATCCCTTTAACAATTGAATAATGTAGAAAACCCGAGTTGGGTCGGGCAACCCAGATAGCTTATGAGAGTAGCCAATGGCGGATACATAGGTATTGACGGTAGACGGAGCGTAATTGCGATCAAATAAGTAAGCAATGAAAAGTGCTAATGTGGCTGGAAAAATAGGCATTTTGAAGTGGGCTGTCTGGTATATGCTGCTGTGAAATTGAGTGAATAATTTCCATGCCCGTGTATAAGTAGGAATGGAAGATTTTTGCAAGCTTGACTGTGCCAAGTGTGTAATTATATTTGCCAACTTAGAGGCTGCAGATGAAGGGGGATATCCGTTGGAAGCCTGTTCATGTTGGCCGGTGCTAACTGTTGGAAGGTGGACACCTGAAAGCGAGATAAAGAGTCCGCCAATTTATTAGAAATCCCGGCGATATGCTTTGCCTTGAATACAATATTGTTTTGTAAGCAAACTAGCACCATTTTGCGCACAAAACGCATTAAAGATTTGTCGCGACGTGATTTTTTTGTTGATAACATGAACTAATGCTTCGTTGTCAGTAAAAAATGAAATAGATTGGTTTCGCATATGATGACCCCACAGGGACCACAGGCAAAGGCTCAGGACAATCGAATAGAACTCCAAAATAGCAATGTTGCGGTGCTGCCACTCAGACTCAGAAGGCCAACGGCCATAGCACCATTCGGTGCCAAAGATAGCGCCGAAACCGATGGAGCCTGACGCATCAGCAAACAAATTCAGTTTGTTCGAATTCCGCCATGTCTCGTCCAGAAAAAAGGGAACACCATTGAAAGAAGACAAGAAGGTTTGCCATGTATTAAGTCAATAAGCCGTCGCGAAAATGCGCGACCTGGCGTAACCACGGAACAAACAAAATTCAGTAATCCTATCAAAGATTGAAGTGCTTTGAGGGTAACCTTCTTTCGGTGTAGAAAGTCCGCAATAGTCTGCACACACTTTTCAATCTTGTCGCGCGGTAAACGGGCTTCACATTTTATAGAATCTAACTCAATGCCTGCAAATGTGAGAGTTGTTGCGGGACCGCATGTTGTTTTTTTCAGGCGCAATTGGAATTCCGAGTTGACGCATAATTTTAAAAATCCATCCAATGTATCCTGACACCGGCTGTGAGTAATCGTTACCAAACAAAAATTACTCGTTCTAAAATACTAACCTTAAACGGTTCTGTGATACTGCAATAAGACAGCTCTGTCAGCTTGGCTTAGCCTAGCTCGGTTTGTTTCAAGGAGGTTAAAGGATTTCCGCCCTTGCTAGATAATCCTTTATTGTATTATTTCTCCAGTGAACACAAAACTGCGAACTTTCAATAAAATTGGTCAAGCTGATTGTTACAAGGCCTTGGAAAGACTGCTGCCCTTGCTGGACAGTCTCCTAATTTACTACTAAGTCAGTGGTTATGAGTATGCCATTACACGTATTTATATACACCTCTTGCTCCTTACGTCAAAAACGGTGGATCTGGAGGACAAAATAAAAGTTTGACTTTAACCGAGAAATTAATCAATGAAGATACTATAGTTTGTAGTTGACAGCCACCAAAGAAATAAGTGCAAGTGGTCTATACAAGCTGGTAAATCAGGGAAGCCAGGAAAAAACCTGCTGCTGGTAAAAACCCTTGGGGAAAAGCCAGTTGACAGGAAAACCTGAGTGGGGACAAGATAAAACCAGCAAGCTTCCCCACGAAGCATTAATAAAATTAGAGTCCTTACATCAGTTCCTGCAAATTGTTAAGTGCTATAAATAAGATTATAAATGCAAGGCTAAGCTGACAAAGTATTAGTTTGCTGAATATTCGTAATATTTGTTGTTCCGCTGGTCCCTCCGTCGTCAGTGCCACAATTGATTATGTAGATATTTGAAATCTGGTCCCCCAAATTCGGACTCAACCATGTAGATCAACCATTTAGGCACTCGGAAAAATTGGTAATCAAGCTCTGGGTGAGATGAGTACTGAATTCTGTAAGGCAAAAGAAAACAAAACGGCAGAATCTAATCCAAGGTACAGGATATTCACATATGTGCATGAGATGGTTCACAACCAGAAAATTAACTTGACATCCTCAAAGGCAAAGACAAAAATGAGGGTGCCATATGTGTAGTTAGTGTAAAGAAAATAAACACCGTGGTTCGACGGTTGTAAGTGGAGCAGCATTAAGAGTGGCTGCCGTGTTGTTTCTGGTTGACGAACGAGGACTATACGTCGAGGATGCGAACCGCTAGCTGGGCCATTGGCTGGTCATTTACGTGATTGCCTTTTTGTGGGTGGCATATATTATGCAAGGATAAAACTGACATAACAGTATACAATAGTAATGCGAAGGGATTATATAGAGTAGACGTAATAAAATTATGGCATCGTTGGGCCGCAAGAAAAAACGATGCTAATATGTAATGTAAAAGTTTCGCAAAGCAAGCCTGGCAGACATTTTCGCGTCGCCGATTGGCAAGCTCTGGATAGCCAAAGGTACATTATAAGAACAAACTTCAAAAACATGAAGAACAGTTCAGATAAACCAACAACGTTGGCACAATTATATTAGTCAGAACAAACTTCAAAACATGAAGAACAGTTCAGATAAACCAACAACGTTGGTACAATTATATTAGTCAGAACAAACTTCAAAAACATGAAGAACAGTTCAGATAAACCAACAACGTTGGCACAATTATATTAGTCAGAACAAACTTCAAAACATGAAGAACAGTTCAGATAAATTACCAACAACGTTGGTACAATTATATTAGTCAGAACAAACTTCAAAAACATGAGGAACAGTTCAGATAAACCAACAACGTTGGCACACTTATATTAGTCAGAACAAACTTCAAAAACGTGAAGAACAGTTCAGATAAACCAACAACGTTGGCACACTTATATTAGTCAGAACAAACTTCAAAAACATGAAGAACAGTTCAGATAAACCAACAACGTTGGCACACTTATATTAGTCAGAACAGACTTCAAAAACATGAAGAACAGTTCAGATAAACCAACAACGTTGGTACAATTATATTAGTTAGTACTATCTTCAAAAACATTGAAGAACAGTTCAGATAAACCAACAACGTTGGTACAATTATATTAGTTATTACAATCTTCAAAAACATGAAGAACAGCTCAGATAAACCAACAACGTTGGTACAATTATATTAGTTATTACAATCTTCAAAAACATGAAGAACAGTGACGATAAACCAACAACGTTGGTACAATTATATTAGTTAGTACAATCTTCAAAAACATGAAGAACAGTGATGATAAACCAACAACGTTGGTATACAAGTGTGGTATTAAAAATCCTCAGAACACGAGGAACAAATAAGTTTGATATACAATATAGTTTATGAGCAAACCGTAAAGTATAGATGAGAAATGCTTACCTGAAGTAATGAAAGCGGAAGAAAATTAATGAAAAGTTGGCGAAACTTTAGAAATTGTCTACGACAAAAAAATGATGTTCACTTCACAGTAGTTCGTGCGTGAATGAATTTAGCCTTGCAATGGGTGTGCTTATCACCCCTTCAGTAATCTTTGTTGTGTCTGCCCGTCTCCCCGAGATATTTAAGGCATTTCCTTATCCTAGCCGCAATGCCTAATTACACAGTATTATCACTATCATAATACCAACTTATCTAAATCTCAGTCTAGGGCGGAAAGCATAAAAATTCTATTAGCAAGCCAATATTTTATATATATATATATATATATATATATATATATATATATATATATGTATATATATATATATATGTTGGTACTCCCAACATATACCTTCAAACATTTAATGCATTTAATTAGATAAACTACACCCTCAGAATCACAATTAAAGGAATAGTTTATCCAATAACTACGGTTATGTCTCAATCAATTCCAAGCGTGACCATCCCCCCGGGCATTTGACGGCCATTTGACATTTTTGCATTGGGGCATTGCAAATGCCCTACCATGTGGGGTCAGCATAGCTGTACAAAATCCCCACAGAGGGGTCTTGAAATTGATGCAAATGCCCCACACATGGGAGCAGATAGCAGTTCATTTTGAACTGACAATATCTTGTGAAATGTTATTAGTATTTGGTGAGAAATTTTAAGTTTCTACATACTTTCAAAACAAATAATTTAATGCAGGGAAAGATTCATTCGGTACTAGTTGACTAACTTCCTTTTTCTCACAATCAGATCACCTGGTTGTCAGAAGGATATATTTTGCATCAGCGATCCAGAAATTTGGTCAACACTGTATGATCTGAATCAAAACTATTATAAAATAAATACAATATGCCTGTTGGTCATAAAATTTGAAAATGAAACCCAAATCTTAAACACAGTTTTAATAAAATAAAGTACAGTATCATTATCACAAGAACTGTATTGTAGCATTTGACCACGCACTAACTAAAAATAAACTGAAACAATTCATATATAGTCATTTCTTTTTCCCTTTTGCACGAGTAGCTTTTGCTTTTTCCACACCCTTTCTCCTGTTCTCAGCAACTTGACTTAGGTGCCCCAGCCACAACTTTACATCATCTGGAGACAAAAGGCATTTTTTGAAAGGTTATTGAGTTGATACTCTTCGACAGATGTAATAGAACCATCATAAGCATTGAAAAACCTTTCAAGAATGTTACTTGGTGGTTCAGCTCGTATTGCTTTCCCAGCGGAATGCATCAGTTGCAGTTCACCAACATCATATAGTATACAATTCATTCGGTAAATATTCGATGCACACAAAATGATTTTACAATACAATTCATACATGCTTTTATGTAGATTTATGTAAATGATCCTCGGTTAAAAAATACGCCTTTCACACGACTTTATGGCTTATACAAATTTCGCAGACAACTGAAGCGATCTGTGACCATCCATATTAGAGAGCTTAAGCATACAGGCGTTTTAGAGCCACGGACGGTGATTGAATTCAATAGCATTTTTCATTCAGAACAATGATAATGACAATTTAAAATCTCAAGAGCAAAGTCGTCGTCGTTCTACACAAGACGTCAATGAGAGCATTTTCACGTTCTTGAGACGACGGGAACTTCTAGAACGTTGAGGCCTGTCATCGTTGTTTTACTACAATGAGACATACTTTTAAAGTTGAAGACTTGTATTTTAAGGGGGATAATTTCATTACATTACAATATAAAATAAAGGATCTGTATTTTTATATAAAGACGAAATTTAAGCTTATGAGCTAACAGTTTAGATATGTGATTATTCATAGCATTTGTTTTGGGAAAAAAAGTCTTTTCAAAGAATACGCGGTTCAGTAGTTCTGTATTGTATTCCTGTTCTTCCGGTCACCGTCCGTGTCTCAAAAACGCCTAATATGCTTAAGCTCTCTATTATTAAACGTTTAAAACATATATTTATAAAATAAAGGTCAAAAACTTACTTTCAAACGTCTCAACTAAATTTCCCAAGCCTTTTTCCTTAAGCCAGGAAGCCACAAACGGTAGATCTTTCCCCTCAAACTCTTGTATATTATTATTATAAAAATCCACCATGATTGATGATCGCAATAACATGTGCTTGGCGTATTTTATAATACCGTTAAAGAACTGTAGACATGCGACATTTTTGGCGCTTGTGAGATCAGTGGTATTTTTATGGCAAAAATTTGCCGAAATATATCGTATTTTTATATAAAAAAGCTAGAGAAGTGGATGAGCATGTATTAGTATGATTGTATGGAATATGTGGTGTGCCTTTATAAAAGATAGCATTCTCGTAATTGAGTATGGATTTACAGTACTTACTTTTGCCAGGTTACTTTTCAAGAAAATAACAGGCAAGTATATACTATTTAGGCACTTCAACAAATTCCCTACCCCGGGGACGACCTGCCGAGGCAAATGCCCGACCCTGGGAATAGGTAAATCGTCGAATGCCCGTCAAATGCCCGGAGGGGGGGGGGGGTGGTCACGCTTGGAATTGATTGAGACATTATGCTCAAATTTATCCCCTTCGTCAACAAAAACGCATATTTGACATCTGGTTTTATTACATCTACTCACCCCCTTCCCCCATAAAACACCTCTTTTGACTTTAGATCTAACCAAATTATCTCTCAAATTCCGTACGAAACCAAAGGCTTTTGTCCCGCAAACGTTTTCCTCATGTCAATCGAAGAATGCAAAATAGGCCAGAGAGAATCAATAATTTTTCCCACTCCCGTTAATGACGGATGAAAATTCAACACCAAGGGAATTCTATCCAACTTCTAACCCTGATTCTGACCAAAAAGACTATCCCTACTCTTACCTTTGACCTTATCAAATTGCCGACATATATTCTCTTTTTTAAAACCTCTTTTAACAAAATTTCCCAGGAGTTCCTTCAACTGCTTATCAGAAACCTCATCCGAGCAAAAACCTCATTTGGTTTAGATTTTTGGATGATGTTTTTTTTATTTGGCTGCACGGGAAAGAGAAATTGTTAGAATTTTTGGAATTTGTCAATTCCTATCATCAAGCTATAAAGTATACTTGGGAATAAGGAAAATTCGAGTGCAGAATATATACATTTTAAGAGCAAACCAGGACCAGTTGCGAAAAATGCAACTACACAGGCCTTCCGGCAGGAATTTAACCCACGACCTTACGATTCTAGTGCAATGCACTGAGCCACGGAGGGCCTTGCCGAGAGCTTGATCGCGAGTTCTGTGTATATATTAAGGTGGTAATGCCAGGAGAGAATTGGGTATATTATAAGTAATATTGGGCTTTTCACTCGATTACATAGCATGTTCTAAGGATGTTGGGCGAAGGAAAATTCGAGTGCATTACCACCTTATTATATACACAGAACTCGCGATCAAGCTCTCGGCAACGCCCTCCGTGGCTCAGTGGTCAGAGCATTGCACTAGCATCGCAAGGTCGTGGGTTCAATTCCTGCCGGAAGGCCTGTGTAGTTGCATTTTTCGCAACTGGTCCCTGTTTGGTCTTAAAATGTATATATTCTGCACTCGAATTTTCCTTCACCCAAAATCCTTAGAACATGCTATGTAATCGAGTGAAAAGCCCAATATTACTTATAATATCCCCAATTCTCTCCTGGCATTACCACCTTATTATATACACAGCACTCGCGATCAAACTCTCGGCAACGCCCTCCGTGGCTCAGTGGTCAGAGCATTGCACTAGAATCGCAAGGTCGTGGGTTCAATTCCTGCCGGAAGGCCTGTGTAGTTGCATTTTTCGCAACTGGTCCCAGTTTGGTCTTAAAGTGTATATATTCTGCACTTGAATTTTCCTTCACCCAAAATCCTTAGAACATGCTATGTAATCGAGTGAAAAGCCCAATATTACTTGGGAATGGTCTTATAAACGGATTTCGTACTTAGATGTTATGGTTTCTAAAGAGATGGGTATTCAAAACTGTAATATATTCAGTTTGTAATTGTATATCTAATTAACATATACCTCATGTATATAAAGCCGTGTTATTTTGAATAAAGTTAGTTAGTCTTGGTCATGCAGAATATTACATGGTGTCAGGAGTAAAACAAAATGGAGCAATCTATAAAACCTCCTCCAGAGATGAGTTTCACAGCTACCGAGCCACTAGATATTGCAGAAAGATGGAGACGGTGGAAAGAAACGATGGAGTTATATTTGAGATTGAAGATGTCTGACAGCAGTGAGAAAGACCAGTGTGCAGCGTTCCAGTATATAATAGGGCAAAAGAAGGGCGGGATATTTATAATACAATGTCGTTTACCGAAGCTGAAGTGGACAAAATAGACAGTCTGTTCAGCAAATTTGAAGAGTAATGTAAACCAAGAAGGAATATCATCATGGAGAGGTATAAATTTAACACTCGAGCGCAAAGGAAAGATGAAACAATTGACCAATATGTGACAGAACTTAAACTAATCGCCAAGAACTGCAATTTTGGAGCTCTAGAAGATGAATTAATTCGAGACCGCATTGTTTATGGTACAAACTCTGAACGAGTAAAAGAACGCTTGCTACACGAAGAATTGACGTTGGTTAAACCCTTGAGGTTGTGTAGAGTGGATGAACAATCTAGCCAACAACTAAAAGCGATGAATGAAGAAACTGAGGTGAATTTTGTAAAGAAGCAGAGGACAATATCAAGAAAAGATCAAGCTAAATCAGACCCAAAAGGACAAGCGCCAAAGCATGACCGCAGGAGACAAGATAACATATCTAATTGTAGAAACTGTGGAAAGTTGCATGCACCAATGCAGTGGCAGTGTCCAGCCTACGGAAAGAAGTGCTTCAACTGTGAGAAAAGTAATCATTTGGCAAAAGTTTGCCGTGCGAAGAAGAAGGTATACGCTGTAGAACAGGATAAATCACACATGCCTCTCAACGAACCTTTATTCATTGGAGCAGTAAATTAATCGCACAACACAAACAATGAAAATTGTTTTAAAACTTTGCTCCTTCAACAACAGGAGATAACATTCAAGATCGACACCGGGTCACAAGCAAACATATTACCCTGTTCAACATTCAGGAAATTAAAAGGAGTTCAATTGGAGAAGCCAACGACTAAATTAACCAGCTATACGGGTGAATATCTACCAGTAGTGGGACAATGCCAATTAAAGTACAACGAGAAAAGCTTCAAATTCTTTGTGGTTGAGACAGAGCAAGTGCCCATTCTAGGTTTACAAGCCTCACAAGATCTCAATCTCATAAAGATCATCATGAATGTAAATTATTCGAAGCAAGAAATCGAGACCAAAGAGAAAGTGAACCACCTTGCTACAGATCCTATTCATAAGTTTCCGAAAGTGTTTCAAGGACTGGGCTGTTTAGAAAAACCATACCACATCAAAGTTGATCCTAAAGTCATCCCAGTCGTCAGTCCATTGAAAAGCCAGCCAGTAGCATTGAGAGAACGACTGAAAAAATCCTTAGACGAAATGGAAAGAGATGGGGGTAATCGAGAAAGTGGACAAGCCAATCGAGTGGGTTAACTCCGTAGTATTGGTAGCTCCTCACGACATTTAACACACCGTTTGGTCGCTACAGCTACAAAAGAATGCCCTTCGGGATTAAATCAGCCCAGGAAGTCTTTCAAAAACGAATGAGTCAGTCATTCGGAGACCTAGATGGTGTGGAGACAGATGTTGATGATATCCTGATATGGGGTGCAACAACAGAAGAGCATGAAGAGCAGTTGAAGAAAACACTACAAAGATGCGAGGAAATTAACCTTACACTCAACAAGAGTAAGTGCGAGTTTAGAGTAAAAGAAGTAACTTATATTGGCCCTAAGTTAACCGCAGAAGGAGTGAAACCAGACGAGAAGAAAGTCAAAGCCATCGAGCAGATGCCTCCTCCTGATGACAAGAAAGGTGGGGAAAGATTGCTAGGAATGGTTAATTACTTGGCAAAGTTTATTCCGAACATGTCTACCATCACCAAGCCTATTCGAGAAATGCTAAAGAGTAACGTAGAGTTTCACTGGGGCACGCAGCAAGAAGAAGCCTTTCAGAAGATAAAAGAGGTTCTAACAGCATCACCAGTTCTTGCATATTATGATGTAAGAAAACCAGTAACTATAACCTGTGACGCTTCGAAATCAAGCGTGGGAGCAGTGTTACTACAGGAAAAGAAGCCTGTTGCGTATGCATCGAGAGCCTTAACTGACGCTGAAACTAGATATGCCCACATTGAAAAAGAACTTTTAGCGGTCGTATTTGGATTTGAGATATTTAACCAATGCACATATGCATATGCAAGATGTGTCGAAGTCGAATCTGACCACAAGCCGCTGGAATCCATAGAAAAAAAGCCTTTAACGATCGCACCACCTCGTTTGCAGAGAATGTTACTGCACTTACAAAGATATGATTTCATCATAAAGTACAAGCCAGGAAAAGAAATGGTATTAGCAGACACTCTGTCGTAAGCATACCTTACCAATGGAGAGCCAGATGAAAGCCAGATGGAAGAAGATCTACATGCCACGTACATTCAGTAATGAGCAGAATGCCAGTCCCAGAAGACAAATTAGAGCAAATCAAGGAGACTCTGATGGATCAAACGATGAAGAACCTCTCAACGATGATCCGCAGAGGATGGCCAGAGACCAAGAAGCAAACGCCTAAAGACGTGCAAGACTTTTGGGATTTTCGTTAAGAACTTTCTGAAGTCGATGGTATCCTTCTAAAAGGAGACAAGATCATAATACCGTCAGTAATGAGAAACGAGATGCTGGCCAGAGTCCACGACAGTCACATGGGTATGGAAAGATGTAAACGGCGAGCAAGAGACATATTTTGGCCAAGGATGGGAGAGGAAATTAACGACATGGTATCCAAGTGCGAAACATGCCAAGAATTTCAAATGTCCAATCCAAAAGAGCCGATGATCCGAAACCCGTTGCCGACCAGACCATGGGAAATGGTAGCGACCTATCTCTTTCAATGGGACCATAAAGATTACATGGTAGTAGTAGATTATTACTCACGTTATGTGGAAATTGAAAAGTTAGAGAACACCCGAAGTCAAACCATTGTCAATCAAACCAAGTCGATATTTGCAAGACATGGAGTACCGTCCATTGTGCGTAGTGATAACGGTCCGCAATATTCAGCGCAAGAATACAAGCAATTTGCACAGCAGTGGAATTTCGAACACCAGACATCGAGCCCGTATTATCCGAAGTCTAACGGACTAGCAGAAAAAACAGTTCAAATCGTGAAAAGGCTGTTATCTAAAGCAAAAGCGGATGGTAAAGATCCATACATATAAGCTTACTTGAATATCGTAACACGCCAATAGATAATATAGCGTCGCCAGCGCAGATTCTCACGAGCCGTCGCCTTCGTTCCTTGTTACCAACTACTCAAAGTCAGTTTCAACCCCAAGTTGTCAATTCAAAAACAGTGGAGAAGAAACTAAAGGAGAAGCAAGAGTATCAGAAAAGGTACTACGACAGAGGATCCCGACCGTTACCAGCGTTAAGAAAAGGAGAAGTACAGAATTGCTGGAAACCTGCAGTAGTTACCACAATGTTGGAAACACCAAGATCGTTTGTTCTCAAGACTCCAGAAAGCCGAGAAATAAGACGAAACCGGTATAATATCAAGAAACAAAACAAGTCCATCAACTCGAACTTAGAAGAACCGATCAAAGATGAAACGGTTAACATTGAAACAATGAGGGAAGAGACGTTGAGTGATCGACAGGATCCGTCACCTAAGAGGGAATACATCACGAGAAGTGGTCGAATAAGAAAGCCACCAGAAAAATTCCAAGCCGGTACATGAACATTCACTTGAATCTAGAAGTAGCAGTTGGAATTAAGACACTTTATTATGACACTTTATTATGACATTTTATTATGACACTTTACAATAACATTCGCATCATGAGTTTTCACTATGTTTTAATGATTCAAATAGGAAATTTCGAAGTAATTAGCATATTAAAAATTTGAAAAAAAAGAGTTGTAATATATTCAGTTTGTAATTGTATATCTAATTAACATATACCTCATGTATATAAAGCCGTGTTATTTTGAATAAAGTTGGTTAGTCTTGGTCATGCAGAATATTACAGAAACCAACGGATACACATCAGTATTTAGATTACAAATCATGTCATCCGAAGCATGTAAAGGAGGGTATACCTTATGGACTGGCTTTAAGGTTGAGGTGGATTTGCAGCTCGGATGAGGTTTTTGATAAGCGGTTGAAGGAACTCCAGGGAAATTTTGTTAAAAGAGGTTTTAAAAAAGAGAATATTTGTCGGCAATGTGATAAGGTCAAAGGTAGGAGTACGTATAGTCTTTTTGGTCAGAATAATCAAGGTAAGAAGGTGGATAGAATTCCCTTGGTGTTGAATTTTCATCTGTCGTGAACGGGAGTGGGAAAAATTATTGATTCCCTTTGGCCTATTTTGCATTCTTCGATTGACATGAGAGAAACGTTTGTGGGACAAAAGCCTTTGGTTTCGTACAGGAGACCACGGAATTTGGGAGATAATTTGGTTAGATCTAAAGTCAAAAGAGGTGTTTTATGGGGGAAGGGGATAAGTAAATGTAATAAAACCAGATGTCAAATATGCGTTTTTGTTGACGAAGGGGATAAATTTGAGCATAACAACCGTAGTTATTGGATAAACTATTCCTTTAATTGTGATTCTGAGGGTGTAGTTTTTCTAATTAAATGCGTTAAATGTTTGAAGGTGTATGTTGGGAGTACCATAACAGCATTTAGGAAAAGGTTTAACAATCATAAAAGTAGTGTTCGGAGGTATGGGAGGGGGCAAAGGGGTTTCTGGGTGAGCATTAGTATGCCCATTTCTTTATGAAGGCCATGAGGGTTTGACCGATTTGAAAGTTATGATAATCGATAAAACTAATATAAATAATCCAACCGAAAGAGAAGACTTTTGGGCATACACCTTGGATACCTTTATCCCAAGGGGTTTGAATTTAAGAGATTTTTTGTAAATGGATTTTGTAATTAGTGTAGCATATAAAGACGCTGGAGAAGATCTGATCTTTGCCTTGAAAAAGGGGCTTGCCCCGAAACGTTGGTTTATAAAGTAAAATAGTATTTTGAAGTTTGTTGTGATTAATTTATAAATGAGTTCTTACTTCGGAGGGGGAAGGTTCGTGATATATATATATATATATATATATATATATATATATATATATATATATATATATATATATATATATATATTTACCTCAAATCTTGATGGTGGCTACTGTCAGTTTCACGCTGGGCGATCTTCAGGCAAGTGAAGATTTTCGATTCGGCCCTGTCTTAAATAGGTTGAGATGCTGACGTCAGTGCTAGTGGGTGTGTGGGTTGATGGCACGCTTCTGGGTGTGTGGGTTGATGGCGTGCTTCCTGCATTCCTACCTTTGTTCTTGCCTACGCCTACATTGCTTATCTTAAACTTGTTTTTGTGCCGACATGTTGAAAGGATTTCTGATTTTTTGTTAAGTAAAGTGGGGTTTTCGGATTTCATGTGAATTTTTTCTTCCAAACATAAATTACATCGGTTAGATCCCCCTGAATATGCTGCTGACCGTTTTAAAATTGACCAATTGTTACAATTTTGTTTTTTGTTTTTCAAATTCCATATATGTTTGGAGGTTTCATTTGAATATTTTTTGTTTTGAAAAGATTTTGTGTGGTTTCTGTATCGCTCCTCAAAACTGTTTGCTGTCATGCCTATGTAATGCTTAGTTTCATTAGTGTTGTTTGTCGAAATAGTTGCTTTATATATGATGCCGTTTGTCAAACAGCGACTGGGCACTGATCTTTATTTCTGCAGTTACAACCACTTGTGCTATTGTTTTTTCCTTCATTTTTCCTAAGGATGTATGCGTTGTGCTTCGTCATTGTGGATTTAATGTTGTTCATGCAGCTATAACTAACTTTTATTGTGTTTCTGTTGAAAATCTTGTGTAGCTTGTTGTGTGGTGGGAAATGTTTGTCAATTCAGTTTAAGAAACATCATCCTATGTGTGTTCTAACATTCCTGCTGTATGATGGGTTAAACCAAATGATGTTCCTATGTCCCTTCCTACGTGGTTGGCTTGTGTATACTGTGTATACTAATTGTTGGTTAAAATTGCTGCGGTGTAATGCGTTTTGGTATGAGGGTGCAGACTCCTGGAATGTTGTGTAGTTTGATGAATAGAGTGAAATGCGCTTACTTATTTTATTTATGGATGCTGGGAGTTCTTTTAAAATACTAGGTGGATGATTTGAATGCTTGTTAACATAAAGTGGGTCGTCATTGGGCTTCCTATAGGGTTTGTATGTTCCATTTTGTAAGTCGAATGTTGCATCTAGAAAGTTTATTACATGTATATTTGCTTGGGCTGTGACTTTAAGTCCAAATTCTTCGAAAATTTTATGTAAGTTTTTTCTTGCTTTGTCTGCCAATCTGCTGGTTTTGTTCTTTTAAATAGCTAATCCGTCATCTCTATAAACGCCAGTGTTTTCTTTGCCAAACTTGTTTTTAAGGTTGCTGAGTATAAAAAGGCCGACCAATTCACATACCTCGGCACCGTCATGGCTGCCCATTGTTACATCAAATAAGTTTTGGCTGTCCTTTTTAATCCATGTTGTTTCTCGGTTGAAAAGTAGTGATTTTCGTGCGTGCTTAAAGGGATATGGCAATATATTTTTTTTTTCTGTTAAAATAATGTTCACATCTAATATTTTGGGAAAATCCATAAAATTTCGCTCTAAAGGTTGTCTTTCCCCCATAAAATAGCTTATGTTTATGTCGAACGCTTCTGCTTCCGCCGCCATCTTGAATAGATATTGCATATGCTAATTTATGCGAAAATAAATCGTCTGACGTCACAAGCAGGGTACTTGCATTTTTCAAAAGCAAAGCTTTCGGCGGTATGTATTGTCCTGTTTATGGATGCACAAGTGACAGCCAAAATAACTCTGAACAGAAGATACACTTCTTTGAGTTCCCGAAAGTAACCAAAAGTGAAGAGAAGAAACGACGGGGCATGTGGATCGATTTTTGCAAGCGGAAAAACTTTGTTCCGACCATGTCCACGCGCATGTGCTCTTTGCATTTCAGTTCCGATGCGTATGTCCTTTCGCATTCCCCAGAATTTTTACAGTCTATAAACTTTCCGGGCAAGCGAAAATTGATGTTGAAACCAGATGCCGTGCCAACACAAAATAAAGCACTGGACAAAATTAAAGAGAAAGAACACGCTTCAGAGTCGAAGAGAAGACAGACAGGTGCTCTATCCCGCAGAAAAGTAAGTATTAAACTTCGGTTGTGAGATATATCTACACCGTAAAACAACTACTCATATTTTAATTTATACTTTTAATTAGGAAGCAGAACGTCTGCTTGCAGAAGCGGAAAATGCTGAGAAAATATCAGAAGAAATATGCTGCGAAACATCTGAGCCTGAACAACAACCAACTGCAAATATAAATATTAATAGCGGCGCCAAGTTGATTTCTGTCCAGACTGACGAGATCGGATGTTTTGTGGAAAATAAAAGGACGCAAACTCCTATAACTGTACCATCCAAAACCACACAAACAAAAGGAACACAAACTTTAATCACCAGCGATTATTTATCCAAGAAATTATTTCTAACAAAGTTGGTTTCGTCCGCGTCCCAAACGAATCCAATTTCAGATGAGGATGAAAAAAATATGGCTGGTGAAATTGACATGCCTTCTCACTCTCCGGGCTGTCAAAACAAAGGCACGCATTCTTCAGTAAACGTGAATGAAGGAAACCTCGAAGGAAACACGCATTTGACCTCTGATCCAATAGAATTTATCCCTTCAGATAAAATAGATCATGACGAAAGTTCTGGTGATGAGTTTTCCGCTGCAACAAGCGAGGAAAGCGAGGAAGGAGAAACAGAAATATGTTGTGATGAGAAAAGAATCATCTTGTCAAGTGATAAACCCCCAGAAGATCAGTTGAAATTCATAGTATGTGAAGAGTCGATTGCCAATACATTCCGTTTTTGCTTTAAATGCAACGCCCATTGTACCGTATTCGTCGAACGCAGAATTGGAACTTATTGTAAGATCGGTGTCTTTTGTCCATCCAATTCTGAACATAATTTCTCTTGGACGACAGGACCACTATTTAATCGGCTGCCCATTCTTAATTTGATGATTACATCCAGCATCGTATGTACAGGCATGGAATCTAGCAAAACCTTACGATTTATGGAGTCTTTGAACATTTTGTGCATCAAACGAAGAGAATTTTCAAATCTTCAAAGCGCGTACGTTATTCCAGCGGTTTTCAATGTTTGGAAAAAAGAACAACTTGATTTACTAGATGGCATTAAAGATAAGTCAATTTGCATAGCCTCCGACATGAGAGTGGACAGCCCAGGACACAGTGGTCTCATTGGATCTGGAAGTACTTTGGACGTAGATCGAAATGTGATTCTCGACACTCAAGTAATAAAGGTAATCTGTCCCTACTTCCATTGACAAGACATTTTAAAATTCCAGTCAGGGTTCTCAGTATTAAAGTTTATCCTATTTCCAGTGGTACTTTAAACCCATTCCCATATAATCCAGTGGGGGCAGATGTTCCATTTTGGAGGGGCTAATTCATGAAATAGTTGGAAACGAGACGAATTTTGGGCCCCCCCCCTGTAATTTTAGTCAATTTTTTAACCTCATCAGAAATAGTGGGGAGCTATAACCCCCATCATCAGAAATAGTGGGGGATATAGCCTCCTTATCAGAAATATAGGGGGCTATAGCCCCCTATCCCCTGTTCCACCAACCTTGCTACAATTCCAATTCCCAGCACTGAAAATAAACAAATCCCATTTTATCCTTATTTAAATTCTGTGGACCCTCTTATTTAAATAGTGTTCTCAGTTGTTTAAAAAGTAGCACAGAAGCTCAGCAAATATTATTACAATACTATTAACTGTAGAGTACAGAAGTCAAAAACTCCAATGCTATGGAATTAGAATCTCTGAAGAGGCAACTTACCTACCTTGAAGATGCTGATATTAACATCAACAAGCTTGTGACAGACAGACATTCTCAAGTGTCAGCTTATATGGCTCAAGAGAAACCTACTATCCAACATGCATATGATGTTTGGCATTTAGCAAAGGGTATTAATATTACTGTATATTAGTGTTATTATTCAAATTTTCAGGACAAAGCTTCTATGTAGTGCTTACAAAAATTTTCTTTTTACCTGCTTTTGATTTGCAGGAGAGAAGAAGAAGCTGTTGAAAGCTGCCAAGACAAAGAAATTTCGAGCAATAAAGCCTTGGATTGGGGTATGACATTCAACATATTTTCAAATTAATGTTTTCAGGAAGAATTGTAAAAAAATAATGTTGGCTTTCCATTTCTTATTTTGTGTAGTCTATAATTAACCACATTTACTGGGTTGCAATCTCAAGTTCATCTCCAAATGAAAGAGAAGAGAAATGGATGAGCCTTCTCAATCACATTGTTAATGTACACACTTACAAGGAAAACAAAATTTTCCAGAAATGCACACATGAAACAATAGAAAGAGATTGGTTAGTACCAGGTGAGACAAATTTATATTTTGAATTTTTGCAGCAACAAAAGATCATTGAAACTCATTCAGAAACATCATGTTGGATATATCAATTTTGTTGTGGTAAATTGTTGTGTTAAAAATCATTACCCATGTAACATCACTTTTATTAATGCCCATTAATTTACACAATACAATTTGTTGTATACAATTCCTTATTCTCATCTTTGGGCATGCCTGTGATCATCTGTACACACATGTAAACTGTGATTCCCAACAGTCACCATTGAATCATAAACAACAATTATGTTGCCTGCACACATATGCCAGATTGACAATTGTGTACAACAAATCATGTGTAAATCGGCCTTAAGACCCCCCCCCCCTACCCATTTGTTAATGCAAAATTTCCCCTAATAATTTTCCTGTCCTGAAAATTATAAGCCTTCTCTTATCATAAACCCAACAAAAATGACTACCACTGCATTTTCTGATAATTGTCATTCCCTGAAATGCAACCCAATCAATTATAGGACTGGTGTATACATATATTCTTATAGGTTCTGCAGTTTACAAAAAATTGAGAGAAATCATAACTAGACCAAGGCTTGTAACAGCAATCTGCAAATTATCAAACTACCATCAAACATCAGCATTGGAAGCGAAGCATTCATTGGACAATCAATTCGCACCAAAAAAGATCTATTACCCCTATCATTCACTGATGGCAAGGTTTGTTTCCAATGACATAACAAGGGGGAGTGGGGGACACAGAGTGTGTAAATGCATCCCCATTTTACTTCTCCATAAAGCATGAAGTTCATACAGTAATGATTGGGGTTCTGGAAAGAATATTGACTTCCATTTTGAAATAATTTCAAATAATTGGCCTTAATTAATATGCAGTATTAAACATTTATGTAGATTATTTTGCTCGAACATGCATTATAATGAAAACTCAAAGAGACAACAAGCAAAGACAAAGGAAGGCGTTGACCGGTGGGTGGTTATTTATCCAAAAGCACACAAGGGTGAGAAGGCTATTGCCAGACAAATAAAACAAAGTCCAACTCACAGTAAGTCTAAGACAATAATTATATTAAATTTAATTAAAATATAACTCAGTTGTTTACTTACAGTCTACACTGTCCCAATAATTTTCTCTTGATCTTACACTTTACAGAGTATATACAAACAATCCAATGTGAAGCCATCAAACTGCGGAAAGACTTCGGTAACATTCAGAAAGCCAAGTGGCATACAAACGAGCTTCTTCCGAAAGAGCCTATTTCACTAGTGGAGAAATATCTTGAAGGTAATCAGCCACAGTCCAAAGCGGAAGTAATCGTCAACAGATACAGCAGATTTACCAAACCAGCATATCCCGTCGAAGATGAATGCTCGTGTGAATGCTCTGGAAAATGCGCCACAGTCAGATGTTCATGCAAAAAAATTACCAAGAAATGTACAGCAGCATGCGGATGTAAAAAGGATGTTTGCTCGAACAAATAAAACACAACAATTTACGGCAATATTAATACTGTAAACACTTTAATAAGTTGTTTATTTTGAAAATTTAAAATGGGTATAAAGGCCATCTGGCGAAGCAAATTTTTCTCTGATACACTTGTAAACACATGAAGGGAAAACTCTTCGACACTTTTTCCCTAAAATGTCGAAGACCCATCTGGAGCATCTTCGATAAGAAACATGCCGATAGATCTTGTGCGTTTGCGCAAGTTCATCGTCTCCGAGGGGCCAGTTCTCCTCCAAGTATTGGGAGACATCGACACCAAGGACTTCCTCTGACAACATGTTTTTTTATAAACGAGGACAAACCTGTTATGCAGTTCATTCCTTGGTCTTGAGCACAAGTTAATTTCTCATCGTACTCGTCGTATTCCACAGCTTTCTCGTGGCAGCAGAAACTTTCAACGCTTTTCTCCATAATTCACAGTTACCACACTTACACCATTCAAGTGTGGAACGTCGCCAAGCATTTATCGCCTCGAATTCTTCGTCAACATCTTCTTCTTCAGTTGAAGTCGAATCATCATCTGAATCATAACTGCCATCATTATCCTCATTCTTATTTGACTCAAACATATAGGGCTGTATTTCTTGCCATTCTTCGTCTTCTTTAGTACTTTGACTATCATCACTATCCATCTTTCGCTTGCAAGCAAACACGAAATGAGCGCTTCCCTGCTTATGACGTCACGCGTGAACTGGACCCAAGCAATAATTTTCTCCAAAATCGATTCAAAATGGCGGACAAGAACTTAAAATCACACAAGCGAAATAGGTTTTAAAACAGTAAATTATGGAGTTTTGGAGGTCAGTATGCGTTTTCCACAGAGTACTATAAGTGACATTTATTATTCTTTAAAAAAAATATATATTGCCATATCCCTTTAACAATGGAAAAGTCTTGTGTGTTTATTTTTGTAAAATTTGTGGCCCATGATAGAGCTCGGTCCAAAATGCATGTCCATGGTGACTGTTATCTCGCTCAGGTCCATGCATGGTCACCTGCAAAAAATTAAGATTCCATTTTTTCCGGACTAGCTGTGCCCCTGTAATCATTTATCGATAAGTCTTGCCATTTATATACCCTCCTTTGCAAAAACTGCTAGAGATTGATTTATTTGCCAAAGGCGCAAAAAAAATATATTCAAAACTGTTTCCAACAGTGAGATATGGAGCAGTTAATCTGCAGCGACATTTGTAGTTAATTTTTTTAGTAAAAATACGATCGTCTAACACAAGACACATATAATAAAAAGCAGGGGGGTAATCGCAATTTTCATATTGAGGTATGAGAGGTATTTCCGTACGAGACATCGAACTTTTCATGATTAAATCAAATTCAATCAATGTAATACGTACTAAAAGAAAGTCTATTTTGCATGGCTATATATAAATGAAGAATGCCTAGAAGGTGTTATATAGGCTAGGCTATTATTTCAGCCAGTTTGAATGGAATTAGAATAATAAAAAGTTTGACGTTTTATTTGGCACAAGCCTTATATACCCTGTTATTATTTAATGACAGTTATTTAATATTAATAACAATATTTCCCCAAATGATTGATGTATATATTTAAATTGTTGCTTTCTAACACTTCTAACACTTTTCTTAACACTAAGCGATGCATAGAGGTTTGACAAAAAATTAACTAGGCCAGTTAACAGCGGGTTTTTACGTCTGATGTGTTACAAAATGGGATGATAATACGTGTTAGTAAAATCTAGGTTATAAACAAAGGATCCGGTGAATGGGTCCTTTCGCATTAAACGCCTATCCACGTCCTTCACAACAATGTTATAAATATGCTGTCAGTATTTATCCACAAATTCGTTTCCACATGCATAGCATTTTCCAGAAACCGCGTGTAGTACAATAAGTTCGTAGCGGTACGGCGACAGTCTTGAATGCCATATTTGTGTGGGAGAAGTGGACGTAGAAGGAAGCTGAGACTGAATGTACGTGCTGCAAAGTGGTTGTGGAAAGATTGGTCAAGTAACATTTGCCATAGCCATAGGATCATTTTGGATGATTGTAGGATTTCTCGTCTCTGATGACGGGAAACGAAATGACGTGGAAGGATAAGGACGGAAAAGATGTTCAGTTAATACTGAGCGGTTGAGGACTAGAGCTGGAATTCTTTCTGATTGAGTGTTGGAAAGGTTATTGTTTGCTGTTGTTGGGGCACCTTGTGACGAAGTTCGCTCGAAACGTTAGACTCCTACGTTCTCTGTTTCGGCAGTATATCTAACCTTACTATATTTCGATTGTTGTTTCTACACTGCCTACGCAGCACGCTACTTTTATTATCCTTAACGAATTGGGTGAGGTCATTCATTGCAGCTGTGTAGCCATCAGTGCAACCAACAGCACTTCACACTTGTCTTTAAACTCCTATGAACTTTCATCGTCAAGTTCTCTGGCCTTCTTGTTGCGATTTTGCTTGAAATGAAATTCAAAACTATGCCCTGGCCTGAAGATTCTGAGATGTCTGCAGTTCATGTAAGTACAGTGCAATTATATTTTTAATCAATATTCAACACTTCCCGTAAAGATCTTGCATTCAGGGTAGCCATTTAAATTATACAGTTTCAATAGCTTATTAAACTTGGTTATCATGATGCACTGCACCAGTTGTATGACATATCTTCAGAATGCAAACAATTTGCTGATAGGGGTTTACTCTGGCTCCCTGGTCTGTATGTACGGTACTTGATAATCCAGACGATTGCTACTGGGCATGGCAGAAAATGTTTAATGATATATGTGATGAACATGCTCCTTACAGAGATATAAAATTGAGAAGGCAGTCGCTTCCCTGGATAAATCTAACATAAGACATAAGATGAATCTGCGTCTAAAAACCTTACGCAGAGCGAAAAAGACGAATGACCCCGAAACATGGACTATGTACAAAAATCTTAGAAACAAGATTACGTCTGAGCTGAGAGTTGCTAAATGTTGAGAGTTGCTAAATGTGATTATTATAAACAACTGTTTGACGATGTAAAAGACTGCAGAACCTACTGGAATCTAATAAAAAGAAATACCGAGAAAAACATAGGTCGTTCTATTTTAGGAATTAGAAAACCGAATGGAACACTCGAAATTACTGACACAGGGAAAGCAAATATCTTAAATTAATATTTCTCCGCAATTGGCGAAAAACTGGCCAATGAATGCCTGACACCTTCCGCCCAAAACCAAGTAACTAACATATGTCATATAACACCGACAATCATGAATATAGATTTGTCAAGAATCAGTGGAACGTTCTTTGAATAAATTAAAAGCGAATAAAGCATGTGGCCCAGATAAAGTTTCGCCAAAGTTTTTGAAATCTGCGGGTAGTGCCATTGTATCTTCTCTCGTAACTGTTTACCGTGTAAGTGCAGCAACGAGTAAAGTCCCAGATTTATGGAAAAAGGCCAAAGTATCTGCTATATACAAGAAAGAAGATGACCTGGACAAAAACAATTACCGTCCAATATCCTTGCTGTGTATACCTGGTAAAGTCATGGAAACAACGGTAGCATTAACTATAACTTCGCAAACAGAGCAACACGGTCTCAATAACCAACATCAGTGGGCGTATAAGAAAGGTCATTCTACAGATATGTTAATGGTTAAGATGACTGAAGATTGGAGACGAGCATTAGATAACAAACAAGTCGTTGGTGTTATATTTCTTGACTTGAAAAAGGCATTTGATTCTGTATCACATCCTTTATTACTTAACAAACTCCAAGGTATGAGAATTGCAGGGGATATATGGCTATGGATACAAGATTATTTATCAAACAGAACGCAAACCACTGTTGTCAACGGCTGTAATTCCAAACAAATGACAATCAAATTTGGTGTTCCACAGGGTTCAGTTCTCGGTCCTATTTTGTTTTCCTTGTTCTGTAATGATCTACCAAATATTTAATTGTCAACGACTATGACGATACAGAAATCGAAATGTACGCAGATGACACAACTATATATGTGATCGGACCAACTATTGACATAGTAACTAAGCGATTTCAACTCCCTCACACCGCATGGAACTAATCACCAAAATAAAAGACAATCAACAAAAAGAGTCACAGCAAACCCTATTACGAGCAGCTGAACAAGAAGCCAAGATACAAACATTGACGAATGAAAATATAAAAATGGCGGCTGAAATTCAAGCACTAAATCTCACAGTTGAAGAATTGTCTAATGATAACAATCACATCAAACGTATCTTCGATATTAAACAAAATGAATAGACCAAAATAGAGGAAAAAAAGAAAGTTGTTGGCAATGCTGGGCAAAGTACCCCACAAATTACGACAGAAGTAACTCAGTGCCAAAATCCCTTCTCAGTTCTCCATGACCAGGCTGATGGTAACGAAGAGAATTAGGAAGAGCTCGAGGAAAGGAAAGAAAATGAAAGCAATATAGAATCTCAAATCCATCAGCGCTGCTCGAAACAGAATCTAGGATTTGAAAGATCAAAGAAAATCCCTTCTTCCCAGAAAAAGAAGCCTGGCCACCATGAACAAGAAACCAACTCCAAACCAAACCGCAAGTCGGTCCTAGTAATTGGAGATTCAATGGTAAAAAACATCGACCGAAGCAAAATTGGAAGAGCAGCAAGATCGAATGCTACTTGCCACTCCTACAGTGGAGCAACTGTGGAGCAGATCAACGATAAATTGGAAAGAGATGGAAATCATGGATTTCACTCGGTCATCCTTCATGTGGGAACGAATGACCTTGTTCGCAAAGAACCAGATAAAGTGGCAGCAAGTATGGAAACCCTGATAAACAAAGTGAAAGCTGGTGCAAAGGAGATAGCTGTGTCTGGTGTGGTAAGAAGAAGTGATGGTAGAATTCCCAACAAGAAGATAGATAAGTATAATCAACTATTGCAGGATTTAAGCTATAAACATAAAATAACTTTTATCAATAATGACTGCATAGATAAATCTTTATTAAATGGCTCTAAGCTTCATCTAAACCGTATGGGAGATCGAGCCTTAGGAAGTGCATTTTGTACTTTCCTAAAATCGAACCGAATGAGAAACACCGACATGGCTTCAAGCCATAATGGCAACCATTTTTTCCGACCAACTCATGGTCGCCAGAAAGACTGGACAATATATCTGAGTCGTGTGAAACAAGTGTTGAAACAGACGCTAGCCTAGATTTTTTAGCGATTTTATGAGAACCCTTAGCTCAATCCCAAATGAAAGAGGTTTTAAAATGGCTTTTCTAAATATTGTTAGTTTACCTAAAAGGATAGATGAAATTAATTTTTCAATGTCAAATAAGTTCATTGATCTGATTGCCTTTAATGAGACACGACTTGATGCAAATATAACAGATAATATGATTAACCTGGATGGCTATAATGTTGTCAGAAAAGATAGATCAAGAAATGGTGGTGGAGTTTGTATCTACCTGCGTAGCTCCATCAACTACAAAATAAGAGATGATCTAGTTCCCTCTGAACTGGAAGCTGTTTGTATTGAAATTATTAAGCCACATAGCAAACCATTTTTGGTTACAACAGTTTATAGACCACCCGGTACATCATCAGAATTCTTTGATCATTTTGAAAAATTGATCAAAACTATTGATAATGAAAATAAAGAAATGTATGTGCTTGGTGATCTAAACTGTGATATGCTAAAAACAGATAAAGATTCTAACACCCCAACAAAGAAAATCAAGTCATTGTACGAATTATATCAGTTATCACAACTGATAGATAAAGCTACTCGAATAACTATGACAACCATCAGTCTAATTGATCATATTGTTACTAATACACCAGAAAAAATTTCTGATTCTGGTGTCATTCACGCAGGTATAAGCGATCACAGTTTAATATTTGCAATTAGGAAAATTTCTGTTGTAAATAAACAAGAAAATACTGTTGAGATCAGAAACATGAAAAATTTTGATAAGGAAAAATTTGTTACAAAACTGCTGAAACAGCACTGGGAATATGTGTATTTTTTAGCTGAACATCCAAATGCCATGCGGGAAATTTGGAAAAAATTATTCTTAGAGGTCCTAGATAAGCATGCTCCACTTCAACACAAAAAAATCAGATCGAAAAAAGTCCCTTGGATTACAAGCGATATAAAGAAGCTTATAAATACAAGGGACAAGTTAAAACGAAAAGCCATTTTAACAAAACTAGAAAATGATTGGTTAAATTATAAAACAACTAGAAATAAAGTAAATATAGAATTAAGGAATGCCAAAAAAGATTACTATTCCTCGAAAATAGCTGGTCAAAAATTCGATCCTAAAAGAGCTTGGAAAAGTATTAACAACTTATTAGGTAGGCAAAACAAACCAACAGTGGTAAATGAACTAAATCTAGATGAAAATAATTTAACAAGTCCCGAAGACATTGCAGAGGGATTTAATGATTATTTTTCAAACATTGGCCCTGATTTAGCTAGCAAAATTGATTCTTCAAATTACAATTTTGAAACGTATGTTAAAAATGCTAAATCAGAATTTGCTGCATTCCAACCTGTTACTGTCAGTCATGTCTGTCGTCTTTTGCTTGGGCTTTCTAGCAATAAAGCTACTGGCATTGACAAGATTTCTTGTAAAACTATTAAAATAGCTGCACCTGCCATTTCAGATTCACTGACACTTATTTTTAATCAGGCTATTACTCTATCTTCTTTTCCTGATGAATGGAAAATGGCTAAGGTAATACCTCTGTATAAAAATGGCCAACGAAATATTCCAGGAAACTATAGACCAATATCAGTTTTGCCGGCCATTAGCAAAATTATGGAACGAATTCTATATGATCAACTGTATAACTAGTTAACAAAATTTGAACTTCTCAGTGATTCTCAATTTGGTTTTCGAAAATTTCACTCCACAGCTACTGCACTACTGGACTGTACCAATGATTGGTATATGAATCTAGACAGAAAAATGTTTAACCTAGTAGTTTTAATTGATTTAAAAAAAGCATTTGATACTGTTGATCATAAAATTCTATGGAGGAAATTGGAGCTATATGGAATAAAAGGACAAGCTCTAACTTTGCTCAAATCTTATCTCACAAACCGAAATCAGAAATGCCAAATAAAAAACTCCTTTTCATCTGAGCGATTGATTAAATGTGGCGTACCACAAGGCTCTATTTTGGGGCCACCATTCTTTTTGCTGTATATAAATGATTTACCTCAATGTCTAAATAAAACAAACCCGCGTTTGTTTGCTGACGACACAAATCTGACAGCTTCAGGAGATTCTATAACTGATCTTGAGGCTGCAGTAAATTCTGATTTAGAAAACCTTAGAAAATGGTTAACTGCCAATAAACTTAGCCTTAATGTAGCTAAGACTGAATTCATGTTAATTGGTTCAAAACCAATGATAAAAAAGATCTCTGATTCTCATCCGAATGTTTTCATTGAAAATAAACAAATTAAACAAGTTTATGAATGCAAAACTCTTGGAGTAACAGTTGACCAGCATTTATCTTGGAAAAGTAATACTGAAAATATTTGCAAAAAAATAACCGCAGGAATCTCTGCTATTCGTCGAGTCAAACCTTTTGTTGACGAAGAAACACTTATTTCCATATATAACGCTATTGTTCGCCCATACTTCGATTACTGCTGTGAAGTATGGAATGTGTTTGGTGAAACACAATCAAAACGACTCCAAAAACTGCAAAATAGAGCTGCTAGAATTATCTTGAATATGAGCAATGACGTAAATCATTCTATTGCTTTGCGTGCATTGGGTTGGGAACCACTCAAAACAGAACGGAAGAAGGCTAAAGCAAAAATGATGTATAAAGTATTAAATAAAATGGGTCCCAAATCACTCACAAATCTATTTTCATATAAAAGTGAGAAAACAAACTAACACCTTCGGGACAATTCAAGTGGTCTTTGTTTACCAAAACCTCGTACTAATAATATGAAAAATAGTTTCATGTATGACGGAGCAAACCTTCGGAATTCTATTCCAAAAGAAATAAGGGAAAGCAAATCACTTTCTTCCTTTCGAAATAAAATCGCTGCTCACATCTATGAGTAATAAGTATTGCAAATAATGTACCTGTAAATAGTCTACCAACTTTCCTATTAATATGTTACTATTTTAATACTCTATATCTTTTAAAACTTATATATTTTGTAAATAGCTCTAAATATCACTTTCTTGTACATGTAAAAAAAAAAACACAAAAAAAAAACAACAAACAACAACAATAATAATAAATGAATAAATAAATATTTATTTATTTATTTATTTATTTTAATGGCACACGCCCCTCGTGGAAATCAGCTTCGGTTGACGGGGTCAGCGTGTATAAATAAAATTTCTATCTATCTATCTCCTGGAAAAACGGAATTTATGCTCATTGGAAACAAGTCTTTTATCGGACCAATCAGAGGAATAATGCTTGGAAAACTTTACATCAAACGAGTTACTTCCACAAAATGCCTTGGAATGGAAGTTGATGAAAAACTAAAATGGGTCAAGCACGTATCTGATTTAACACGATCTTTTTCGGAAAAAAAAATCTGTTAAAATCTCTCTATTTTCTACCAACAGAAGCTAGACTAGATTTTTACCATAAAGTAATTTTTCCATCAGTAACCTACGGTATAATCGTATGGGGATCATGTAATAAAACCTTATTCAGTAGCCTCGAAAATCATATTTGCGGCCAAAATCATATTTGGTTTGGATTGGAGCACCCCAACCAAAGATGTTTTGGCAACGTATAATTGGAAAACGTTGAAAAGCATGTATATAGAGACATTAGTAAGACTCGTCATACACAAATCTTGTTATGGTATTTCACCAGTATCAATCCTAGAGCTATTTCTCAAACATTTAAATTTATATAATTTAAGAAAACAAAACTGTTTGTCCTTGCCAAGACCCAGAACTGAAATGATGAAGAAGTCCATAGCACATAAAGGCTCAGTATTGTGGAACAATCTAGATAATGAAACTAGGGACATTGCAAGATATTTGTTTCGCTCACATATTTTAGCAGAATAATATGCATGCGACCACGATTCAAACAAGTGTTATATACTTTAATAATCTGTGATACAGGTTCGAATACTGTGATCCTTATACAAGTTGTGAACGAAATAAACAAAAGATGGCGGCAAACTCGTGTTCTCACTTTTCGGAGATCGTCGGCGTCGGCCCTCGACAATGTTCGTCACGAGTTCGTAAATTCTTAGCGATGCAGCGCGAAACATTCCCGCCACAACAAAATATAAACTTAAAAAGTTTTAAATGTTATTATAACGACGTTTCTATTCATCATTGTCAATTCCATGTTTAGAGCTAACTTTCTCTTGGCTATCTTCATCAACTGCGACAAGTATGATGAGCCTATGCACAGCTCTCTCGATATTGGTGTATTTTGCACCCGAGTATTGATTAACGTGTTCGCCCTTGCGGTAGTTCTTGTAGGAGACTGTTACTCGCCTAATCTTGTTGTAATCGCTGGGGTGGACCGCTGTTACTACACCCAATCTCCATTCTCCTCGTACCACATTGCTGTCTTGAATCAGGACCACATCACCCACCTTGACGTTTCTCCTGTCCACATGCCACTTTTGCCTTACGATCATCCCAGGAAAGTAATCTCTGGTCCACTTCTTCCAGAAACTCTCCACCACCTGCTGCATGTAGTCGAATCGGAATTGATGACTGACTCTCTCTTGAAATGGGCCTTGAGGAACGTTAGGCGAGGTTCTTCCAAGCAGTAGGTCATTAGGACATACAATCATTGACAATATTGTTGTAACAAAAGCAACATTAACATGTTTTGCATCACTCCGCCTACATTCCTCGACCCCCCTCCCCCCTAAACAATGTTGTATCACCACAAAACATTCGTGATTTGTTCTCTATAGGTTCTCATCACATTTCTGTTGATGGAAAGCCAACATTGAATAGGGGGGATGGGGGGATATAAAAACATTGTGAAATGTCTTACTTTGGTGCACATGTTCCAACTCATTTTGTCAATGATTGTCTGAGTTCTTTATGCAAAATTTTACGATTATTTTCAAGAGAAAAACAAATTTTAACTAAATAATTTCATCAAATATTACTAGAATACGTGAAAATGAAGCACCTAATTGTTTTAATGAAGTATATTTTATAATATATTATACAAATTATGCATTTCAATTGATTTTCGTCATAATTCAGAAATCATAACTTGGCAAATTTCGAACACGCGTTTACGTAACGGCACTTAGTAACTATATTTTTGTCTATTACCTTGTATTTTACATAATGCAAATTGCGAGAAATGGCTTACGCCATGCCCTCCTTTACTTTTATTATTCATGGTCAGAATGAGGTCGCAGTATTCCCTTAAAAATTATCTCCAAAGTGTCATGGCGTATACTATAACACCTTTTCTCATATTACACTGCCATTGTGACACCCACTGTGTCTTCTCAGGAAGTGCAACCCTGTGGTTCATGTTTCGCACGACTTATATTAG
Organism: Corallium rubrum; assembly: GCA_964035015.1. Classification (NCBI taxonomy): domain Eukaryota; kingdom Metazoa; phylum Cnidaria; class Anthozoa; order Scleralcyonacea; family Coralliidae; genus Corallium; species Corallium rubrum. Next base: position 70,321,568 of record OZ035997.1, read on the forward strand.
ATATTGTGCTATAACTTCCTATATTTTCTATTTTGTGTTAATGCAAAACCATCATGTTAATCCTTATGATGTAGCGTTTCATATGACTACACTTTACCATAGGTATACGATTATTTTTCACACACTTTACCACACTTTACCACAGCGGTGTTTATAAATTAAATTAAGTATCCTATTATTATACACTGTTTATGGTAAAGTGTGGTAAAGTGTATGAAAAGTTATGATTTTGCCATGGTAAAGTGAATTAATAAGATATAATTCGATTTAACAAAGCTTGTTTAACCGTAAATTTTTAATAAAGTGTATTTGTTACCATCATATACACTGATATAAACTGGCGGGTAACTGAATATGATATACGACACCATCTTTATTAAACACGGCAGAGTTGCATGGCAACTTCAAAACAATTAGTTTATTCCTTCAAACTCACATACAGTCTTTGAAATTCGGGTTATTTGTTATCACTAATTCTTAAATTGTAGTTTACATTAAATACAAATTATTATGACCATGTATAACATTGAATTGCTGTTTTGCACAACATGTGTTGATAATATTGATACGGTTTAATTAGTAAGTGAGTGCAGTATTTTGTTCGTCGACCCTGGCCTTAGTTTTCACAATATGCTTTAGTCTTTTAGGCATACTGGATATTGTCTTATCAATGTACTCTTTAGACGTTGACCAAATATTGTATTTAACTGCACTGCAGAACTCATCTGATGTGTGATGTTATTCTTTCTCACTTGGGCTTCAATGCGCTTTCTAACGACATGGAATATATTCTCAATCGGGTTAAGCTCTGGTGATCTTGGTGGAATGGCTTGCATGCTAATGCCGTGGTCTGCCAAACATGTTCTTGCTTTTGAAGACGTTTGTGAAGGGTCGTTGTCCATCACAAATATTTTCTCGTCTGTTTCACCTTTTCCAGCTATCTCGAACAAATTTGGAAAATGTCGTGTTATAAATTGCGTGAAAAATTTTCCGTTCATCTTTTCATATGGCTCGGCTAAAATTACTCCTTTCCCATATGATATGGCGACAATGAGATACAATCGTTTGCCTCCAGCCAGATCTTTACTTCCTTTCGTCGTTGTTACGAGACCCTCGCTTTTTCTCCGCCGAACTCTGTTCCTGAGGTCTGCCAACTTTTTTCCCCGGCTGCTTTCTTTCCTTTTTTTCCCTTTCAATTTCTTCTGCATGTAGAAGTCGCCAAACACTTGTTCTCGACATTTTCGGCTTGTAGGCAATCTTTGCAAGAGAGTATCCCCCTTGCTGAGCCAACACAAGTGCGTGTGCGCATTGCAAGGCCGTAAGTCGTCCTTTGAACACCATTTTTGAAAGAACTCATTGTGACGTCATTTAATTTATCCAATATAATCAATTTTGATAATTTTAAAGAGGAATGCTAGCACTTTATTTGTAATAGCAGTTTCTTAACATTATCGCATACATTTAGTTACATTTTAAATGTTAAACGTTAATACAAAGATACCATCATTTTCAGACAATCATTGACAAAATTGTTGTAACAAAAGCAACATTAACATGTTTTGCATCACTCCGCCTACATTCCTCGACCCCCCCCCCCCCCCCTCCCTCCTAAACAATGTTGTATCACCACAAAACATTCGTGATTTGTTCTCTATAGGTTCTCATCACATTTCCGTTGATGGGAAGCCAACATTCAATAGGGGGATGGGGGGATATAAAAACATTGTGAAATGTCTTACTTTGGTGCACATGTTCCAACTCATTTTGTCAATGATTGTAGGTAGCTGCCGTCTTCAGGGTTAGTCGGATGTCTTCCAATCGGCCTCTGGTTTACAATTTGAGCAGCTTCGAACGTCACAGTCTGCAGCTCACTGAATGGCATAACTTGGTCTCCGATGGAAGCATTTAGGGCTTTCTTCACCGACTTGATTAGAGCTTCTGTCACGCCGTTCATCCATGGTGCATCGGCAGGTGTGAAATTCCAGTCTGTGCCATGTGATACGCTATATCGTCTGAGTGTTGCTTGGTCTAGTCCCTTCACGATGTTTCTCAATTCTTTGGATGCAGCCACAAGTTGCGTTCCGTTGTCGCTGTACACCTTGCTGGGCCAACCCCTGACGCTGGCAAACCTGACGCCCTCATTACTTGTAGAAAACTATTGGTAGGGTAGTCGTTGCTCACGTCGACGTAAACAGCACGCGAGACAAAGCATGTGAATATGAGCCCATAGCCTTTGCCTCTGGTTCTCTTCTGGACTTCTCCTTTTATCGGAAATGGACCGAAGAAATCTACTCCTATGCTGGCGAATGGCGGTGATGGTTGTAATCTTTCCAAAGGCAAATTCTTCATGATTTGACCACAAAGCTTCTTGGACTTCTTTCGACATTTGACACATTTGTTGCGGATGCTCTTCACGATCTTCTGAAATTTAATGATCCAAAATCGTGTTCGGATTCTGGCCACTGTGGAGGCAGCTCCTAGGTGACCATCTTTGGCGTGTTCATCTTCTGCGATTAGCCGAGATAGTCGGTGCGTATACGGTAGAAGGATGAATTCTTGCTTGTTCCACGTTACCTGCATCCACCGCTCGGCTCTCCCACCAACAGCGATCATACCGTTCTTGTACCTTGGGCATAATTTGACAAACTTCTTTTCTTTTACATCATTTTGTATGAACATTTGTATGAACACTTTGAGTGAACATTTCTCCTCTTCGTAGAGAAGTTCAACTTGACGTCGTATGCTAGTGTATCACTTCCTGGATCCCATCCCATTTCAAGTACTCTTAACGTATCGTTGGTTGCCACACTGGAATCAGTGAGTAGCTGAATAGCTCGTTGCTCCTCGTCACCCACTGCACAGTGCACATCTCTGTTCGCTCTCCGAATGGATCCACTCCTTTATTTTGAATCCACCCTTCCCGAGCACTTCGTCAATTTCTTTCATCACTTTCTCGGCCTCCTCCACTGTGTCTACGCTGTGTCCATGTAGCTGTTAGAGAGAATGGTTTCGCAGGCTTGTGGAAATTCATCTCCGCTCATTTCGGCCGTCTTGCGAAGAGCTACCATTGCAATGGTACTGGATGGTCGGTCTCCCATGTTCATGGAGGTCATAACGTACATGTCGGGCTCCTCCAAGTCTCTCCAAAGGAATCGCCAATCATGGCCACTGGTCTTTACGGAATCTTAACAGGACACCAAGGAGGTTGTTTAGCATGTCTGGACCTTTAGCGTAGCACTCGTTTAGAATGTGGCCTCGGAAATTCACACTGCTATTGAAGACTATTCTGCAGGGCGTGCTCTTGCTCTCTGGTTTCAGAACTTCGTGGTGTGATATGTAGAACGATGGTCCATGGTAGTCATCCATGTCTTTCTTGGTCAACTTTCGGGCTGCACCTCTCTTGATCATGTCTTCGATCTGCCTTTGGTAAACTTTGGCATGCTCTGGAAATTTCTTGAGGCACCTCTCTGTAGCTCTGTAGCTCTGTAGCTCTGTAGCTCTGCGCCTAAAACGTATCGTCGGTTGTTTGGCAGCGATCACGGATCTTTAATCCATGGATAGCCAGCTTCCCACTTCTTCATGTCAGGTTTGTAGATGAGCTGATCCTCAATGAGCTTGTATTCTCTTTCTTCCTTAAGAGTCATATCTTTTCCACCAGATGACATTGGCCGCATTTGTATGACCCGCAGCGTGGTGAACACTGCACTCCTAATTACTCCATTGAATAGAATCTTCCATATGTACATTGGTGTGGTGAATGATGACATGTTGTACAATCTTCTTAGTCTTCTCTACCAACTGGGGATGAGTGCCTCCGAAAACCTTGCCGAATTTGTTCTGTAGTAATAGCAAGTGTCCGACAGCTTGCTTGCAGACAGGATGGAATGCTGCATATTCATAGCCCATCAGACAGTCTATCTGTCCTTCGTTAGGTCTGTTGATGTCTTGTATACCAACATTCTTGAACATCTTCATCACCCCGTTTACGTTTACAGCTTTGATATCAGAGGAAATACGTTCAATCCCTAGTACAGTGACTGTGTTGGTTAAACCAGCTTTATCGACCAATGTGAGATTGTAACGGAAGGATTCTATCTCTTCAACAATTCCTCCGACTTTCACGATTTCGAGGCGAACCCTGCTCCCGAGTAGCTTTAGCTTTTTCGCTTGTTGAAAAGTGATAAATGAGAGTGTACTTCCCCCATCCCAGAGCACATTTAACTGTGTGAATCTACCCCGTCTACCAGCTTTTACTTTCTGCAGCTGTAATAAGATGTTGGCGTCTTGGCTGTTTCTCTCATCTCGTTTTCTGGTGCCGTGAAATGAAATTCCTGAAGCATGGGCCTCGTGAAGCAGCTGATGGTGAGGCAAACCACATCCTTCTTTACACTGAAAGTTTCTCTTGCAAAACTTAGAGGTATGACCCTGTGTAAGGCAGGAAAAGCAAGCCTCGTTCTTTCAAATGAAAGTTACCTTATCTGCAGCTGATTTGCTTGCGAAGGTTTTGCACCTCCAGGTATGATGATCTGTGCTGTTTGGATGGAGGCAACACCATGGATGTTTTTCAAGGCCAGGTTCTAGATCTTCATTTTTCTTGCTGGCACTTTCATTTATAGCATTGACACCACCTTCTACAATGGACTTGGCTCGTAGGCTGGGCGATTTATACTCAATCCTTTCTTTAAACTGCAGTAGTAATTCCAGGAGTGCAGGGAATTTGTTCTTGCTAAGTTCACTTCGGTTTTCACCAGTGACAATCTTGATCCATTCTTTCTCTATCTCTTCGGGAAGCTTTTCCTCAATTATGCTGACACTATGGTTGAATTACTGATTTCTTTTTCGAGTCCTAGACTCTTTAGGTCCCGATGTGCTCTTTCGACAACTTTGATCATTTGCAGTGTGTTTCAGTGGAGCCCTCACTACTGCTTGACCCGAGTTGCTTTATCTCGTCCATTATAGAGTCCACCAGTTTGCTCTTGTCATTATACTTACTGTCGAGATGTTTCCATATCTCAGTATGCTCATCACCAAGACTATCTACATCTTCTTTGATGTTCTCTGCAAGGTAGGACTTCAATACGAATGCTTCCTCATGGGGCTTGTACGTTGGCTTGATGTGCTTTAAGAATTCTTCCTTGAACCTTGAATACTTTCTTAATTCTCCACTAAAGGGCTCAAATTTTAGTTTCTCTAATCTGATACCACTATTTTCTCCAGATTTGGCCACGACCATCGGTGTGACTTCTTTCTTCTCATACAGACTGATGAAAATCCTACCTTCATCACAAATATTGTTGTATATTTCCACTGTTTTTACGATCCAATCCTTTTGGCTAGCTACTAGCTCTTCATCACTGTTTGTCAGTGCGGTCATATACTCCTCTTGAGCTCTATCACATCTAGTCATTATTTCATCTAATCTCATCAAAGCATTTTTCAGGGCCATGGTAACATGCCCTGGCTCAACATCACTTTCATGTTTAAGAAGTCGTTCAGTTGTGTCTACAGACTTGTAAAATTTCATTCCTTCTTGATCTCTTTTGATTAACAACTCTTTAGTACGCTTTGCCTGGACCTCCTGTTGTCTCTTTCCCTCTTTATCTAACTCTTCCTGAGCTTTGCGTTCCATTTCTTCTTTCTCATTTCTACCTATTTTGTCTAAGTAGTTGTCAGTCTTAATTTCAAAATCGTCAAACAATTGACTCAGTTCTGATATCCAATTTTCTTCATCTTCGTCATCAGTTAATTGGTTAACATACTCTTCGTGCTTGTCTCTTACCTCTTTCCAAGCTTCCTTAAGCTCTTGGTAACGATTCTCGACTGTCTTTGCCAGAGCTTTCTCATCAACCGCATGGCTAAGGCTATTCGTGACACGAGTGAACTTTCTCTTTGCACTCGAGCGAGCTTTCTTTGCTGAATCCATAGATATAATATATTTATCCGTCCAGTAACAACTTGGCAGTATTCGAATGTTTCGCTCACATATTTCAGCAGAATATACATGCGACCACGATTCAAACAAGTGTTATATACTTTAATAATCTGTGATACAGGTTCGAATACTGTGATCCTTATACAACTTGTGAACGAAATAAACAGAAGATGGAGGCAAACTCGTGTTCTCACATTTCAGAGATCGTCGGCGTCGGCCCTCGACAATGTTCGTCACGAGTTCGGAGATTCTTAGCGATGCAGCGCGAAACAATATTTAAACAAGCTCTTAAGCATATATCGCTTAGTGACCAAATGTTTGATTGATTTTATATCTATAGCAAAAAAACAACTTCTTAAATAATGTAAAATATTTTAATTCAAACAGTATAGATAGTATATATTTGTAATCTGCCTTAATATTTAGTTTAGAATTAATTAACTATTTATTTTCACGACCCCATCAGCTTTTGCTGTATATATACCTATCGTGATTAAATAAATGCTTACTATTACTACTACCACAGAGAAGGACTCAAATTCTATTTCTGGCACCCGTTTGAAGATATCCCAAGTTCCCAACCTAAATTAGAACTAATTTATTGAAATTGCAATCACTGCAACTTATATTGTGTCACTTTTACACAACAACTACAACCATCATAGGCTTATAATACATTGTACTTGCAGCAAAACGAAAAGGTGGTGAACCGCAAACTCATGATATTTAAGAACGAATTTATAGGCGAGTCGAACTTCACATAAGCCCAAACTCAATGCAAATTACTATACTCGCAACTTCGTCTCATTGTCGCCTTCTTGCTCGCCTTCTGGCTGGGTACTGAATGACAATCTAGAAAGATTGCATAAAAAAGGAATGTGGGGTTAAAAATTAATCAGATTAAAAATTTAATTGTCAAAAATTGCACGTGTAAACGGGTCTAGCAAGGCGAAAAGGTGGTGAACTGTTGAGACTTTAACCCTAAAATTAAGGGGTAGGGTTAAACGTAAACCTGCCACAAGTAGACTACTTCGTTGTTTTATTTGAGACAGCTAAACCACCGTTAACACAGCCCCAACAGAATAATTCAGCTAGAGGATGAACGTCAAAGAATTGGAAGACAGTTGGCTTTAAGAGACAATGCTTCGATTTCCAGGGCATTACTAGCAATTCCAGAAGTCAATGGAATGATTCATCAAATAATTGGCAAAGAAATTACGTCTGAGATCGTTGGTCTCTGCTCCAAACTCGTGAAGAACTGGCAGAGTTTTCTTTGAAAAATGTATTCCAAGAACTTCAAACCAGAGCGCCTAGGCACGGTCATAATTTTTATATTTCACGGGAACTATATTAAAGGACATTAATGTCCTCAACTACCAAATATTGCTAAGATTGATACTGACACAGCAAATAAGGCAATGTTTTTGTGGGGTTATGGAAGTGTGGGGCAACTGCTCTATACATTTTTGTTTATCTGCGATGAGCTGGGTCCTGAGTGATTCCAAGGGCAGATACTCGTAATTGAAAGCTGGATCTTGAGGAAGGCGATTAAGACAAATGCTGATTTTTAGCTGGGTCCTAATCGCCTCAAGACATACTTCCACCGTGCGGATTTGAGCTGGATCCTGACAGGCGACTAGAACATATACTCAATGGAGTTGGATCCTAGTCTGCCCTGCAGGACATATACTCCGAGTTGGACCCTTGATCTGGCTCAGGACATATACTCGTATGCAGAAATCAGAGCGATTTTTTAAGTAAATTGGCTCTAGGCTAGATTGCCAAATTCCGTAAAGAAAACGTGAGGTATATGGTAAAATTGCGACCTCATACTAGAGTAATTGCCTCAGACACTTCGTTTTTATTTCATAATTCAATTTAATTCATTAACATTTTGTATATATTGATACAACATTTCGTCTAACATTTTTGCTTTCGTCACATCTCTAATTGTTCATAACTATAAACATCAAGGAGCAGCAGTTCTGGTAAGCACAGTCGTGAACGACTGCAAAAGTTCCAAGTCGCCGGTGATTGCATGCATATCTTTAGGTTGCAGAATAGTTTAAATCGTCCAATATATAGGTATAACATCCTATTTATTAAGCTAAGAGACCATATATAATAATTACATTAACCATATTAAAATATCACATAACACAATATCATTAAAGTAGCCCAACAATTGGTGAAAAAGGCTATTGCCTGTGTTTTGGGGAGGTGGGTGGGTTTTTCAGTCTTCACTGCTTGCGATCCAAGTAGGAATGATCTTGAAATATGAATTTTACTAGGGTTTATGCCAATATATTTTACTATAGCACCATTGTTATTTGTGAATGAGTCAAACAGTCACAGAGTATCTGAACAATAATTAACGATACTGGGCGTAGTAGCCTACGGGTTTGGCAAGCAATAGTGAAAGTCTGTGATAGAGTCTTTCTTTGTTTAGACAATTGTCTCGTTTAGGGCTATATTGTCGTGTAGACAAAGAACTGTTTTTTATGACGAGTAGCTCATACCCTTAGGACTAGTGCGGCCAGTGTCGTCCATTAACTCTAATTTTTAGTGCTAAAAATTGTCATTTAATGTCCTCAACTACCAAATATTGCTAAGATTGATACTGACACAGTAAATAAGGCAATGTTTTTGTGGGGCTATGGAAGTGTGGGGCAACTGCTCTATATATTTTTGTTTATCTGCGATGAGCTGGGTCCTGAGTGACTCCAAGGGCAGATACTCGTAATTGAAAGCTGGATCTTGAGGAAGGCGATTAAGACAAATGCTGATTTTTAGCTGGGTCCTAATCTGCTCAAGACATATACTTTCACCGCGCGGATTTGAACTGGATCCTGACAGGCGACTAGAACATATACTCAATGGAGTTGGATCCTAGTCTGCCCTGCAGGACATATACTCCGAGTTGGACCCTTGATCTGGATCAGGACATATACTCGTATGCAGAAATCAGAGCGATTTTTTAAGTAAATTGGCTCTAGGCCAGATTGCCAAATTCCGTAAAGATAACGTGAGGTCTATGGTAAAATTGCGACCTCGTACTAGAGCAATTGCCTCCACAATCACACATATACAATGTGTGTGATCCCCATAGACCAAAAACCGCGAGCACGTATAGTCGAAATTGGTGTAAATTAAGTCTTATTTCCCTATCAATCGTTTTGAAACGTCCACAAGAACATTCACTGGTGTACGAATATATCTGAGATAGCAGTCAGATGACCATCTTCCTAGTGTTTGAATGAGCCAATGAGGCAAAGTCTGTGACGCGGCTGTAGTAGCCGCTCCAATTCTAAAGCTGTGACCAGCATAATGTGCAGTGTTGTAGCCACCTTGAGCCAATAGTGTTCGCAGTTCCTCAGTAAATCGACTACGTGATAGAGGAACACCGTTCGAGTAGCAAAACAATGGTCCCGCATGGTTTGATGATGTATGAGAAATATGTATGAAAAGTTCAGTTTGCGACAAAGGTCTTTCAACTCCGAGATACTTAGCCCAGTGAGGTTACTTGGTATTTCAACTGACGGTTGTGCTGCGGTAACAGTACGTATATTTTGAAGACGGACGTGTGATCTGGATCGCGTTTTGCTAGGTCGTGGCATTTTTTGAACGAATGTAGATCAAAGACAAAGAACGTCAAAACACGTAAGATTTTTCAGTCTTTACTGCTTGCGATCCAAGTAGGAATGATATTGAAATATGAATTTTACAGGGTTTATGCCAATATATTTTACTATTGTGAATGAATCAAACAGTCACAGAGTATCAGAACAATAATTAACAATACTGGGCGTAGTAGCCTACGGGTTTGGCAAGCAATAATGAAAGTCTGTGATAGAGTCTTTCTTTGTTTAGACAGTTGTCCCGTTTAGGGCTATATTGTCGTGTAGACAAAGAACTGGTTTTTTATGACGAGTAGCTCATACTCTTAGGACTAGTACGGCCAGTATCGTCCATTAACTCTAATTTTTAGTGCTAAAAATTGTCATTATATTTCACATTTCCCAAAAACATCCCACAATTATTTTATCAATGCTATGTCTATATGATTGTTTTGTTATTTTACTTTTATAAATTATTAGATATTTCAATAAAAACTAATGCTGGTACTAAAACCTCCGAGGCGCGAATCACTCTGAAAATCTTTTACATCTTTAAAAATTCGAAAATGCAAAAAATCTCAAAAACTCTAGAAAATACTCAGAAAATCCGCAAAATTCTCAAAAAATCAAAACAAATCTTACAAATCGATCCCATGGGATTTGAAAATCCCAGAAATTTCGTACGGGTTTTCAGGAGTTATTCACCCCTCGAAAAGCTCCATAATCCATACATAGGATAAAATGTGTTTTGATCAGGAGTTTTTTATAACTTCATTTTACAAGTTCTGCTTGTTCAGGTATACACGTAGTTTGTGTTCAAAAAGAGTTTTAGTGTTTGTCAAAACTGGTAAGTTATGCAGTTAGCTTAACATAACATAACAGGCCATCCCAGCTACCAAGCTAGGTCTTCTTTATACAAACACAAATTGACATATCGAAATAAGCTCACCAAAACAGCTGGCCAGGCCTGGGTACACATGGGCTGGCTCTCTTTCAGTTATTTTAAAAAAGGGGGCCTGAAGAAGGCAGCTTTCAAAATATCACCATTGTATGTCTGCATGGGGTATAAAGCAACAAACACCATTTGAAACTGCTGGTGAAGGATTTGGCAAAACATTGAAAGAATGGAAAAACAATGTTGAAGAAGGAGTGAAGAAAGAATTCTATATTGCGGAGTTTGAAGAATGCGATTAAGGCTGGAGGAGACGATTGTGTTTTAGCTGAAAAGCTAAATCAAGAATTAGATAATCATAGAAAGACAATGCACCCAAGAGGGTTCTTCCTCGGCAGATGAGTCTCAATAACAAAAACAAAGATCACCACATGTACCAGATGGTAGCTTTCAAAAACAGAATTCCATCAAACCATCTTTGCAATGAACAGGCCACAAAAGATGTTAACATAATGCCATTTTCAACCTTTCTGCCAAGTGCTGAAGAGCAGTGTTCTTTAGTAGGAGAATTCATTGTTTTGATTGGTCATATCTGGGGACAGTACATTCCTTCATTAAAATGGTTTCTGGAACACCTCCCAGAGAGAATTCCCCATACAGATGGAAAACACCAAAAAGAAAACAGATAAGTTACGTGTTTTTATTTAAATTTCCATGGTCAATAAAAAGATGTGACCAAGCAGTAATACGTGTATTGTATTGTATATTACCTTTCAATTGTTAAATCAACCCTTCTTTTTTTAATTTTCACTGTCCAATATAATGGTTCCTAAATTTTTCTTCCAGTTGCCACTCAGGTGATATATTTCCTTGTTTAACGTCTCTCTTCTTCAACTTAGCCAGTATCAAAGACAGAGTAATGAATGATCATAGTTAGTCCCTAGGAAAAGATAACTCATCCTAGAAATGTATTTCAAACCACTACTTGACAAATTTCTAATACTACGCATGTCTGAGTCATCTGTAATGATATTAAACTCTGTCAAACAAGCTAAAAATTATAATATATTTCCGTATTATAATCACATAAATCAGAATAACAACACAAATATTTAACAATGTCCGAACTTCTACTAAGGCCATAGTGTCAACAGTGATATGTCAGATAACACCCTGCGTGATTCATCGATGGCATTCTGTTCCCCCAGAGGTACTTATTTGAGTAGGGACGCTTATTTAGGGGGTGATTACATGGACTGGGCTGGACGGCATCCTATATAAATTGTATGTTTTTTTCACCGAATCGATTACATGACAAGCAGGCCAGCCTGCTGGTTGTCACAACCAGGGTGAAAATGTTCATGTAATCGTTATGTAAACTCAGCCCCAGTTAACCAGGCTAGCATGGACTCACCCCCTTATTTTCTGTAATTCTCGTATGTGCGCTTATAGTAATATATCCTCACTGCTCCCTCCGCCACACAATGCCTTTGACTGAAGGTGGGATTAAGATTGGGGACAAATAATTTTCAGCCAAAGCCAGAATGTGGTGAAGCCAAGTGGGTGTGTCGCAGGCAAGCGGAGGTGGGTGGGACGCAAATTATCCAATCCTGGTGTGTCTACCTTCGTGGCAAATGGATAAAAGCACGGTTTTTTGGTTGCCTATATACTAGCTTGCATTCCCTTGGCTTTGCAGGAATGCAGGTTAATTACTACAGCCATCTAATCCATGGCATTATGCGGCCCAGGTCCCAGTGGGAATAGTAATATATATCCTCACTGCTCCCTCTGCCACACAATGCCTTTGACTGGTTTTTGAGATAAATGCTCTGCGCCAAAGATCTTGGCTAAGTATCCTCTCAAATTCAGTCTGTGTATATATATATATATAAAAAAAATATATATATACATATACATATACAAACGAGCACGTGTGATTTTGTGCACGGAATGTTGGAAAGTGCTCAATACCGTAAAGGTAGAGCGAATATAGTATAGTTTTATAGTTTAAGTGGTCTTACCTCAAAATGTTGAGTGTCGCAACTGTCAGTTTTACGTGGGGCGATCTTCAGGCAACTACTGGGTAGTTTAGATTCGTGGGCCGCTTAAGGTGGCTGCCTACGGTAGTTTCAATAGGGGACTGGTGACTAGAAATAGTATCGCTACACATCCGTAAACAGCGATCTTGTCGTTTCAAAATGCTATGACCGCGTCGACATAGATGTTGTAAATAAGTAGTTAATAAAAATTTCTAAAGTATATATAATCTTAAAGAAATTTCGTAAGGCAGAACTTTCTTAAATCGATAATTTTTATAGTGAAAAATCTGTCCCTACAACCTACCTTCATTTTTTTGCATGGATATTCTCTACAGCAATATCTATCATCTCAGCAATTTCTAAGAAAATTCACCGAAGCAAACGGAAGACATGCCGCTTCAATTATGCAATATTTGAAAACATACCAAAATTTCAACGTCATTACTATGGTAACAGCAAATAATTGAACTTTTTGATAGGTATTTTATGTCTGCGATAGTTCTGCTATAGTAAGGTCTACTTATTATTTGTCTAACAAATGCTTTAAACTTATGAATAACATTAGATAACAAGCGTATGACAGCGCGCACATTTATTTAAACTATAGGGGGCCACCTTAAGTGGTTTTGGTCAGGAGGTGGGCGTGTGGGTGGTGACACAATGAATGCATCCCTCAAATGGGCGGTGGGTTCCTCAAATTCCTTTCCTTTTTTTGATTGTTGCTTAGATTGTTGATATTAAATTTATATTTATGCCTGCACGTCGAAATTATTTCTGATCGTTTATTGAGTAAAAAGTGTTTGTCTGCTTTCATGATACAAAGTTTCTCTTCCAAACATCACTTGCATCTGCCTGATCCTCCTGAGTAGGGAGCTGCACGTTTTAAAATAGACCAGGTTATGTTGAAATTTTGTTTCTTTTCTTTTAAATCCCAGACGTCTTTCGAAAGTTCAGTTTCGTTTCAATCTTTTTTGTTTTGGAAAGACTTAGTGTGATTTCTGTATCGCTCTTTGAAATTGTTAGCTGTCATGCCAATGTAGTGTTTGGTGTTATGTATGTCGCTTGTAGAAACAGTTGCTTTGTATACTATGCTATTTGTCAGGCACCGTCCATGAAGTGGGCACTTGCTGTTATCCCTGCAGTTGCAACTGGCTGTGTTTTCATTTTGTACCCGATTTTTTTTAAGTATGTGTGCGTTGTATTTCATGATTGTGGACTTGGCGTTGTTCATGCAACTGTAACTGACTTTCACTGTATTTCTGTTGAAAATTTTATGGAGTTTGGAAGGAAGTGTTGGGAAGTGTTTGTCGATTACGTTAAGAAAGCTGCGTCCGTCCTACGTTTTTGTTGTATGATGGACTGAACCAAATGATATTGCAATGTCGGTTTTTGTGTGGTTGTGGGTTTTGCTGTGTGTAATTTAATTCCTGATTGAGGAGGATCACTCAGGAGGATCAGGCAGATGCAATTTATGTTTGGAAGAGAAACTTTGTATCATGAAAGCAGACAAACACTTTTTACTCAATAAAAGATCAGAAATCATTTCGACATGCAGGCATAAAAATAAATTTAATATCAACAATCTTAACAACAATCAAAACAAGGAAAGGAATTTGAGGAACCCACCGCCCACATGCCCACCTTTTGGCCAAAACCATTTGAGAGATGCATTCATTGTTTCACCACCCACACACCCACCTCTTGTCCAAAACCATTTAAAGTGCATATACGAGAATTTTCATTATTCCCTAAAAACCGGCCGTATTGAGACGATTCTACCGATATATAACACTCCTTCAACGGATGAAAACTTCCCGAGATATTTGGTTCTAAACATGGCGAAAATATGTTTTTTCAAAACATGGCCGGGAGAAAAGAGTCTGAGTCCGAATAAGGCTGATGACGTCAAATCGGGACAAACTGTATTTGCGACTACAGTTGTTTAGTATACAATTGAGGACGGAATACCTTCACGGTGTGTTGTATTCGGATGTTTCAACAAGCCAGACCCTAAAAACGGTACAATACTTCATAGGGAAGTTTACGATGAAGATTTAATACCAGAAGCAATAGAATTATGCCAATGTTAGGATGTTAAGTGCGAACGCAAAGATACAGTATGGTGCACTGTTTGGTCTAAGCATTTCAACTGGCCAGACGGTTTCTTCGGAAACATTGTTTTCAAGACAAGAGAAGCCCTATATCCTGTGGCTAAAAAGGGCTGATATATATTGGAGAAACCTTCTACCCATCTTATTTGACTGCAGACAAACGCGAAGGAAAGCTTTGAATTGAGAGTCAAGCGTGACAAGAGGATTCAACGCATGTTTTGATGCAATTATTTTAACAAACACAGACTCCAGGTAAAATAACTTTTAAATATTTAGAAAGAAAGAAGTGCTGCTGAAAAACCACAACGTTCCAGATCATCTGAATACATCGAGCATGAAAATATAATGAAAACAAAACAAGCATATGTCGTTATGTCGAACATCTTGTCAGCTGCCTGCGTTGATGTCTAATCAAGTCTTTCTGTCTCGGATGTGTTTTATCTTGGACGTCAAATCGGGACAAGCTGTAATTTCGACTACAGTTGTTTACTTTACAATTGCGGACAAAATACCTTCGCGGTGTGTTTTATTCGAGTGTTTCAACAAACCAGATAATGGCAAAAACTCAGAGAATGGTATAACACTTCACAGGAAGGCTTACACTAAAGGTTTAAGATTGGAGGCAAGAGAAAGACGCCAACTTTGGGTTGTTAACTTGTTAAGTGCAAACGCACACAAAGTGTAAGCCAGTCGATTCCCAACGTCGGTTTCGCTGGAACAGTAGTTTTCCAGTACAAGATAAGCTCTATATCTCGTGTATAGAAATGGATGGTATTATAGTAACGTTCTACCCACCCGCATCTGCTCCACACGACCACCAAGTGACCAAGAAGCGCTTTCAGAGCGAGCGATCCGAGTTACGCAGATCCGAGTCACGCAGTGAGAAATCAACAAACCCGTTGTATATTGTAATTTAATGCATTTTTTCCACAAATATGGACCTTCGGTATAATAACTTTTTAGATATTTAGATATTTAGGAAGTACGACGAAGAGTCAAATACCACTGAAAAATCCCAATCTTCCATACCCTAACTACATCTACTCTTGAATATTTAATAAAAACAAAACAAGCAGTCTGATATCGTCCTGTCAAGCACCCTGCGAGGAGATGTGCAGCTGACAAGGTTCATTGCTGATATTTTTCTCTTTACAGCTTTTACGTAAATCTGTTACAGCTGAGGATAATTGGGCCCTAATAGCCCTTTATAACATATTCATCTCTAGCCTCATCCGTAGGCATTTCCAGAGTCTGTTTATCTAGGCATTTCCAGAGTCTGACAGCTAATTTGCGGTCTGACAGGTAAAAACTTTTGCCATTGATAAATTATAATATTTATTGGCATATCAGGAATACAATTTTAATGACCTTCCAAACTGTAGTTTTAGTCTATAGATATGAATACGCAGAAAACCCTAATCATACCAACCACGGTAAATAGCTGTAAAGCTCGAGAAAAAAGTCAGTGGTTCATGTAATGCGAGAATTATATGTCGACTGTCGAGTCTCTTCGGGTCTTAAATATCAACACAACTATTAACGGCGTGTGCGATTGTAACTGTAAGTGTATATAATATCAAGATACTTGCCAGCGACATTACTGACCAATAACTATCTATGTCTACGCGAAAGACCTGATCGGACATTAGGAAAGCAAAGAAAGAAAGTATTATTTCCACACATGTACAGCGTTCAATATGTCAAGTCTCTTCACCTTTATATTACACAGCATCATGTTTACCTAGAAAGTGTCACCTGCAAGTTTACTTAATCACCGTCATGTGCAATTGTAAGCGTATATAATATCAAGATACTTGCCCGACCTAATATCAAGATATTTGGAACCAAATATCTCGGGCAGTTTTCATCCGTTGAAGGAGTGTTAGATATCGTTAGAATCGTCTAAACACGGCCGATTTTTAGAAAAAAAATGAAAATTCTCGTATATGCACTTTAAGCGGCCCATGAATCAAAACTACCAAGTTGCCTGAAGATCACCCTGCGTGAAGCTGACAGTTGCGACACTCAACATTTTGAGGTTAGACCCGGTTTACACGATGCCAGTACAATTTGAAAACGGAATAAAATCATGCTGGTGTATAAATACAGTACCGGTATAATACAATGACGGAATAGCATGTGACTATTATTCTCTTCCAATGAACTCTGTGAACACTGCTGACCCGAATACTGTGGTCGTCCGAAACGTCCGAATCAAGTCTCTCTCATCCTTTGAAGCGTGGGTGTGGGCGTCGAAACGTTGGGCGCATTCCTTTGATTCTTTAGGTTGTTGATCCGAAATCTGTTTTTGTGCCGACAGGTCGAAACTATTTCTGATCTTTTGTTTAGTAAAAATTGTTTGTCTGCCTTCATGATGAAACGTTTTTCGTCCAAACATAAATTGCATCTTTTTGATCCTCCCATATAAGAAATTGAGTGTTTTAGTATAGACCAGGTTATGTCAAAACTTTGATTTTTTTCTTTTAGATTCCAAATGTATTTCGAAAGTTCCGTCTCGTTTGAATAATTTTTATTCTGGAAAGATTTAGTATGGTTACGATATCGCTCTTTGAATGTACTTGCGTCATGCCAATGTATTGCTTAGTGATGTTCGTGTTGCTTGTGGAAATAGATGCCTTGTATACTATGTTGTTTGTCATGCATTGCCCATGTAGGGGGCAATTGTCCTTAATCCTGCAATTGCAACTGCTTGTAACTATGCTTAGTGGCTTGTTTTTCCTGATTATGCGTGAATTATGTTTCGTGAAAATAGACTTGACGTTGTTCATGCAGCTATAGCTAATCTTGACTGTGTTTCTGTTAAAACGTTTGTGAAGCTTGTGTCCTGGGGAAAGTGCTTGTCAATAAGGCTAAGAAAGTTGCGTCCTATGTTTGTTTTGATATTTTTGTTAAATGGAGGGTTAAACCAGATGATATTGCGGTGTCTATTTCTATGTGTTTGTTGTGGTGCTTCTTGTGTGTAGTTTAGCTCACAAAATATTCTCTCTCTCTCTATATATATATATACATATATATATATATATATATACATACATACATATATATATATATTTATTTTTTTATATATATATAAGAAGTAATATTGGGTGGAACCAGTTGCAAAAAATGCAACCACACAGGCCTTCCATCAGGAATTGAACCCACGATCTTGCGATTCTAGTGCAATACTCTGACGACTGAGCCACGGAGGCCGTTGCCGAGAGCTTGATCACGAGTTCTGTAAATATTAAGGTGGTGATGCCAGGAGAGAATTGGGTTTATTAGAAGTAATTTGGGCATCTCACTCGATTACATAGCATGTTCTAGGGATTTTTGGTGAAGGAAAATTCGAGTGTAGAATACATACATTTTAAGACCAAACCGGGACCAGTTACGAAAAATGCAACTACACAGGCCTTCCGGCAGGAATTGAACCCACGATATTGCACTAGAATCGCAAGATCGTGGGTTCAATTCCTGCCGGAAGCCTGTGTAGTTGCATTTTTCGCAACTGGTCCCGGTTTGGTCTTAAAATGTGTATATTCTACACTCCAATTTTCCTTCACCAAAAATCCCTAGAACATGCTATATATATATATATATATATATATATATATATATATATATATATATATATATATACAGTATACAGTATATTAACAGACTTACTTGAAAGTTAAAAAAACGTACATAAGTGAATACCTCAAGCAGTTACATGGTTTATTTGTATCGTTTGACTAGACTTTGTAGCTGTATTTATGCGCTGCTATCAAAATGGAAACTTGATACAAGTAAAGACTGGCAACAGACACTTTGCTTTTGAGCCTGATCTTGCAGCTTTATACAGTAGAAAAATGTATTTGTCAATGTCAAAAATATACTAATAAGTCGTGTATAGAGTATTATATGTATGTTGACATGTTCCCCGATCAGTTTGGAAGAAGTGAGGACGTTTTGACCTTGAGGACGTTTTCACTGGACACTATATATATATATATATATATATATATATATATATATATATATATATATATATATATATATATACACACACACACACACACACACACACACACACACACACACACACACACACACACATACATACACAGGGACGGATCTAGGAATTTTTATACCATAGTCCAAGTTGCGTGGTCCACATCTGTAGGGGGGCCCGGGGGCATGTCCCCCTGGAAAATTTTTGAAATTTGGATCTCTAAAACTAAAATGGCATTCTGACAGCACTTTTGAGCAAAATTTTAAATGTTTTAAAACATGTTTTTAATGGGACATTTTATCATTTTCAAGAAAGATTTTGTCCAAATTGGACTTTGTTTGTGATAGTTTGCACTTTTCAAGTATGTAAGACTAACTTTTTCCGGGAATGGGAAAGGGGGAATCCAATAAACACTAGAGAGATATGTGTCATATATAATCCGTAATTAATTAATTTGATTGATTGATGACGTTGAATCATGTGATTCACAACATGTGTGAAAGGAATCGAATGTTGATAGTTAGTGTACTTGTGACCCTTACCAAGTAATGGTAAAACGATTAAAGGATGAGAAATAGAAAGTCGAGGTATTATTCGAATCATTACATGGCGCCCAACGTGGGGCAGTGAAGTATCAACATGAGCGACAATGTAGCGCGGGCACGCGCGATCCGTGGTGGAAATCGTGGAGTAATGACCTAGTTGAGCAAGGAGGCTGAAGAGTTACTTGCCACTGGTCAAAACCAAATCATTAAAGACCAAAAAGCTGTCAAAAGCGGTTGAGGGTCATAGCCGAATTGTTGGGAGAGAAACTAACATTAGTTAAGTCTCTGGATGACGAAATTAATACGAAATGTGAAGTCGCCGACATAGAAAACGAAATCGAAGAAACCGATATAATCAATTCACGAGTTATGGAAGTGCGAAGAGCCATTTTGGAAGCGACCAGTCAACGGGTGTGTTCGAATGACAAGGAATTTGTACCTAATAACGACAACGTGCCAGCTGTAGAAAACACTGGAAATACGAATGGAGACATGATGGAGGCCCTGAGTAGCGATATTGATGGAAATTTGGCCGACCCGATTATAGAAATTCAACCCGACGCGACTATTGATTCTGCATTACATGGCCCTCAACCCACAGGAATTCCAGGTATGTCAGCCACATCTTCATTGCACTTTAATAATAATGCTAACCAGTACAATCCTTACCAAACACGATCAAGATTACCAAAGCTAGTTCTACCTAAATTTAGAGGAGAAGTTACACATTGGCAAGGCTTTTGGGACAGCTTTAACAGTTCTATCCATTCAAATTCCCATTTAAGTCCAATCGATAAGTTCAATCATCTCAATTCCCTGTTGGAGGGTCAAGCACTACGCGCTATTCAAGGTTTAACACTTTCAGACGCGAACTATCAGGCTGCCATCGATATTTTGCATAAGCGTTTCGGCAAGACGCAACACATTATTTCCACGCATATGGATGCGCTTCTCAAAATACAACCTTGCAATAGCGAAAGAGCATCTCAACTTCGATCTGTTTACGATAAAATTAGCATAAACGTCCGAGGTTTACAGGCGCTCGGAGTTGACCCCAGTCAATACGGGAGTCTGCTAATACCCGTGATCATGTCCAAACTCCCGCCAGATGTTCGGCTTTTGGTCGCGCGAAGCGTCACGCTAGAGGTCTGGAAAATGTCAGAGCTATTAGATGTAATCTTAAAGGAAGTCGAGGCGCGTGAGATAAGTGATAATGTCAAGACACACGACGCAGATAAGGGCAATATCCTGCCGAGAAACCGGACGCCAACGTCAACAGCTTTAATTAGTAACGATGTCCCACGCATCAGAAGAAATCAGATTAAATGTGCGTATTGCTCTGGAATGCATTATTCTGCTTCGTGCGAACGCGTGACAGAACGCTCGGCTCGCTTAGAATGTCTAAAGAGAGATCGAAGATGCTTTGTTTACTTGAGGGTTGGTCACAGAAGCGATCAATGTAAGGCTAACAAAAACTGTCGACGTTGTCACGGTAACCACCATCAGTCAATTTGTAATCAAATAACACCAAATGCTCCGAATTCCACTATCCAAAACGAGAACTCGCGTGACACGCAACTTTCCACCGTAGGGGATAACGACCCCGGCAGTCAACCCACTTCAACAACAAGCAACGTTGCGCATAACAACGCCGAAGGCGAAGAAGAGTTTGGTGATTCAACAACGGCTATCGCGCGTACTAAACCAAGGGGAAACGTATTGCTGCAAACAGCGACAGCAACTGCAATAAGCGAAGATGGAACGAAGTCGTCTAAGGTAAAGATATTGTTTGACAGCGGAAGTCAACGGTCGTATGTGACAGATGAGCTGAAATCAAGGCTTAACCTGTCATCGACGAAATCTGAAACGCTTCATCTCAACACTTTGGAGTCAAGAGTTTTCGCAAACAAACTTGTGACGTTCTAAGCTTGAAACTGCAAGACAACAACAATGAAGTCGTCAGTATTTCTGTGCTTAGCTTCCCTATCATCTGTTCACCACTATCTAGATGCGTAGACGTCAACGATTACCCCCATCTAGAAGGTCTATCCTTGGCAGATAATTCCAGTTCTCAAGAGCCCATAGATGTGTTAATTGGAACGGACTACTATTGGGACTTCGTGACGAACGAAACCGTACGCGGAGAATCCGGACCCACTGCGGTCAACAGCAAGTTTGGATGGCTGCTCTCCAGTCCGACTGGATGCGTTAGAAGATCCGAAAACACGTCCCTGACCACTTTGGTCATATCGGGAACTAGTGGCGACTCGCAACACTGCACGCGAGACGATCTACTTATCAACACTCTGAAGCAGTTCTGGGAAACGGAGTCCATTGGAATACGAGGAGATTCGGGGAGCAACGAAATCGGCGATGGGTTCAACGAAAACGTATTTTTCAATGGAGATCGTTACGAAGTGGAACTGCCATGGAAAGAAGATTGTCCTACAATTTCAAACGACTATGAACTGTGTGTCAATCGCTTAAGATCATTGCAACGAAGAATGTTAAGGGAACCAGAGTTAATTCAAGAATACAATCAAATTATTCAAGACCAGCTTAAAAATGGCATCGTGGAAAAGGTTTCTGAGGACGGAGTCGAGAAAAAGGAAAGCGAAACCGTACACTACTTACCACATCACGCTGTGATTCGACGAGATCACACAACGACGAAGCTGAGAATCGTTTACGACGGTTCTGCCAAACCATCTGAACGTGGTTACTCATTGAACGATTGCCTAGAAACCGGTCCCAATTACACACTGCAGTTATTCGATATGCTCATCAAATTTCGTTGGCATAAAATTGGTCTTACGGCGGATATCGAGAAGGTGTTCCTCATGGTGGCGATCAACGAAGTCGACAAGGACAAGCTCCGATTCCTGTGGTTTAAAGATCCAAACGACATCAACTCTGAGTTTTTACATTTGAGATTCACCCGACTTGTGTTTGGTCTCAGACTTTCGCCTGCTATATTAGGATCAACCATCCGTCAACATCTCGACAAGCAACGGAATTCAATCTCGAGCTGATTGAACTATTAAAGAACGCTTTTTATAGTGATGAAGTGATGATCTTGTTAGTGGAGCCGAGAACGAAACCCAGGCGCTTGAGTTGTATTCGAAGTCCAAATTAATCATGCAACGAGGTGGATTTAATTTGCGTAAATGGAGTACCAATTCCAACTGTGTGAAGGAGTCGATCAATGTTTCTGAGAAAGGCGTTGGGTCACCAGCGTCAACTGGAATCACGAAGTCTATTTGCGAAGAAGATGAATCATTGAGCCAACGAGTTAAACATCAAAGACGACTGCTGAATCAATTTACGGCCACCTGGAGAAGGGATTACCTGTTCAATCTAAGAGAGTCGCATGCCGCGATTACATCGAAGAAAAAGGAGAATCCAAACATAGCTGTTGGTGATGTAGTACTGCTTCGGAACGACTCGACCAAGAGAATGCTGTGGAAATTAGCAATTGTACAAGAATTGATAGCGGGGAGCGACGACAAGATAAGAGCAGCGATTGTTAGAGTACCTGATACCAGAAACTTACTTAAGAGGAGTGTAAAACACTTGATTCCTCTCGAAGTGAGTTCACACGCAGAGACGACCGAAGCGAGGAAACCGGAGGAGAATGTAAGACAGCCAGTCGAAGCTGGAGCCAAACTACGCCGCAGGGGGGCGATGGACGGAGAACTATTACGCTGACTGAGGTCGTAAGAGTATTAATTAATTCAACTTTTTTAGTCTTAACATAACGTATATTATCAAACTACAGTTGCAAGTGAAGAAGCACTTTGGCTTCGAGGACAGAACAAAAAACCCACCAGAACTTGTACTCATATATATTACGTTAGCATTAATTTGTTATTGTTCCTTGTTCTTGTTCAAAAATTATACATCTGATTCACAGTTAGTGAACAGATGCGGGGAGTGTCATATATAATCCGTAATTAATTTGATTGATTGATGACGTTGAATCATGTGTGATTCACAACATGTATGAAAGGAATCGAATGTTGATAGTTAGTGTACTTGTGACCCTTACCAAGTAATGGTAAAACGATTAAAGGATGAGAAATAGAAAGTCGAGGTATTATTCGAATCATTACAATATGTTTGGGTCCAGTTTGCGCCGCGACCTGGAAAATTTTTAAATTTTGGATCTCTGAAACGCCATTTCCTGCGTTGTGAGGGCACTACATTGCCCAAAATGTTAAGGTGTCAAATCGCATTTTTATAGTGACGGCTATCATTTTCAAGAAATATTTACAATTACATGTACATGTACTGTAGTCTCAATAAACATTTTTATTTTATATTTCATTTTATCAGTTTAAAAAACGCTTTCTACAACTTACATCATTTTAATCAAGCAATAATCAACAAATACATAACTGATGACCTTAACCTTACGTCAGACCATTATGGCTGTTTCGCTCTATATCAGAGCTCATCAGCATGCCTAGGAAACGTTTAAGCAACAAGTGTTTCCGACATGGACAGCCTGGCCTACTGGCCTGACTTTGGTGGGATGCCGTTAGTGCAATGGCTGATGAGTCCCACCAACCCAGAGCTATCTGGTTTTAAGGCACCAGTAACCCGCCTTTCACACCTCTGCTCAATAGTGACGCAGTTGGAGTTTGGCTAGAAGAGACTTTATAAACGCTGACCATTTTGGATATTTCATGGGCATGGAGCAGCTCAATTCTCCAGACCATCCCGGTCATTCTAACCCTTTATCCCCCCCTTCCCCAATAATAAAACCTAAACCTACCAACCAAACTCAAAATTCTTAAAAATTGCAATTGTACTTTAAAACGTCACAATTTATTTCTCAATAGTTTCGTTACCCTCATCCCTTCCGAAAAAAGCATTTGATATATTTTAAAGCAATGAGTTGCTACAGTATATGCCATATGAACAATAATTTCAAAAACTCATTAATAATTCACGAGGAAAACACAAAGGAAATCAGTACCATGTCCGTGGTTTTATACCTGATAAAACTTCTTGACGTCAGAAAGAATACTAATGAACATAACATCCAATAACGAATAAAACACTCCTGCTCGTGTTTTAAATATTACATAAAATTTCTTGGTTTCTTCCTGAATAAGCAGTCTTCCGTCATCAGAAATAACAATACGTTCATTGATGACACTCAGTCACGGCATGTTCTGAAAAATAAGTCCTGACCCCAGTTAGACCTTCAGTTGTTTCAAGAAGTTACGTTATGCTTTCTTGTGGTTGATTAAAACAATTTTCTATTTATTATTTTACTCTGTCTAATGCCAGATTATTTTACTCTGTCTAACGCCAGACGATTTTACTCGTCAGTGGGAAGAACCCTGGAGCGAAAGGGTTAAAAGGAAAAGGATTTGTTTGTTTCAAAGTTACTGTATAATTATTAAGGAGTTTCAAGCAAAGTTTCCAACAAGTTAATATGTCAAACGCCGAAACGCCCAAGCTGCTAAGCGGTAAAATAAACAAAAATAGGGAGAAAGAGATAACTTTTATCCTTTTTAACATCATCAATAACTCATTTTCATGCACTTAAAATGTGTAAATATGTTAATTACTTAAATGTCCCAAAATTCTTTTACTTTTTTATTTTTTTACTGTGATCAAGAGAGGTTATCCAGTTAAATGATTATGAACAAATGGAAATAAATTTATTAAAAAATCCAATCTTCTGTTACTAACTGAAAATTTGTCAATAACTTTATTGACATTTGGCTCAATTTCTGGATGAATATGCATTAAAGCTAAACCATTCAATCGCTCTTCAACCGTAGTGCTTCGCTTGTAATCTTTTAATCTTCGCAGAGAAGAAAAAGATCGCTCACATTCACAAGAAGTAATTGGAAGGGTTGCTAGAATGCGAAGTGCTACCTTAATGTTGTCAAAAGCTTCAAAGTTTATGGCTTTCAGTGTTGTGGCTACACTGTCTGGGCGGGTACCTTTGTAGCTCTCCCAATATTTCTCCCATAATTCCAGCTCTGCATCTAAAGCCAATGGATTTGGTAAATCATCAAGATAAAAGTTACTAAAGAGCTTAAATGTTTCCTTCCAATCAACCTGTTCACTTGCTAAGTGTATTAATTCCTCTGGCACAATACTCACACCATTATATACATTAATACTGTTGAGGTCAAATCTAGTTTGTAGGGCTGAGTTAACATGGTCTATTAGTGGAATAGTGATGGCTCTTTTAAAATATTCACAGGCATCAGTTGCAGGATGGTTGTCTCGAGTAGTTTGCCTACGAGCAGTTCTTGGAAGTGACTCTTCAATGTCAAGCTTACTAGCCAAAGCAACAGCTTGTTGATACCATTTCTCATGGTAAAAATCAATGCTATTCCTAATAGTCATCACCAGATTCTTTAAAGTATTAACAAGCTCAATACCATTCATTATATCAATACTCTTTGACTGCAACAGTTGAGTCACTGGAAGGGTGAGGTCAAAAATATTCCTAGTAATTACTAAAGTTGCAATAAACTTAAAAGAAGAAATAAGAGTTAAGAGAGAAGAGGCATCAGATGAAGTTTTGGGATTACATTTCTTCTCCAGGTTTGAGCTCATTTCATCCAAAGTATAAAAAATTGGAACAAATAATTCCTCAAATGTGTCCATCCCAGAAATGCGAGCTACCCATCTAGTATGACAAACATTTACTAGTTTATTCTTCCTGACTTCTACAGAACCATGCTCTAAAATATTCTTGTCAAGAATCATTTGACGTGGTTCAGATACATTGAAAAAATCAGATATTTCTTTGATCTGTGTCAAAACATTTCTCACCAAAGGAACAGAAGTAGATTCACAAACTGTTAAATGAAGTCTGTGACTAAAACAATGAGTGTAAAGAGCCTTTTTGTTAAGATTTAAAATGTGAGCTGAGAGACCATTAATATGACCAGCAACAGCACCTGCTCCATCGTACCCCTGACCACGACAATCCTGAATATTCAAAGTAAGGTCATTCAAGGCTTCTAACACAACAGTAGCCAGTCCAGCCCCTGTCAAACCCCATTTACAATGAAGAAATTTAATGAAGTCTTCACGAATGTTCATATCTTTATCAACAAAACGCAAGACAAGTGACATTTGCTCTTTGTTTGAGCAGTCTGAAGCTTCATCAGCAATGATGGAATAGAACTTGCTTTGCTTCACTTCTTCAATAATCTGGTCAGTGATAACCTAACCACAGCATTTAATAAGTTCATTCTGGCTAGTCTTGGAAATATAGCTAGCATTTTTTGCACATGTTTTTAGATGTTCTTCAAGAATAATATCACCAGCCCTAATCCTAAAATTTAGAAGTTCAATAAAATTTCCAACTCTGCCTTCAGAGTAACTACCAACCTCAGGATGGTATTTTGAGTCATCACGATGGCCACGCAAAGCAAGAGCAACACGGCCACACAGTTTAGTGGTGTCAATAATTGGAACAAGCTTCTTCCTATTTTCAGCAATGGTCTTCCTCAAGTTATTGTCAACCAGGACATCAATTGACTGAATTTGACCTGACATGCGTGCCAAGAAAGAGGTAAAAAGAGTAGATGTACTGTCATGTAATCCTTTTTTTTGTCCTGTTCCAACCCCTGCATGTTTAAAAGAATAAGTGGCATTCCAATGCGTTAAAGGCTCAGAAAATAACCTTTTAATCTTACTGGTTTTACCAGGAAACCGATCACCAAACAGCACGCATGACAAACAGTATGCACCATCTTTCAAGGGTGAATAACATAACCAGAGAAACAACTGCAACCATTCATAACGAAAAGACCTACCATCCGATTTTGGAAAAGAGCATGATCTGTCAAGGCTTAAAAATATTTTTTATTAAATTTTCAATTTGAGAATTATTCATAGTTTTTACTTTCTCACGGCAAAAAGCAACATCAAATTCATTGTTAGGATGTGCAACTACTGCGTTACTGTCTGCCACATTAGTAAGACCAGAATTTACAGAAGTTGATGGTTCAGTAATATCTACCAGTGAATTTTCTGAATTTGTAGTAGAGGTACATGTAGATTCAGCTAGAGTAATTGAAGAACTGGGGTTTTGATTATTGAACGAGAGTCAGATGTTGAGGTAGAAGACATGCATGCAGTCTTCTGTCTAGAAGCAAATTTTTGTTCACTGGGTGTAAAAAAGCTTGAAATTTTTTGTGTCTGGGTCATGCTTGGATTACTAATAGAAGTATTCCTAACAGGGGCAATTTTCTTGTAAGGTTTGTGAGAGAGCTGTGATTTCTTTCTTTTTTGCCCAGTAGCATAAAAAAGAAGAGGAACAAAGTGATTGGATTTGAATGCATCACCAGATTTTATCCCACCTTCAAAACAAAATAAAATGTGAACATCCTCTAAACTTGCTTGTGATTGGGGCTGTGAAGGAGAACGTGGTTTAATATGACGATTAAACTGACAAGCCTGGATATAATTTTTTTTGCCCTGCCTGTCAAAATGACCAGCATCAATCAGATTGTGCCTGTCATAAAACAAAAAGTACCCGTCACTAAACAATTGTAAACAATAGTCTATAATTAAATAATATAATTATATAATGCACTGTATGTCTGTATTTCTTATGTAAATGTAATGTACACTACAGTAATGTATTACTAGCAAGTGTTAACAAGTGTTACAACTTCTCCTTTCCCGTTGTCTTCGTGTTTTAACCACACAGATGCATTCGTTTTTGCTAGATCTTTGTTGATCCATTTCACTACAGTGCTCGATTTTAACGTTCGGCTTGACTTCGTTTGTCCTAGTTGTACTGAGGCTGATTCATCAGAAGTAACTGAGTCCTTGTTACTAACACTATTTGTGTCAGCAGACGTGAAAAATGCAGTTATTTTCTTCGACATATTGTATAACTTACATGCTTGAGTGATTGCAGACAATCAAGATGGCCGCACTTTGCCATGCGGTCTAAACGGGACATGCTCGCGCGAGTATTCCAAAAGCCCTCGCGCGTATTCGCGTGTGCTCCACCAAATGAAGTTCATGTGTCGCGAAACCGGGATTTAATATACAAACGAAAAGTGATTGATTCGAAACAAATAATAGTTGATTCTGCCATGAAAATGGAAGTAAATTTTTGACAATCAAATTTGTGACTGTCAAAACCTTGTAAATAACAAATTTGTACTGGACAATGTCCGTGACCGGACGCTAATATCAGTAGTATAGAACTTGAGGCTATGGGCACACTTTTTTTTATTTTGCCAAAAACAGCCCCAAAATGTTGGAATTTAACGGGAGAGGATGTTTGAGAGGGGTAACTCTTTTTTTCCACTTTTCAAAGTATAAGCAGACGGGAAAATGGGTTTTGGGAAGTGCGGCAGACCCGATTTTTTTAAAAACGCCTCATAACGATCAGGGTTGTGGTTTTAACACAGACTTCACTTACTCCCCGGTTTCTGTTCAGATAATTTTGTTTTGTGTTGGTATACATGTTTTCCCACAGTTATACCCCCAGATAGCAGTCCGAGACATGGTAAAAACGGTGTGATCATAGCCACAACTTTACCAACGTCACTCTTTAACAGTTTGTGTTTTTGTAATTCGTTGTCTAACGCCTCAGAGCTTTCTACAGCGTCCAAACCACCGAGAACATTGGAGAACCTACTGATTAGCATATCAGTCAGGAATTCATTAGCTCTTTCCATTCTTCTAGCCTCATATTCAGCGTACAGCTTATCCACAACCTTTACCGACGCTTTTTTGATGTAGCTGACTGACTGAGTTACCTCACTGTCCTCTGATAATTTTATTAGCTCACTTCTCTTCTTATTGGTGTCATCAGTTGGTGGAGGTGTTGGGTTGGTTTCCTCAGTCTTTTTCAGATCATTGACGTGCTCATCGACGAGGTTGGGGATTTCAGTAGGTATTTCCGTTTCTAGCTCCCCAACAGATGCCTCAGCTGGTTCTGCAGCGGGTGCCCTGATTTTTCCCCAACTTTCACCGTTTTGGTTTTCTTTTCAGCCATCTTACTATAGATCAGATTTTGGGATAACCACCTTATACGCGTACGGATGCCTTAACATAATCTCAAGCCTAGCGTATTTGTTCTCTTTTAACTTTTTAGTTATCCCTATGACAGCATCACGGTCTAAGCCACCCAGGTAGTCATCAGTAATAACCTTCATATCGGTTTTGTTGGGGTTGTAGAATGTTACTAGTTTGCTGATATTCTCCCTATAAGGTTTTGTGATAGCCGTTAGCTGTTGTGTGATTACGATAGTTGAGAGGTTGTAGTGTCGGGCGCTGAAGGCTAATTTGACCAACTCACTTGTTCTGTTCTTTACGGGTTGTCCACTGGCACAGTCGTCGAGGACTATCAATGTTTTGGATCCCTTGAATATCCGAACAATGTGTTCTAGTATAATTTCAACGTCGTCCTGACTACAATCCACAGCGATGAAGTCCGGGTCGGAGGTGTATTTCCAGGTGGTGTAGGTTTTATTCCAGCTGAACGTTGGACAGAGCAGAACGATGTAGTCGAAGAACCTGAAGTATTCATCTTCCAACATCCTCAGAAGATACCAGGTTTTCCCACAAGCTGTCATACCAACGACCAACATATTGAACGGATGATCCATTTAATACTGAATTGATTTTAGGTTTTTGTTTACCATATTTACCAAACCATCACTCAGCACAAAGATCCGACAGACTACGTTAGCTACAGTCACCTTTTTGATAATCTCAATCAGGACCCCAGACTGTGTTAACAATTCTTTTCCCAGTCCCAACACTATCACGATCCTCAATACTTCTCAGGTCAATCGTCAGAGCGAAGGCGTTCTTGTAGAACTTCTGAATTGTCATAAACTGATCTGTGTTTTCCTTTCCACCAAATAGTCTTTTAGCCTCATCATAGAACCGACTCTTTGGGATCCCTTGGCTGAAGACAGCGTTGGGCACACCCTCAATCATTAGCTTAACACTTTCGATGTTTGGATAGACGTATTCCTCACTATCAGTCCGGGTTTTATTTGTGAACATCATCACAATACCTTTCATAGACTTTCGTGGGAGGTTGATGTGTTCGTTGATTAGGGTTGATCCAGCCGCCCATTCAGTTGACTTCATCAACGTGACGTGTTCGTAGGACAACGACCGACCGGCTGTGTATAGTGAGGTTATTTCACTGGCAATGTCGGTGTTATCAATCGTCTCATACTCCAGTTCAAGGTTTTCCAGTGTGTAACCATCAACAGATTCACTTGACTGGGCCACCATAATGTCGGAGGCTTTCGGTAAGCTAATAACGTAGCGGAAGTTGTTGTACATTTCAAAGGGAGCATATAGTCCCCTGAGGATTTTATCCAATCTCACCCTCAGTTTCGTCCCGTGGATTGTGAGCATCAGAGCGTCAGCAACCTTTTCAGCGTCCCCAGAGGAGGCCCCACTATCGTCCTTAGACATCAGCTTTCTCAGGTTCTCTGGACCAATTCCATATCCAACCATCTGATCCCTCACACTCTTTGGTAGCCAGAGATCCTTGTACACACCAAGGACACTTTCACCCGTGTTGTCGTAAACAGTTTCGCCGGCTAGCTTAACAACCAGCCTTTCAACAAGGAGTTTGGAAAGATTGTTTAGGAACCACGACTTGGTATTAGCGTTCTTAAAGTCGAACAATAAGTGAAAGCTACCCGGGACCAAACAGCTATCAGGTTTTAGCTTTGGTATGTCGATGTAGAGGTCCTCGCCAGGGTTGACTTTGTTGGGGTTCATGGTGATCGTATGTCTTGTTCTGCTTCCCTTAATTTCCGACATCTTCGCCCGTCTGAATCCAGGTAACAGCTCTGTCTGACTTCTCTGTTGGTCATATACTACATAACAGATTTTATTTCCTGTTTTTTCTGTTTTTCCAGTAGTCATACAGTAACCACACCATAGCTATAGCTAAAACCCACATGGCTAACCATGCTATCCCTTTTGCTCCCCAAGTCAGAACCTGTGCTATCACACTGAACAGTGGTGCCAACAGAGGTCCCAAACTCTTACCCAGATTAGCGAGTGCCTTAGCGAAACCACCAACGGCTTTTGCTCCCCCCGAAACAGTATTTCTGGTTGCCACAACTATTGTGGTTATTATCCCAGCTATGGTGATATCTATAGCGGACAACCCAACCATATTTTTCTTAGCCCATCTCTTAAAACGTTCCAACCTATTTAGGTCGTTGTTTTCCACCTCATTTTCTAAGATAGACACGGCTTCCGTATGTTCAGGCCTCTCACCAACCCTAATTCTTATGCTGTCTGCTTTTAATTCCGCTGTCTCTCTGACGCTTTTGTAGAACTGTTCCTTAACAGGGTCGACCTCTCTTAATGCTTCTAATCTGCACCTCATCCGTACCTTGCGGGTGGAGTGTTCCAGCGAATTCTCTTACTTCCTGTTTGGTTAGGAATATTCCTTCCGCCTCCTCCCGTAAATTCTCTACTCTTTCCTCAACCCGATCGTTGATCGCTGAGTTGGTTCGTAACCTTATGTCATCCACGACTTCCTGAGGGGTTGTTGAGTCGTTGTTAACCTCCTCGACGGCTCCTGTAAGTGTTTTGGAATGCTCAGCTTTAGCTTTCTCTATCAGCTCCTCAAAATCCTCAACGTATCTATCAACTTTTTGATCTCTACTAAACCTAATCCCACCACCTGCCTTACGTACCATAACTTTCTTATCTTTAAAGATCGCTCCGACAACGTCCTTACCCTCAGTAATAAATTTAGTCTGTTCTATCAGTTCCCTAGATGCAGGATCATCCCCCATATTCACCGTGAACCCAAGCTCCTTTCTTCTCTAAAGATTTTCTTTTTATCTTCTGTAATAGACCTCTTTATTGCTCCAGCATCACGACTGGCACTAGGGACATCTCTATCTGTTACGCGGGTTATATCATCTGAACCTAATGTGGGGCGACCTGTCAGATCATCCAATCTTTCTCTCTGATCTTCATCGGTGAAGCTCGTCTTGTCGGTATCTTCTTCACCTTCTACTCTCTCTTCTTCTTTGTTAAGATCATCCATTTCAATATCAACTCCCCCTTCAGCCATTATATACTAGCCTATGTACAGCTCAAGCAGAACAGTCCCAATCCCAACCGGCCGACCTACTGAGTGATCATTATTCCCATGAACCCTAAAGGTCATCTTACCATAAACACCCTTTCGGATCTCAGCTTTCGACTCAATGTCTGTGTAGTGCTGTACACTTCCTTTCAAACTCTGTTCAGAGGTTATCGCAGAGGTTATCGGAAGAGTACCAATCAGATCACTCCTCCTCCCATTGTCCAGACTTTTCTCACTCTCAGCAGCATCACACGAAATCCCAACATACCTCAGTCCTTTATTGATATCCACCTGGTTTGGACTGTTCGTCCACCCACCACCAACAACAGTTATCACATCGTTTTCACCAAACCCCAAAAGAAGACCCATCTTCCCAAGTTTCAGCTTTTCAGACGTTTTCACTTTAGAAGTTCCATTGTAAACATTCTTTCCGAACTCAACCACCCCACTGTGGGTCCCGGCTAAAGTCTTAACGAACGTTTCCAATGCGTCAAAGTTCAGATAACCTTCAGGAGCGGATGCCTCCTTACCATCAAACGACACCGAATCATTCAGACCTGACACCACATTGTTATAGTTCCAGTATACCGTCGCTTTCTTCAGCATTATTTGTGGTCTTGGACTTGTCACCATGATAGGTTGTTTGAAATAGACAGTCTTCTCACCGTTCTCAATGAATAATGTTAACCTCATTACCCGAGTATATACTAACCCAGGTTTTGTACGTCACTCTCAGGTATCCATGAGTTGTGCTTACTGTCATAACCCAACCACTTGACCAACACCATCTTCCTTCCCGCGACTCTCTTCCTCTTCAATACCTTCTCAATCCTATAAACATCATCCTTCTTATCCCCCGGCGACAACTCCTCCTCATAGAACTTTCCGATAATCGGCTCAGCGTCCTCTATCTCGTAAACGTTTGGATCACCACGGATGACCTTCGTTATCCTAAAGATTTCCTCAGTGAAGCTAGCTTCATAACCCTTCGTAAATATGCTCTTGTACTTTGACACCCTCACAGTGTCTCCAACCCGGAACTTGGGTAAAGGATGATCACCAAAATGGTGACCGAACAACGTATTCCAAACCTGATTCTCATTTGACTTATCGATATCCTTTGGCTTCAGCATAACAACACTGTGTTTTGTGTTGTTATAACCCTCAACGAGGTCATCCAAGACATCAATCCACTTATAAGTCCCCTTGGTATAGAAATACTTCCACATAGCAGTCTTAAGTGTTCTGTTGAACCGTTCGACGATCGCTGCTTTCTTGTCTGAAAACGTACTGAAGTACTCAACATCACGTTCCTTCAGCAGACCTTTCACACCAACGTTATAAAACTCCTTCCCGCCGTCGAACTGAGCCAGGTCAGGGTAACCGCCAAATCGGTCTTTGAACTGTTCCAACAGCTCAACCACAGCCTTAGTCATGTTTTTCGTGTCCTTCCTGTAAACAGGAACGGTGAAAGCGTACCTACTCAGAATCTCAACATCTCAAAAAATAATATGCGTCTTGGAATAACTTAATAGAGGCATGCTAACGCGAGACGGTAGGATGGTTAAATTTCGTTAAAACTATTGATCAGGTCTTTAACGAGGTTTATCAATGCGAAACAACTATATAAAATTCTGAGACTGATATATTAATCGTTTTTAAAAGACTAATCTGTATAGCTAAATAATTTGTCGAAATTTTGACGATTGTTTACTGATGACATCCCCGAAAGTTAAATTTTGAAAAAGTCAACAGTTATTTCATTTAATAAAGAATTATAGGTTTTTTTTCGCTTTCCAAGTGGAGGCGATCGGGACCTTGAAAAAACAGGCAAAGCACTATCGCCCTCTCTATAACATGCTTTACTCATGTTCGTTCAACTTCCCACATGCCTCAATAACTCGATATGAATCGTGGACTCATTTTCTGTTTGTTAATAGACATCATTGTCATGTTACATATGCAAACGATTTATGAAAAGCTATAAACGAAATAAGTAGATAACCTACTGAATTTCTGAATTTGCAGTTCAGGAATACAATGGAATGCATGTATCATTTACCTCTTAACAACACGATTCAAGTTTGATTTTTGCAACAAACGCAAGTTGAGAGTATTATAATACATTTGTAATTCTTCCTTCTTTATGGACCAATATTCCCTGTTCTCAGCAGCAACTAACCTCCCCTTATTTATGTGTATCTAGACAATAACAATGAAATTGTGTGACGTTTGCGATTTTGTAAAGAATAAAAGCAGATAAGTCTAATGGATTTTGGGGCAAGTGCTTTATAATACTGTTTCAACAGAACTCGATTGGAATAAATCAATTGATTGGTCAATCTGTCAAGCGATTTTTCAGAAAATAAAATAACAAATCTCCCTTCATCACTTATTAATCCCTCCCTGTTCGTCCCTCACCCTGGCTCTTCACCCCTCGTCTTGAATTTACACTTTCTCATTCAAAGTGTGTCCAAGGCATCCCACTTCTTGCTGCCTCTCCCTTCATAATGAACAGGTGATGAGACTTACATGATCTGAGAAACACCAGTAATCGTTGCCTTGGAATCCCACAAAGTTCATGATGGAACACTGACGTTGTTCGCCCACTTCAAAATCTCTCTTTAGCCATGATAGTAATCTATCACATCCCGATTGGTACATGTAGCACTTAAACTAAACGTACCACCATGGTATTCCTTCCTCAGAATCTGCATAGATCTAATTCTTGCCTCGAATGCGCTTGCTGGCAAAAGCACTTCCCTTATTGAAATACAAAAAGAGAGCACTGCTTTAGACAAGTGAACTATTAGTTTCTCAGCTACATGCATTAGTTTTGTGGGAAAAGAAACGAACCGAAAGCCGTTTAATAAACTATTTATTAATCTTGTTTACTCGATTTGCCTTCGGTTTTTTGTATTAAGATTACATTTTCTATTATATCAAGAACGAAGTGAAATATGAAAGAGTTGTAAATGCCAATTAAGATTTATATGTTTATTTCAAGTGAACCAGTTTATTTCAAAGCGAGGTTTTGACTGCATATGCATTGTAAGTACCGCGCCACGGTCTCCATCTTCTTACATTTTTCTTATGCAATAAAATACAGAAAAACAGGGAGTACAGAGCAACTCATTACATACGTATACGTATACGTAATTATAAGAGTCGGGCTTCTGTGTCCTAACAGCAAGCACGGCATGGCATCATAGTTATTCAAAGTATGGTCTGGAAACTCAAGTAAAGTTTTTATTCCATCTTTTTGTTCGCCTTTATGCATTTTTGTGCACGCTGCATGGCCGCTGAACCCATTGTATTTTACTATAATGAACGTATTATCCAATAGCAACGTTTCACCGTGCTATTTAAATATTAATAAACCTAAAACAAAGGATGCATGGTGCATGTAAGGTGCGGTTCAACAAAATCACAGCTCATTATAGGTGCTTTGAAGTTTGCCGAATTTGCATACCATATATATTGACCGTGTTGGCGGATGAAAGATATTATTCGGTCTACTTCCGATTAAAGCATAGGAATTGTCACCTGTCACCTTTTAATCCAACCGAAGGTTTCTCTTAGGTTTTTTCAATTTGTTTAAGGGGATTCATTGTATATTCTTGTCGCCTTTGAGAGATACTTCCATTTAGACTATTCAGTGATAATTAAATGTGTTCGGCAAACACATGCGATCTTATTACTGACAAATGTAAGCATTAATGTTGCGTTTGCAAACGAAACGTGGACTTGGGACACAACGTAACCAATTCAAGCTAATTCATAGAAGTGAATGTGGATTTTTCTCCCATAACTAAAAGGGTTGATAAGGGACAGACCATTAGAAAAGTGGGGGACAAAAATAATCCACGCACGCAAGCAAATTAATAATAATAAAAAAGTGCAACACGAATGTTAAAGAAAATATATGCAAATTAAGGAAACAATTACGTGCACAGCTGACCACCGAAAAAAATTGCCAATCAAATGCCTAGTTCAATACGAAGTTGTGAACCTCCGAACGAACTTCTGAACATTTCCATCAAAAGTAACCTGAAACTGACTGTAAAGCATTTACACTATTCATTTATTCCCGTCGCGCAACTTCAAATGTTCAAACGTATAATGACGACTTGCAATATACAACTAAGAATAATAATAATAATAATAATACATTTATATAGCGCTATTTCCTATAGCTCAATAGCGCTGTACATTCTAGTTACAATAAGACTGCTAATTAGGAAATTATTACATCAAGTGGAAAAATTAAAGTAGATATGTTACAAGAGGGTTAATACTATTTACAATAAAATTCACAGTATTTACCAATATTGGTAAACTATTCACACTACCTTAGATAAAATTAGCTAATCGTAAAACTGCTTAAAAAGATAAGTCTTAATGTTAGCTTTAAAAGTAGTCAGCGAATCACTGACGAATATAGTCAGGAAGTGAGTTCTATAATTTCGGTGCAGCAAAAGAGAAAGACCTATGGCCGTAGTTAACCAATCTAACTGATGGTGTTTGCAATAGGTTCTTTTATGTAGATCTTAGATTCCTGCTCGGAGTATATGGTTGTAGCAACGCTTTAATGTAGCCAGGTGCTAGCCCATTTAACGCCTTATAAGTTATAAGCAGTAGCTTATACACGATACGATGGCTCACTGGAAGCCAGTGTAATTGCTTCAAGACTGGAGTAATATGGTCGTACTTCCTACTGCGTGTAATCATGCGAGCTGCAGAGTTCTGTACATTTTGCAGACAGTCGATTAAAAATTTAGGTAATCCATAAAGTAATGAGTTGCAGTGATCCAGCTTAGACGTGATGAACGCGTGAACTAGAGTTTCAGTATCTGCTTGAGATAGACAATGTCTTATCCTTGCTATGTTGCGGAGATGGAAGAAACATGCCTTACAGGTAGAGGTAACATGCTCTTCAAGGGATAAATGTTTGTCAAAAATTACCCCGATATTTCTTGCTGAAGCAGACGGCTGGACCAGTTCGCAGGATACATCTATATGCTCTATCAATGGGCTCGGACGCTGGTAGGCACTCAATAGCAGTAACTCTGTCTTGTCCCCATTTAATTTCAACTTATTTTGTACCATCCATGAGTCAATCTCCCCAACACAAGCTTCAATTTGTGCCACTGAGGCCGGTTGTTCAGCCAGCGTGGGTTCCAGTGCCAAATAGAGCTGAGTGTCATCAGCAGAGAAGTGATAATCAAGTCCATGGCATCTAATGATATCTCCAATAGGGGACGTATATAGTAAATACAAGATTGGCCCAAGGACCGATCCTTGAGGGACACCACAAGGTACATCTTTCACCACAGATCTGACTCCATCAATCATGACGAACTGCTTTCGACCTTGAAGGTATGAGCGAAACCAATTTAGGACTTGACCTTTTATTCCATATCGTTTTGACATTCTCTCCAATAACTGCTCATGGTCAACTGTCAAACGCAGCAGACATATCTAACATTAGTAACACAACACATTTTTTGTTATCAATTGCACGCAGAATATCGTTTTGGACTTTTAAGAGAGCTGTCTCTGTGCTATGGAAACGTCTGTATGCCGATTGTAGAGGTTCCTCCAGGTCATTTTCAGTTAAATATTCATTCAATTGACAGGCAGCTGCCTTTTCGATTATCTTAGAGACAAACTTCAGATTAGAGAGAGGTCGGAAACTGATGTAGTCCTCGAAATCTAGTGAAGCCTTTTTTAGCTTTGGTTTAAGCATTGCTTCTTTGAGTTGAGCGGGCACACAAGCAGTTTGGAGCGAGGTATTAATTATATTAACGAATACAGGTAAAAGAGTCGTTTTGCACCCCTTTAGGATTGCTGATGGTATCGGCTCAAGTGCACAAGATTTGTTACTGGCAGCGTCGATAATATATTCAACCTTGGTTTGAGACACCATTTTGAACTTCGTGAATTCGGAACATGATATCTGCTTCTCTACTGAGCTGGGCTGAGTAGTGGAAATCAATTTATTAGATAGTTCTTTCATTATAGTGGTTATCTTGTTGTCAAAAAAATGTATAAAGTTGTTCACGAGTTCAGTCATCGAAGGGGCACTAGGATAGCACCTCTCAACTTTACGATGTAACAGCTTGTCCACTGTGCTAAAAAGTATTTTCGGATCAGATGCATTTTCTGAAGTTATGGAAGAGTAATATGAAGCCTTTGCGTCCTTAAGCATCTTATTTACAACTTGGCATTGATCGACATACATCTGCCTATCAACGCACAGCCCTGACGCACACCAGCGCCGTTCCAACTTCCTGCGCTTCCTCTTCGCATCTCCAATGTCCTGATGGTACCATGGAGCAGATGGGCGTATGGTGAGCATACGTCGTTTTTTTTTCTAATATTTCTTCCGATGTCTTTTCGTAGTGCTCAATAACGTCCGAGAGCTCGTGATAATTACCGAGCAAAAGAGGGGAATTTTTTATATCTTCATTAAAACTCTCCATGTTGACCGAGCGCAATTTTCGGTAATGAATTTCAGTTCGTTCCAGTGGCGGCTTATTTAAGCGTAACTTACAATGGACAGCTGAGTGGTCAGACAGGACTGGATCTCGTATTTCAATACTTGTAACAAGTTCATCCTCAGTCCTCGTAATAATTAAGTCCAAAGTGTGCCCCTTCTTGTGGGTAGGGCCATTTACATGCTGTTTCAGGTTAAACGATTCCAATATCTTATTGAACTTTGTAGTATCTAGTTTGGTGACGTTATCCATATGGTAGTTAAAGTCACCTACTATCAGTAGGTTGCCAGTGGAAGTAACGAGCTGTTCTACGAGTATGCCAAATTCGTCAAGAAATAATGCACTATTCAGTTGGTTTGTCTTAGATGGAGGTGGCCTGTAAATAGTGATAATTCTTACACAGCCACTAGAGCACTTCGCAATTATATCTACGTACTCAAACGATTTGAATTTGCACTGGGTTTGTCTTTTCACTTGTATACGTTTCTTCAACAAAAGACCTACCCCACCACACGCGAGTTTTTGCGTGGTATATGGTAAAAGTAGTATCCAGTAGGACAAATCTCAGCTGTAGAAAATTTGTCATTATCACGTAGCCATGTCTCGGTCAGTGCGAATATATCAAGATTATTATCAACTGCGTAGTCTTTGAGAGTAAGCTCTTTGTTATTAATTGATCGCGTATTTAATAAGCAGAAATCAATTGGCACAAAACCGTTATGGTGTTGTTTATTGATGGTACAGTTTGTATTGATGTTGATTAAATTTGATAAATTGACCCCTTGAGACGGGTGCTTCAATTTCGGTCTTCGTATTGAAAGTTGCCGTGATATAGGTCTCTCACTTTTTAGACACGGCAATTTACTATTGGGATTTAACTAATACGCGGAACTGGTCCAAGTAGTTTTAAATCAGTCATCGCAGTATGATAAGGTGAATAACCAGTGTCATATCTTCTCTGAAAGAGCAATTGTGTTCTTGAATAATTATGGTTATGGTAATTAGCAGCAATGGTGGCCAAGTGTGTTTGTTTATGTTGACTGTCGGTGTCATTTACCTTTGGTTGAAACAAGAAATCAGGCCCCGGATTTGGGGAAATATCCACACATATGGTCAAGTCGATTTTAAATGGTTTAGATGGAAGAATCAAACAGGTATTTCCATGCTTAGTGATTCTGACAATCGCGAGCGAAGTTTTGAACTGCGATTCGAGTCTTGTTCGACGAATGTTGACTCGTTGAAAGAAAGCCAGCTCAAAACGATTGCCATCAAGCCCATCCTTGTACAATCCATATTCATCCGTATAGATAGCGTTCTTAGGTGTAAAAATATATCTCCAGTTTGACTGTAATCGTCGTGAATTTGTAGTAAATGTTAAAATACAGCAGAGCATAAAAAACAAGCCGGCAGCCATTATGAATATGTTATGAATATGTATAAAACAGAATGATCAGTTTTTTTGTAAACCCTAACCTTAATCAAAGAATTCGGTGAGGTGTGTGGTAACTATACTTCTGGTTATATTTACTCTTTGTAAGTCGTTAACCTTAGGCCCATTTGAAAAACGCTATAATACCGCCAGTCCCGTAAATCCCACTAGACACGTGCAAAACTATACTACAGTGAGCAAAATAATAAAACTAACCTGCATATCTGGGATCACTGGAGCAGAGTCTCTGCAGAGTTCCCACCCGCACCGGTACCACCCGCACGGGAGCTCTTATTTAATTTGTATATTCACTGAACCATCTATACACCACACACAATCTGTTGTTCATGCATGTGGGAGCGTATTTGTGTCATTTTGGAACGAACTGCGCAGAATCGTCGCGTTCAAATTGTTTTTTTCTTCGATTTTGCCTAATTCGCGATTTTCAGACAATCCTGGACAAAAGTGCTTGCAACACTATGCGACAATCGTCAAAATCGGCAAAGTGTCGCAACCATTTTGTCCAGGATTGTAGTTACACGATTTATATGAAAATAAATGTATTATGACAGTTGCGGGAATTTCCTTTACGCATAAGGTAAATGATAACGACAACTAAAGTTAATATACTTACCCTGTCCTCGTTACTCGTCAAAGACTCGTTCATTTCTCCTCTGAGTTCTAAACGTGTTCTGATGTAGACCAGCAATGTGTGAACAGGGAGTTGTCTATTAAAGCACATCGTTATATGTGGACAACGCTCAGCCCAGTCCCCTGAAAGCAACTTGATTGGTTGCAGGGTTGATTGTTATTTATCATTAATCGCAACAGAAATATGAGACAAAAGCATGTATCCAATGGTGGGACAATTGGACTAAACAATGATATGTGGGCATGATGAGTTATTATAATTGGTGAATGTATTATCCAATACAGTTGAAGTGTTGTATGTTTAAAAAAATTATACATTTCACAGTAAATCCTCTCTGTTGTCGCAGATCTTTACAGACGATGGTGCATGAGCCGACATCTGTCAACAGTGCAGTATATACTTAGCGGGAATAAAAAAATGGCCTTGGCCTTGGGCGTAACGTATAGCGTTTCCTGTCGAAACTTCTTAGACGTAAAGTTTTCACCGGTTTATAAGACGTTGGTATAATAGATTCCTAGCCTGCGACACAGCTGGACGTGTTTTGACATCGACGTCCAGCTGCGTCGCAGGCTATTGATGCCTTGCGAATAAAAAATTTCATACTTAACTGAAATGCTTTATATTAGTCAATAATCCAGTGACACGGAATGGTTCTTTATATAAAGGATCAGAGTTACGTGAATATATGAATGCGGCATTTCGGTTTCATACACACTTGTCAGCGCCCCAACGAATCGGATCAGGAAAATTAAGTAACAACAGACATGTGCAAGACACCCTTATTAGTCTGAAGCTGAACTTTTATATATTTTTTATTGTTTGACCATGAAGTATATGAATTTTATTATTACAGAAAGTTGAAAACTGATGTATGGCCAGGGACCTGTTAGAAAGCAATACAGGCCTTTTTGTAGTAAGACCCTTCATTTACATTACATTTATATCAATTTAAAGTCCAGTAATGTAGATCTTTACAGACAATGGTGAGCCGACATCTGTCAACAGTGCAGTGTTATATATATATATATATATATATATATATATATATATATATATTCCAAGCTACACTGATGAGCTGTAGTACAGCGAAACACGTGTCTGTAGATTGAACTATGTATGCTCCATCACTTCGGTGTTGTTGAGCACTCTCTGAAGTTGCCGTGGGTACCTTTTAGCGATAATGCAACGCTCACTACCCTTGTAGAAGTTTGAGAACTCTGGGCCCATGCGCACTTCACGCTGTCTGAATGTACTTCACCAATGCTGTCCCACATGCAGTTGTCACCGACAATCACATGTGTATAAGTAATTGATGAAATTCATTCAGATTGTTCCAAGCTACACTGATGAGCTGTAGTACAGCGAAACACGTGTCTGTAGGTTGAACTATATATATATATATATATATATTCTTTGCGGGAATAAAATAAATGGCCTTGGCCTTGGGCATAACGTATAGCACTTCCTGTCGAAAATTCTTAAACTAGACGTAAAAACCGGTTTATAAGAGGTTGGTATACTTGATTCCTTGCAAATAATAATTTTCATACTTAACTGAAATTGCGCCCCAACAAACCTGAAAACAGCGCCCCAACAAATCGCGTCAAGACAATTAAGTGACAACAGACATGTGCAAGACGCCCTTATTAGTCTGAAGCTGAACTTTTATACACTTTTTATTGTTTTACCATGAGGTATGTAAATTTTATTATTACAAAAGGTTGAAAACTGATGTATGGCTTGGTACCTGTTAGGAAGCAATACAGGATTTTTTTACATTACATTCATATCAATTTAAAGTCGGCGCAACATTTTTGAGTAATAATGAAGAAGAAATGAGAGTAGAAAATATTGAAATATTCAAATATGAAAAAAATTACGGCAATTTTTAGACAATTTCACAAGGAAACTAATAATAGTGTTTGATGGTATTTTCTTGCGCATCATTTTGGTGCCAATTGCCAGTAAAAGTCCGCATGTCTAGCGGCTGTATAATATTATATAGAATTTATAGACATAAAAGAATGTAAACACAGCTTCTTCGTAGGCAGATGGTTAATCTTGACTCCCGTCCATTGTTAAGAACGTTGCAAAAAGAAATGGCCGATTGACTGAATATCTCATGATTTTTTGGGATAGTCAACAAACGCGGCCAACTGCCATTTCCAATGTTAATGATAAACCGAATTTACGTCATCTTAGTCAACCTAACGACAGAAATACACGGCAAGGTAAGTAAGACTCTCTTTCGAGTTCTAACCTTTTATTATATGGGAAATAATAGACGACTGTGACGACCCTGACAACCTTGACGACTCTGACGACTCTGACGACCCTGACGACCTTAGACGACTCAGACGACGCTGATGACCATGACTACTCTGACGACCCTGACGACTCAGATGACACTGACGACCCTGACGACCCTCACTACTCTGACGACCCTGACTACTCTGACTACTCTGAGGACTCTGACGACCCTGACAACCCTAACTACTCTGACAACCTTGACGACACTGATGAATCTGACGACGCTGACGACGCTGACGACTCTGACGACCATGACCACCTTGACCACCTTGACGACCCTGACTACCTTGAGTCCATGACTACCCTGGCGACGTTGAAGTCGCTGCCCAGTCCCTACCATTGGTCAACTTGATAGGTGGGCTATCACGCCGGGCTGAGAAGGGCCTGATATCGGCCAGATAATATGCGTGAGCCCGCCATAATCCGCCATTCCATGTCAGCTGACTCTGCTGTAAGAATTGAAAAAAACATGGCATCGCTAATT
This sequence comes from Corallium rubrum, assembly GCA_964035015.1. NCBI lineage: Eukaryota > Metazoa > Cnidaria > Anthozoa > Scleralcyonacea > Coralliidae > Corallium > Corallium rubrum. Next base: position 70,365,166 of record OZ035997.1, read on the forward strand.
GTCAGTCTTCACGAACTTGTAAATGATTACATTAAGAAAGCTAACAACAGGGAGCTAGCCGGGAAAATCGGCTCTGGAGTGCTTTTGAGATGTAAAGAAGTGGCTAAAAAATATTTATATGAAGGTGAAGATGCGTGTATGTTTCATGCATCGCCAATATATCCAATCGTTTCAAGAGTATTACTTCGATGGAATAAGATTGTTATCAGAAGGATGAAACCAACCTCTTCCTTAGCCAATCCCTGGGGAGTACAAGTAAACAGAAATATGCCTGAAGAAGTATTCAACTTGTTGAAGTTAACTCTTTTAAAAGGAAATGATGGTGAGCTTGCCAAGAAGACGCGTTGCGTGGAGACTCTGGTCATAACGTCAGCAAATGCAGCGGGAGACTGGATAATGCATGTTACAAGCAAAAGCACTTGTTAAGTAAGAATAACTGATATTTTCCATAAATGTTTGAAAGATGGATCACACTGTCAAGCTATCATATCTCCTGACTTACCATGAAATATTCTAAGTCACAAGAAAACATCAAGATTTCACTTCATTATGGTTACTGGAATATATTTGGTGTGCCACAGCATGTCCTTTAGGATATTGCACAATGACATCTATATAATCTGACTTTAATTATGAGACTGATGTGAACTACACGCAGACTGACTTGTATAAGCCACCTGCAAGAAAAACACTGCATCCAGATTCCATTGGTTCATGATAAAGTCTGAAAGTCATATTGGCTTGAACATCTATTTTGTGGCCTCACATCCCAAAGTCACAGAATAGTAACCCGAAGTCCAACTTGTCTGAAAATGTATTCGCCTTTTTATGCACATGCACCAGCATTCATAATCATTTGGCATTTCATTTAGCGTTCAAAACTGCCAGGAAGATGGTGAATGTTGATGAAGTGAGGAACATACAGTACTCTAGTAAAATCAGTTGTCAACATCAATGGTACTGATGAGTGTTGGAGTTCTGGTTGACTACTTATTATGCACCTATCAATTGAAAGCCCGACTCCCCCACCTCACCCCCACCCCGGGACTGGGTGGGGATTTCATTTGCTAAAATTTGATTTTGCATAAAATGCTTTCAAATGCTATAAAATTCCCCACATTTCCCCCACCTTGTCCTGGGGTGGGGGTGGGGGGTGGGGGGGGGGGAGTCGGGCTTTCAATTGATAGGTGCATTATAAGCCCGTGTTGTGTGTGTAGAGCAGCTGTTTCATTGGGAATAGACTAAGTCACCTTATTTTCCATTGAAATTTATTACAGAACAGAACAGTCAGTTAATGTTTATAAAATTTGTTTAATTTAATGTTTACAGGCTATTACCTAATAAAAATAAGGCCTAATTTAAGGCTAAAAACATTCTTTTGGCTTGGTATAAAAATATTTTGGCCTATAAATACAACATAAATAATTGCAATAAAACAGATTATTAAAAATAATCATGCAGTTAGATTGATAAATATAAAATTGAAAACATATATTAACATACATCTATATAATGTATATATTAATAGCTAAAACTATTTACTTACGCTTAATATATTGTGTTATATTTTCCAAAGCACCGTATTCGGCGGTTTTAGCAACTGTTTTATAAATGGCTGGGGAACAAATACTGCACTCATTTTCCTGTTAGCCCAAAGGGAAACCGCAGTAACAGAAGGTTTCTAAAACTACTTGTTTTGGTATGTAGCATCCTTCATATTTTGTATACGCACTGTAACCTGGGTCTTGTTTTCGAATCCACACATTTGAAATGTAATCATGGCGTAACACCATAGGCCACCGGGTGGATTTGGTTGAGTGTTGTGCAAATTGGGGAAGCTTAACATGCTTCGCCTCTCAACCTTGCATACTATTAATACCTAAGCCTATACCAAATCTATCCAACAATATCTTGACATGTCTCGGTATAGCATAGCCTATGGTCCAAATAGTTGGTGTTACTTCCTTTAACAATAGTGCACAAATGTTGTAAAAGTATTGACAAGCCTGTTAACATTTCTCAACTTCCAGTTGACTAATTTCAACTCGGGAAAAGTATGAAACAGCATCACGTAGCTGTAGACAACAAAAAGCTAATGCCGCAAGTCTTAGTTTTGTGTCTGGAGAGTTGTTTGCATCACTGAAGCATTGGATTACAAACATGAATTTATGACAAACTTTTTTTGTTTCTTTCCCCTAAACCTGCATGAAAAAGAATTCTTCCGACCATCTCTGAACCAACGTGTGTGAGCTTCTTAACGAATCGGGTGACTTTTAGTGTGTTCTTTAGAATTCTCAAATAGACCGTAAAGGGGGAATTCTCTGGTAAACCATCAAGATTTGTGAAACTTGGAAGTTTGGATTTTGCCAAAGCAATTTCTAGTATAATGGTGTGTAAGTATTGCCAGGCATTGTTGCCCAAATATAAGGGCCATAGCTTTCGAATTGGTGCAGCGACTTACGCAGCGGAATGCGGCTTTTCAGATGCGCAAATACGGCTGATGGGTCGCTGGAAATCCGACGCATTTCGAAAATATATTCGTACACAGTCTTGGTTCGCGTGCCTAGCTGGGTAAAGTCTGATAAAAACGGGTATTGGTGATGGCTGCAAAAATTTCCTGAATTATCCTCTTTAAACTATACTTGTTTTCCGTCACGTCAACGCAGGGGCAAGACTTGACGGGGAATTTCTTTTCATATACGTCTGCAGTCTGTAGCTGTTCACCGTTGAGCTGACGCAGGGGCAAGGCTCGCAGTACGCAGCTACAATCTTGGACAATAATGTTGTAACACCCCCTCCCCCCGATTCAATGTTGACCGAAATGAAACAATGTTGGAATGGAGTTTCATATAACAACATTGAATCGGGGGGAGGGGTTGACTGTTACAACTATTATTGTCCAAGATTGTCTAAGACCCAATTTTACTAATTTTGATAAAACAACTAGTTTTTTTATGTTACGGTAGTGATACAGCATTAAAAGATTAGTTTGCATCAAATTTTCAATATCGAGTATTAAATACCCTCCGTAGTTTGGACATCCAAATTATATATAACATAATCTCTTCCATGGGCAAAAGAATAACAAATATTAAGGAAAGGAAAGGCCAGAGATTGAAGTATTGACATGTAGAGTAACACTAAGACGATTGGACATTAAACTATATCTTAAAATTATGTCGGTATTCATTGTGTTTTTATAATTTATATAATAAATAGTTATCTGAACCATTCACCAACGGTCTACCACGGTCTACCACTACAATATAACAAAATTAATATACATGTAAATCCCTTTGAAACCCATGGTAGACCGTGGTAGACCGTGGTAGACCGTTGCATAAGGCGGTATATAGTTGCGCAGGGGAAATTAAACGAACTGCTTATGAATAAATGTGGCTTTACAAGCATTCTATAAAAGACGCTTAAGCTTTACACTTATTTATTGAATGATTTCAACCTCTTCCAGATTTCGCTTCGTCAAACCGCGTGCGGCCGATAATTTCTCAAATTTCAACGACAAAGTAGCGGCGGGTCTTCTTAGTTTTTGAAGCTTATTAATCTTAATATAAAAATAATTATATTCCATTAACAATTCATTGATAGTATTAGCTGGGGAAATAATTTTTAAACTTAAATAAAACGTTCTATTATGAAATGAAATACACCGTATGTACGTGCTTAGTTTTCCCCAATCATCACAATGTCAGATGTAGATTCAGTAAAGCGGGCTCGGATATCAATCACCCAACGGCTGAAATATGAGCGTCATCTCTAAACAATAGTAATATTATTAATACATCTCTCTTTCAACAGTTATCCTATCCAAGTTACTATACCAACTCTCACACTTTCTCTCGCAATACTAGTGACGTAGATATTATTGAGTGACAAAGAAAGGGCTTCAGGCAGAGAAATATGGCGGAGAAGCGTGCCTAGTAGAGCGCAATCTATACATTTTTAAATGCAAATATCTTTCTACTAATTGCAAGAAACAGTCTCAAACTTCACCATTGTTTATTGACTTTAATTTACAAATAGAAGTCATATTTTAGCTGTATTTTATATAATATTAAGAAAAATCAGTCAAGGACAATCTTGGACAATAATGTTGTAACACCCCCTCCCCCCGATTCAATGTTGACCGAAATGAAACAATGTTGGAATGGAGTTTCATATAACAACATTGAATCGGGGGGAGGGGTTGACTGTTACAACTATTATTGTCCAAGATTGTAGGTCTGATGTTGTCCAACAAGTCAACGCAGGGGCAAGACTTGTCAGCTGGCAATAAGAGCTTCTTAGCTGTCAAGTAATGAAGCATTATGGTTTTCTTTAAATTAATTTAATTTACTCTTACTTAATTTTATGCGGATTTCATGGTTTGTATATATATAGTCCATAGTTCCTTCTGTGGATTGCTTGTCACGATGGGATGGGGTTTGTCCCCTTTATTCCAAGGAGTCTTGTGGCGTTCTAATACTCAAACCTTTTCTGTGCTAACTCTAAATTAATTTACTTAATATTTTGTCATAATAATTATTATGTAATTGATTACAAAAATAAACCGGCTTTGTGCTCACGCACATAGCCATTATTATTCCAAACAGTCTTTGTCTGGTTTATTTCTTCAAGCACATAAAACTGAGCTCATCTTGACAAGCAATTGGACAGAATTAGTAGTGTGAATTAAGGGAAGCGATAAAAATAATTTATATCAAAGACTTTGGCATATATTGACAATTTCTTCGATAAAAGAAGGTTGAAGGCCCAAATTCTAGCGAACTTTATAAGCCGAATATTTCTAGTACTGCTTTTGAGTAAAAGTACCGAAGTACGAGTTGGTTTTGAGATATTAAATTTGTTTCCGATCAAGTATATAGATTTTGTATATAGTATATAAAATAAACAACATCAGTTTTGAAACTATTTCTTACCTTGTATAAAGTGATTAATGACAGAAACCGTTCCAAGAAGAAAAGATTTGCAAACAGTCATCGAGAGAGCAACCAAAGTTTATTGACTTTACTCCCACGAAAACAACTCGAGTACTTCTCTAATACCTGGTGAGCAATGGCGATCTTCTCGACTATATGGCGATCGTGCCGAATATTTGGCGATTGTTTTTCATTTTCAAGATTTCGTCCGTTTTAACTCAGCTAAACTGGTGGTAAATACGAATCTCCCCTACCGTTAAACTTTCTGCTTTTGTCACCACAAACACTGCCAATTCAGTCCAGTCTTTTTGGATTGTTTTTCTCGTTCGCGGTTTCTTACTTTTTTCATTGTTGACACATAAATATGACAAGGCATCACTCAGTTCTCTTCATGATCTAAAAAGCCGTTTGTTTCAAAATTTCTTATCGTTCCCTCTCGAGTTATGTAGAAACACCAGAGCAAAATTATTCATCGGCTTTGAACAGTTTCAGGCCAGACACATCCTTCCTCTTTCAGTTAAATTTCGGTCGGCAACGTTTTCGGTCTTTATCGTATTAATTTTTAGGCTTTTCCCAGTGGTTTTAAGTCATATTTATTGTTGTCTTTTTCTCGCTGCCACATCTCTTGTTAGCCTTCTTTCTGTGGTCTTTTTCCATACTAATATTAATGTACATTTTAGCTGAAACCATTTTTTTTGGCAAAGGTTTCTTTCGTCGCGATCGTTGAAAAACTATTTCGTAATCCAACCGAACTTATAAATTATAATTTGCTGACGTAAATTTAAATAATTTGAATAATTTAACAGGTTAGTTACCAGTACCCTGATATTCGAACTGCGCAAGTTGTGGATTTGATAATACACACACACACATATATATATATATATATATACGTGTGGGTTTTGGTCTACGAAACGCAAAGAGTGCTCGATAACATATAGTTAGAGCAAATATAGATTTTCGCTTACCTCAAAAGTCTGCTACAGACTGTTTCATCTAAAAAAGAATCTTCAGGCAGATGACAATTTTCGAAAACAGGGGGTGCTTATATCCTTCTTGTCGGTACGTGGGAGTGTGGGGGCGAAACAATACATGCATTCATGGCTTTGTTGCGCTGTTTGCGCGGAATTTGTTTCGGTGACGACATTGACTGATAATTTCTGCTCTTTTGTTGAGTAAACAATTCTTGTTTTTATCTTTCAAAACATAAAATTTTTCTTCTAAACATAAATTACATCGTTTTGAACCTCCCGTGTGCGAAATAGAATGTTTTAAAATTTGCCAATTAATACTAAAATCCTTATTGTTTTCTTTCAATGCCCAAATATATTTCGAAAGTTCGGTGTCGTTTGCATGCTTTTTATGCTGAAAAGATTTAGTGTGGTTGGCCAATCGCTCTTTGAATGTGGTTGAAGTCATGCCAATGTAATTCTTGATCGTGTTTGTGTTGTGTACTGTGACTGCAGCTTTGTATACTATGTCCCTAGTCATGCATTGTTTTCTAAGTGGACAATTCGTGTTTTTCTTACAATTGCAACTGCTAGTGTCCTTATCCTGTGGCATGTTATTCCTAGATATGTGTGCATTGTGTTTAGTGATTATTGACTTAACATTGTTCATGCAGCTGTAACTTACTTTGACTGTGTTTCTGTTAAAAATCTTATGGAGCTTGTGGTGTGGTGGGAAGTGTTTGTCAATTAGGTTTAGGAAATTACGTCCTATGTTTGTGCTTACACTCTTGCTAAAAGGTGGGTTGAACCAAGTGATGTTGCGTTGCCTATTCCTGCGTGGTTGCTGTGCTGTGTGTTGAGTGTAGCTAAGATCATGATCAAAGTTGCTGTGCCTGAGTGCGTTCTGATATATGGGTGCAGATTCCTGAAAAACTTGTTCATCTGATGAGAGAAGTGCAATGCGCTTGTTGATTGATGCAGGTAACTGCCTTGTGATGCTTGGTGGGTGGTTAGAGTGCTTATTTATGTAAAGCGGATCTTCATTGGGCTTCCTATAGGGCCTATAGTTTCCATTGTTAAGGTCGAAAGTTACATCTAAAAAGTTTACTATGCGTAAATTTGATTCGGCGGTAATTTTTAGGTCAAACTGCTCGAAAATTTTGCGGGGTTCTTTCCTTGTTTTGTCTGCTAAACGTGCTGATTTACTTTTTATAATAGCTAAACCGTCATCTCTATATAGGCCAATGCTTTCTTTGCCAAATTTCTTACTTAGGTGATTTAAAATGAGAAGGCCTACTAACTCACAAACTTCCGCGCCGTCGAAACAACCCATGGTAACGTCAAACAAACTATTGCTATCTTTTTTTATCCATGAAATTCCGGTATTGAAAAGGAGAGATTTTCTAGCGTGTTTTATTATTGAAATATTGTTTTCAGTTATAGTAGCCAAATTCGAAGCCCAAGATAATGCTTGGTCCAATAGTTTTTCAGAAATAGACGGATAGAAATCGACAATGTCAAACGAAATAAAACTATGTCTGTCCTTATCTTTTATATTGCCAAACCACTCAATTACTTGTTTTGTATTTCTCCATTGGTTTAAATTCAGTTTTTGTCTCAAATTAGAAATAATTTTGTCCAAAATCACCTTACTTAGTTTTCCGGATTCGCTTTTAGCGGGGTTAATTAATCGGCATTTTGGATTGTTTTCGAAATTTTCTTTGTGGTCTTTTAAAGATATAAATGCTTCGCGTTTTTTCATTTTTTCAATTTTGTCGCCGATTCCTAAACTGTTCGAAATTTCTTTTAGTTCCGAATCAATTTCATCTATAGTGTCCTCGGATCCATGCTTATATGTTTTTGTGATGTTGTCATGTAGGAGCTTGTTGTATGTGTCGAGTGGGGTTTCATAAATGTTCCTAGTTTTGTCTGCAAAAATGAAAATGTTGGGAGATGAATTAATTTTCTTTAAATCGGTAGCCAAACATTTCTGAAACTGGTTCGTATATGGCCGAAATTGTATATTTTCGATGAGTTTTATAAGGTCGTCTTCGAAAGGTTTTATTTCCGGGATAGAAGGAGGTGTTTTGTTGGACGCAAGGCCGAAAGGGTTGTTTTGGTTTTCTCTCTGTTTGTTTTTAAGAAAGAAATTGGCTTTCCATCTCATACGTTTTATTACACTTTCCACTTTTTCAATCAAATTCTTCAAATAAGCGTCCTGTGATGGTATTGGGATATTCTTTAGTGAATAGTCAAATCGAAATTGCCGCATTTTGAAGTTAAATAGAAATGAATAACGTAAACAAGAGTGCACAACCGATATACGGGTGCGAATATACGTGTGGGTTTTGGTCTACGAAACGCAAAGAGTGCTCGATAACATATAGTTAGAGCAAATATAGATTTTCGCTTACCTCAAAAGTCTGCTACAGGCTGTTTCATCTAAAAAAGAATCTTCAGGCAGATGACAATTTTCGAAAACAGGGGGTGCTTATATCCTTCTTGTCGGTACGTGGGAGTGTGGGGGCGAAACAATACATGCATTCATGGCTTTGTTGCGCTGTTTGCGCGGAATTTGTTTCGATGACGACATTGACTGATAATTTCTGCTCTTTTGTTGAGTAAACAATTCTTGTTTTTATCTTTCAAAATATAAAATTTTTCTTCTAAACATAAATTACATCGTTTTGAACCTCCCGTGTACGAAATAGAATGTTTTAAAATTTGCCAATTAATACTAAAATCCTTATTGTTTTCTTTCAATGCCCAAATATATTTCGAAAGTTCGGTGTCGTTTGCATGCTTTTTATGCTGAAAAGATTTAGTGTGGTTGGCCAATCGCTCTTTGAATGTGGTTGAAGTCATGCCAATGTAATTCTTGATCGTGTTTGTGTTGTGTACTGTGACTGCAGCTTTGTATACTATGTCCCTAGTCATGCATTGTTTTCTAAGTGGACAATTCGTGTTTTTCTTACAATTGCAACTGCTAGTGTCCTTATCCTGTGGCATGTTATTCCTAGATATGTGTGCATTGTGTTTAGTGATTATTGACTTAACATTGTTCATGCAGCTGTAACTTACTTTGACTGTGTTTCTGTTAAAAATCTTATGGAGCTTGTGGTGTGGTGGGAAGTGCTTGTCAATTAGGTTTAGGAAATTACGTCCTATGTTTGTGCTTACACTCTTGCTAAAAGGTGGGTTGAACCAAGTGATGTTGCGTTGCCTATTCCTGCGTGGTTGCTGTGCTGTGTGTTGAGTGTAGCTAAGATCATGATCAAAGTTGCTGTGCCTAAGTGCGTTCTGATATATGGGTGCAGATTCCTGAAAAACTTGTTCATCTGATGAGAGAAGTGCAATGCGCTTGTTGATTGATGCAGGTAACTGCCTTGTGATGCTTGGTGGGTGGTTAGAGTGCTTATTTATGTAAAGCGGATCGTCATTGGGCTTCCTATAGGGCCTATAATTTCCATTGTTAAGGTCGAAAGTTACATCTAAAAAGTTTACTATGCGTAAATTTGATTCGGCGGTAATTTTTAGGTCAAACTGCTCGAAAATTTTGTGGAGTTCTTTCCTTGTTTTGTCTGCTAAACGTGCTGATTTACTTTTTATAATAGCTAAACCGTCATCTCTATATAGGCCAATGCTTTCTTTGCCAAATTTCTTACTTAGGTGATTTAAAATGAAAAGGCCTACTAACTCACAAACTTCCGCGCCGTCGAAACAACCCATGGTAACGTCAAACAAACTATTGCTATCTTTTTTTATCCATGAAATTCCGGTATTGAAAAGGAGAGATTTTCTAGCGTGTTTTATTATTGAAATATTGTTTTCAGTTATAGTAGCCAAATTCGAAGCCCAAGATAATGCTTGGTCCAATAGTTTTTCAGAAATAGACGGATAGAAATCGACAATGTCAAACGAAATAAAACTATGTCTGTCCTTATTGCCAACCACACTAAATCTAGAGCGATTGGCCAACCACACTAAATCTTTTCAGCATAAAAAGCATGCAAACGACACCGAACTTTCGAAATATATTTGGGCATTGAAAGAAAACAATAAGGATTTTAGTATTAATTGGCAAATTTTAAAACATTCTATTTCGTACACGGGAGGTTCAAAACGATGTAATTTATGTTTAGAAGAAAAATTTTATATTTTGAAAGATAAAAACAAGAATTGTTTACTCAACAAAAGAGCAGAAATTATCAGTCAATGTCGTCACCGAAACAAATTCCGCGCAAACAGCGCAACAAAGCCATGAATGCATGTATTGTTTCGCCCCCACACTCCCACGTACCGACAAGAAGGATATAAGCACCCCCTGTTTTCGAAAATTGTCATCTGCCTGAAGATTCTTTTTTAGATGAAACAGCCTGTAGCAGACTTTTGAGGTAAGCGAAAATCTATATTTGCTCTAACTATATGTTATCGAGCACTCTTTGCGTTTCGTAGACCAAAACCCACACGTATATTCGCACCCGTATATCGGTTGTGCGCTCTTGTTTACGTTATTCATTTCTATTTAACTTCAAAATGCGGCAATTTCGATTTGACTATTCACTAAAGAATATCCCAATACCATCACAGGACGCTTATTTGAAGAATTTGATTGAAAAAGTGGAAAGTGTAATAAAACGTATGAGATGGAAAGCCAATTTCTTTCTTAAAAACAAACAGAGAGAAAACCAAAACAACCCTTTCGGCCTTGCGTCCAACAAAACACCACCTTCTATCCCGGAAATAAAACCTTTCGAAGACGACCTTATAAAACTCTCGAAAATATACAATTTCGGCCATATACGAACCAGTTTCAGAAATGTTTGGCAACCGATTTAAAGAAAATTAATTCATCTCCCAACATTTTCATTTTTGCAGACAAAACTAGGAACATTTATGAAACCCCGCTCGACACATACAACAAGCTCCTACATGACAACATCACAAAAACATATAAGCATGGATCCGAGGACACTATAGATGAAATTGATTCGGAACTAAAAGAAATTTCGAACAGTTTAGGAATCGGCGACAAAATTGAAAAAATGAAAAAACGCGAAGCATTTATATCTTTAAAAGACCACAAAGAAAATTTCGAAAACAATCCAAAATGCCGATTAATTAACCCCGCTAAAAGCGAATCCGGAAAACTAAGTAAGGTGATTTTGGACAAAATTAATTCTAATTTGAGACAAAAACTGAATTTAAACCAATGGAGAAATACAAAACAAGTAATTGAGTGGTTTGGCAATATAAAAGATAAGGACAGACATAGTTTTATTTCGTTTGACATTGTCGATTTCTATCCGTCTATTTCTGAAAAACTATTGGACCAAGCATTATCTTGGGCTTCGAATTTGGCTACTATAACTGAAAACAATATTTCAATAATAAAACACGCTAGAAAATCTCTCCTTTTCAATACCGGAATTTCATGGATAAAAAAAGATAGCAATAGTTTGTTTGACGTTACCCATGGGTTGTTTCGACGGCGCGGAAGTTTGTGAGTTAGTAGGCCTTTTCATTTTAAATCACCTAAGTAAGAAATTTGGCAAAGAAAGCATTGGCCTATATAGAGATGACGGTTTAGCTATTATAAAAAGTAAATCAGCACGTTTAGCAGACAAAACAAGGAAAGAACTCCACAAAATTTTCGAGCAGTTTGACCTAAAAATTACCGCCGAATCAAATTTACGCATAGTAAACTTTTTAGATGTAACTTTCGACCTTAACAATGGAACTTATAGGCCCTATAGGAAGCCCAATGACGATCCGCTTTACATGCATAAATAAGCACTCTAACCACCCACCAAGCATCACAAGGCAGTTACCTGCATCAATCAACAAGCGCATTGCACTTCTCTCATCAGATGAACAAGTTTTTCAGGAATCTGCACCCATATATCAGAACGCACTTAGGCGCACAGCAACTTTGATCATGATCTTAGCTACACTCAACACACAGCACAGCAACCACGCAGGAATAGGCAACGCAACATCACTTGGTTCAACCCACCTTTTAGCAAGAGTGTAAGCACAAACATAGGACGTAATTTCCTAAACCTAATTGACAAGCACTTCCCACCACACCACAAGCTCCATAAGATTTTTAACAGAAACACAGTCAAAGTAAGTTACAGCTGCATGAACAACGTTAAGTCAATAATCACTAAACACAATGCACACATATCTAGGAATAACATGCCACAGGATAAGGACACTAGCAGTTGCAATTGTAAGAAAAAAACGAATTGTCCACTTAGAAAACAATGCATGACTAGGGACATAGTATACAAAGCTGCAGTCACAGTACACAACACAAACACGATCAAGAATTACATTGGCATGACTTCAACCACATTCAAAGAGCGATTGGCCAACCACACTAAATCTTTTCAGCGTAAAAAGCATGCAAACGACACCGAACTTTCGAAATATATTTGGGCATTGAAAGAAAACAATAAGGATTTTAGTATTAATTGGCAAATTTTAAAACATTCTATTTCGTACACGGGAGGTTCAAAACGATGTAATTTATGTTTAGAAGAAAAATTTTATGTTTTGAAAGATAAAAACAAGAATTGTTTACTCAACAAAAGAGCAGAAATTATCAGTCAATGTCGTCACCGAAACAAATTCCGCGCAAACAGCGCAACAAAGCCATGAATGCATGTATTGTTTCGCCCCCACACTCCCACGTACCGACAAGAAGGATATAAGCACCCCCTGTTTTCGAAAATTGTCATCTGCCTGAAGATTCTTTTTTAGATGAAACAGCCTGTAGCAGACTTTTGAGGTAAGCGAAAATCTATATTTGCTCTAACTATATGTTATCGAGCACTCTTTGCGTTTCGTAGACCAAAACCCACACGTATATTCGCACCCGTATATCGGTTGTGCACTCTTGTTTACGTTATTCATTTCTATTTAACTTCAAAATGCGGCAATTTCGATTTGACTATTCACTAAAGAATATCCCAATACCATCACAGGACGCTTATTTGAAGAATTTGATTGAAAAAGTGGAAAGTGTAATAAAACGTATGAGATGGAAAGCCAATTTCTTTCTTAAAAACAAACAGAGAGAAAACCAAAACAACCCTTTCGGCCTTGCGTCCAACAAAACACCTCCTTCTATCCCGGAAATAAAACCTTTCGAAGACGACCTTATAAAACTCATCGAAAATATACAATTTCGGCCATATACGAACCAGTTTCAGAAATGTTTGGCTACCGATTTAAAGAAAATTAATTCATCTCCCAACATTTTCATTTTTGCAGACAAAACTAGGAACATTTATGAAACCCCGCTCGACACATACAACAAGCTCCTACATGACAACATCACAAAAACATATAAGCATGGATCCGAGGACACTATAGATGAAATTGATTCGGAACTAAAAGAAATTTCGAACAGTTTAGGAATCGGCGACAAAATTGAAAAAATGAAAAAACGCGAAGCATTTATATCTTTAAAAGACCACAAAGAAAATTTCGAAAACAATCCAAAATGCCGATTAATTAACCCCGCTAAAAGCGAATCCGGAAAACTAAGTAAGGTGATTTTGGACAAAATTAATTCTAATTTGAAACAAAAACTGAATTTAAACCAATGGAGAAATACAAAACAAGTAATTGAGTGGTTTGGCAATATAAAAGATAAGGACAGACATAGTTTTATTTCGTTTGACATTGTCGATTTCTATCTGTCTATTTCTGAAAAACTATTGGACCAAGCATTATCTTGGGCTTCGAATTTGGCTACTATAACTGAAAACAATATTTCAATAATAAAACACGCTAGAAAATCTCTCCTTTTCAATACCGGAATTTCATGGATAAAAAAAGATAGCAATAGTTTGTTTGACGTTACCATGGGTTGTTTCGACGGCGCGGAAGTTTGTGAGTTAGTAGGCCTTTTCATTTTAAATCACCTAAGTAAGAAATTTGGCAAAGAAAGCATTGGCCTATATAGAGATGACGGTTTAGCTATTATAAAAAGTAAATCAGCACGTTTAGCAGACAAAACAAGGAAAGAACTCCACAAAATTTTCGAGCAGTTTGACCTAAAAATTACCGCCGAATCAAATTTACGCATAGTAAACTTTTTAGATGTAACTTTCGACCTTAACAATGGAAATTATAGGCCCTATAGGAAGCCCAATGACGATCCGCTTTACATGCATAAATAAGCACTCTAACCACCCACCAAGCATCACAAGGCAGTTACCTGCATCAATCAACAAGCGCATTGCACTTCTCTCATCAGATGAACAAGTTTTTCAGGAATCTGCACCCATATATCAGAACGCACTTAGGCACAGCAACTTTGATCATGATCTTAGCTACACTGAACACACAGCACAGCAACCACGCAGGAATAGGCAACGCAACATCACTTGGTTCAACCCACCTTTTAGCAAGAGTGTAAGCACAAACATAGCACGTAATTTCCTAAACCTAATTGACAAGCACTTCCCACCACACCACAAGCTCCATAAGATTTTTAACAGAAACACAGTCAAAGTAAGTTACAGCTGCATGAACAATGTTAAGTCAATAATCACTAAACACAATGCACACATATCTAGGAATAACATGCCACAGGATAAGGACACTAGCAGTTGCAATTGTAAGAGAAACACGAATTGTCCACTTAGAAAACAATGCATGACTAGGGACATAGTATACAAAGCTGCAGTCACAGTACACAACACAAACACGATCAAGAATTACATTGGCATGACTTCAACCACATTCAAAGAGCGATTGGCCAACCACACTAAATCTTTTCAGCATAAAAAGCATGCAAACGACACCGAACTTTCGAAATATATTTGGGCATTGAAAGAAAACAATAAGGATTTTAGTATTAATTGGCAAATTTTAAAACATTCTATTTCGTACACGGGAGGTTCAAAACGATGTTATTTATGTTTAGAAGAAAAATTTTATATTTTGAAAGATAAAAACAAGAATTGTTTACTCAACAAAAGAGCAGAAATTATCAGTCAATGTCGTCACCGAAACAAATTGTCATCTGCCTGAAGATTCTTTTTTAGATGAAACAGCCTGTAGCAGACTTTTGAGGTAAGCGAAAATATATATATATATATACACACACACACAAACAGGTTTTAGAATTGCTTTCAGGTTTTCATCTCGCGTGTAAAGTGGGCTCCACGCACGTCGAGATTAGCACCCTCACCAGGCTCCGGGCCTTCGGCCCTACACCCGGGCTCGGGGATAAAAATGAGAAAGCTGCTATTGGTATTTAATGTATTAAAGAACAAAGCTCCAGTTAATTTATTCAATTTATTTCAATTTGTAAACGAAGATCAGAAGGTCATCTTTGTGTGATCTTAAATTACCGAAAGTATCTAGCGAGATCGCTAAAACAAAAATTTCATATAGTGGAGCTATGTTGTTTAATTCTCTTCCTAATATAATGAAAGACGTTGACAACATTTCTGTTGAAAGTTTTAAAAAATTTATAAAAAAATATCTATTAGATTTAAACAATAATGTTTCACATTTAGAAGATCTTTATTGTAATTTATGTAAGTATAAATTAGTCTGTTCATGTGTCTTGTATCAAATGTAGTAATTATCTGTAATGTATTTTGTAAAGTAATTTTTAATATAGGAAACTTAGTTAAGGAAGGCCATCTGGCGGAATACCTTTTGTAAAGATGTATATACCTTCCTCTTTTAAATAAAGTTCAAACTTCTTTATGTCGTCTCGTAGACTTCAAGGCAAATGTCTCATGGCATGAACTACTGGAGGTACTGACGAATCTACACTAATATGGTACTGACCTTGGAATTTCCCGGTTCCCTCAAAACAATCCTGATATTGTGATGTCAAGTCGTTCTTGTCTTTAACAGGTTTGGCAGGCACAGGATTACATTTGGCTTCTGGATTTGAACTCTTTTGTACAGAACAGTTCATGGTAACTGGGTCAAGTTCCAGAGATGTTGGAAGATAGCCCAGTTATGGCTGGTCCTTCAGCTTCTGTAACATAGAATAGTGCAACTGATTTTCGGCCTTCGAATTCACAGGGTATGTTGCATGTGCCACGTTGTGTAATCCATGCTCTCCCATAGGCTGTCAGTACTGTCGTAGAGTTTTCAAGAGCTCCTGGTTTAGAGAAACCAGTCGACGTGAGATTCTGTGGGTACATTCGGCGATACAATCTTAATGGCAAAATGTTTCCTTGTGTTCCTGTTTCAAGCTTGGCTTTTAATACTGTTGAGCGAATAAGTTAATTTTGACAGATACGAAGACTTCATTGACTGTGACGGACTCGAATGTTGTTTCCTCAGATTGGTCGCTTATTTTTTTAGAATCTCGACTAGGTGACTTTCCTCTGTCTCGTCGGTCTTTACTTTTAGAATGTGATCGTCCTCTGGTTCCTCTCCTCTTTGATGGATATCTTGGTTCCCTTCTTTGTTTTGAACGGCAAACTCTAGCCCAATGGTTAGCCTTACCACAACTCTTACACTCAGTTCCATAAGCAGGACAATTATCTTTGGCTTTGAAAAGATGTTCGCCCCCCACAATTGGTGTACTTCTTCAGTTTCTTGTCGCTGTAGATGCCAAGGATATTATTCTTTTTACCACTATCCAGCTGTTCTAGCTGCATTAGCGTTGCTTCGTAGGTTCTAGCGCCATCGATGGTTTCATCTAATGTGAGGGTCTCACCCTTCGACAACAATCTTTCTTGTACTTTCTTATGTTTTATTCATATTATCAGCTGCTCGATTAAGCATTCATTCGATTTAGTCAAACTCTAAATTTACATTTTGTAGCCTAATTTCGGCAACGAGTCATGAAATCGTCGACCGATTCTTCTTCAACTGTTGTAGTTGATAACTAGCCAGTCGATGATTGACTTTTGGCGCTACATGTTTCTCGAACCGCTCCCAAATTTCACTTCGTTTAATGCTGTCTTTGCTATCGCCCCACGTCCAGCTATTGTATGTCTTTAGACCCTGTCTTCCAATCCATAGAAGTATGAACGAAGGATTTTCTTTCTCTGTCTTCTTTGTGAAGCATCCCACTTCTCAAGAGCTTCTGCCGGGCCTCGTTATTTCACTTTAAACTTTTCAGATGAGTAATGAGATTTCTAACTGACACAGTACTAGTCTCACAGGGGAGGGTATAAAGCAAAACTCCATAAAAAGCACTCATGCAAGGCAGCTGCTTACTTATGCTTTTATTTCTTCTTGATTGCTTATGTTACTATCTTCAATTAATATTAAAGCTAATATATGTAGACAAATTACATGTAAAATGCTCAACAACTAAAACCTGAAACGAAATAATGAAGATGCAGGCAAAGATGTTCGAAGTTTTCAATTCAGACATCCTACAAACTTTAAAACATCTTTCCCTAAGAAGTTTGAACTTAAAAATTCTCAAACCGAACATAATTATTGTAAGTAATAACATGACTTGAGGGAAATTAGCGATTAAATTTCCCCTCCGCCGAGGGAAGATTTGTGAAAGTCCGAGGGCCGCAGGTCCGAGTACTTTTACAAATCTTCCCGAGGCAAAGGGGAAATTTAATCGCTAATTTCCCTCAATTCATGTTATTAGTTTGTAATATTATGATCGCCGAGGAAAACTTTGAGAATCTTACCGACAGGAAATTTACATGGTTGATCAGAGAAGTTGCATCTAATTTTCCCGTGCATGTTGAGGTAAAATATATGCAAGCGGGAAATTTAGAAGAAGACAAAGGATTTCTTCATCTTCTAATTTCCCCCAACGACATGCACGGGAAAATTAGAGGATTTCTTCGTCTTCTAATTTCCCCCAACGACATGCACGGGAAAATTAGAAGATTTCTTTGTCTTCTAATTTTCCCTCGTCAACATGCACGGGAAAATTAGAAGACAAAGGATAAATTTCCCTCTTGCATGAGCGAAGAGGGAAATACGAGGTTTACATTCCTTTGGAGAACAAACGAATCCGAGGCGATCATGGTATTATTTAATTAATACTTGATTAATACTTAAATTATAAGTTTATAAATTATAACTCTTAGCAGAATTATAAAATAGAATAAGTTATCATTAATACATATCAAAACTTAAGAGGCTATCTCCCTAAAAACCGACCAACGGTTTTTGAAGGCAAAAATGAATTTCCTTTGTTTTTCGCCCATTATTTACCTTTACCTCACTTACTATTAAACCGCTATAAAAATTGCCACTTGATTCTTCATTTTTGACACATTTTTTATGCTTCGGCTGGAACGGCTAAGACTCGAGCAGAAATGAGACCTGACAATACCTCAAAATGATCTTGTTATTTTTTTCTCCACCAATTTAGATTTGAATTTCAAATTTTTTTCTTGCAGTGCAATATATAGACCTTGTATTTCATCTGGGTCGAAGGATACAAGCCCTTTGTTTTGTTTTGTATCAGATATGGTCTCTTTCTTTTGACTTACTTTTTAAATTCGCTTACGGCACCTGATTAGTCAAGTTTTAATTAATTGATTGAGTTAAATTCGTCTGAATTAAATGCGACGATACAGCGACGTATGAAACGAATTAAATTCGACTGAAGAGTTAAATTCGTCTGAGACGTATCCGTCACGGTGAGAAGGATACAACGTCTGAAATGCGTGTTGGTTTCAGACGTCGCTGTATCGTCGCATCGAATTAAATGCATAAATTATGATAACATATTTTAGAGCCCGTGATCAGATTTTTGTTTACTTCGCACGCGTATTGGACGTTTTTGGTGCGATCTAGCGGGATTTTCCTTGCTCGTCACTGAATTAAATTCGTCGCATGAAACAAATTCGAGTTTACGTCGACTTTAACTATGAATTAAATTCGTCTGAATTAAATACGACGTATGAACCTGGCCTGAAAAGCGATTTAATTTGTTTGTGAAGTCTAAAAAATTCTTAAGACGTTTAATCGATTCTTCCAGAGTATAAGATGCTGACACCTTTTCATGCTATAAAAATATGAACAGTACACCGAAATAAACAGAGAAAATGATAAACTTTCAGTTGCTCATGAATTATAATTATTTAATTGTCACTTAGGAAGCTGCAACATGTCCGCGCCTATTGTATATGAGCATATATGAAGAATCGGCTATGGAATATTTAATCATTTTTATCCTAAAAACCGAATAGACCTATAAATTATGCCCCGTTCGCTTTCTATAGATAAGTTCAAATAAAAAGAAGTTGTTTTTATGTAATATTGAGAAACGAAAACGGCCTTATCTGCAAAGCGTAAGGCATTTCCGGTTCTGACAATGTAAACAAAGTGAAACAATAGCTTAACTTTGAGCGGTTCGTGCGCTTACAAAATACGTTTGCCGACAACTGTTTTTAAAGGTTACTAAACTTATGGTATTATATTACGACGAAATACACATGACATTTCCAGGCTAGGTGCCACTTCAGAGAAATCTTAATTTATAAAACTTGACGAATCAGGTGCCGTAAGCGAATTTAAAAAGTAAGTCAAAAGAAAGAGACCATATCTGATACAAAACAAAACAAAACAAAACAAAACAAAACAAAACAAAACAAAACAAAGAGCTTGTATCCTTCAACCCAGATGAAATACAAGGTCTATATATTGCACTGCAAGAAAAAAATTTGAAATTCAAATCTAGTATTGTCAGCTCTCATTTCCGCTCGAATCTTAGCCGTTCCAGCCGAAGCATAAAAAATATGTCAAAAATGAAGAACAAATTATCAAGTGGCAATTTTTATAGCGGTTTAATAGTAAGTGAGGTAAAGGTAAATAATGGGCGAAAAACAAAGGAAATTCATTTTTGCCTTCAAAAACCGTTGGTCGGTTTTTAGGGAGATGGCCTCTTAAGATCTTAAAATCTCAAAACTAAAAACTAAAAAATGGCTAAAACGATTTGTTCTTCCTATTGGTCTCACGTTGTTGGTTACATTCGAAAGCGACCTGAAAGAATATCCATGTGTGCTGGTCGAGTCTTTACGCATTAGCTTGGACACAAGCGAGTCTTTCTCGTGTTGCTGATCAACAAATGATTTACATATGATATTCCTACGGTCCAATAAAGAGGGGAGACTAAAAATCTCTAAAGCGTGCTCATAATTATGATCTGGAAGAATTATTTTAAGCGCTCTCTTTTGGACAGATTCCATATTTTTACACAGATATTGAGGCAAATTGGACCATACTGGGGCAGCATACTCAAGTACAGAACGAATAAAGGTAATATAAATTAAAATAAGATCTTTACCACAAATTCTTGCACTTTTTAACTGTTTTAAAATATATAAACGTTTGTTTCCTTTGTTATTAATATATTCAACGTGCTTATTCCAGGACAAGTACTTAAGATACCAAAATAAACAGCAGATTAAATTTTAACCCAGGATTAGCGCTAATCGTGTTCAGCTGTCCAATTTGAACAACTGTGAAAACTTTCGGATCCAAGCCCAAAACTCAAAAGTAGCCCGAGTTAAATGCCTGGCGCGCATCTAGTTTGCAATAAAATGCTTGTAATTTCTTGTCTCAATTAACTTTGGACGACTGTTGGGAATTCCTATTTTACGTACAGCAAAGGTTAAGTAATGATCACTAACAGTTAATTGGTAAATTCCTGAGTGGACAATGCTCTCACTATTGTTCGTAATAAACCAGTCTATTAAACTTGCAGATGTTTAGGTTACTAGTGGCATTAGTAATCAGCTGTGTTAATTGAAGCGATTCTATTATTTGATGAAGTTTTTTTGGTGTGTTTCTCATGAGGACTTTTGTTTGAATCACAGTTAACGTTACCCATAATATAGATACAATTGTACTGGTCTTTTTATTTATTTATTGTTGTTTCAAATATCTCAGTGGCACTATGAGGAGGGCGATACCACGTAGGGTGGGATGGGGTGTGGTGGGATGGGATGAGATGGGACGGCATGGGACCACAGTGCGCAGTCAGTGCAGCGCACAGCACGCAGTCAGTGCAGTGCAGTGCACAGCGTGTAGGCCAGGGCACTAATATATAGGGCGGTGAGACGGAAATGAGAAAGCTGATTGATGTGTGATGTGGGGCCTGGTAATGAATAATTGATATTCACCGGTCTTCGATTGCTACAATGGTTGACAACATGAACCTTTTACTTAGCAACAATTCTGTGCTTGGGTAACTAGGTATAAATCGATAAATTCGATATATGTACTAAATAATGCAGTAAAACTAAAATTAAATTAAAACGAAAACGTAGCTATGGCTAGCAAAGTGGATTTAAAAAATATTTCAAGTTTGTTTGAGATGGAGGACACTAATAGTGTAGATAAAGTACCAGAGCCTACAACATTGAGAGTACAACTAGTTGTTCAAATATTTCCATTAACAATTTAATAACTTTTTACAAAATTTTTTTTACACAAAGTTGACAAATCAAGAAATTATTACATTTGCACTGGCAGTAGTATTGGATTCCACTAAATTTAGTATAATACAAGAATTTGTGAATTGTATCTCAGAGATATTTCAAGACTTTCAAGCTTGTTTTCATGACGTTGAAGGTGAAAAAAGAATGCAGTTGACTTGCAGAAAACGTTTGCAAAAAAAGCCGAACCACTGGGAACCATTATTAGCCTTGCAAATTTCATGGGAACAATAAATTTCCTCCAATACCAGCAATACTTCAGAAATGCCTGTTTTTCAATAAAATTAGCCTCCAGCAAATTCTGCAGCATTTGTAGTCAACTGGGAGTAACATTCCTAAAGACAGTAAAAATTTAAAAAAATATATATGCTTGTCAGAGAGTAATTACTCAACCACTTGCAAAGATGACAGTGATAAAGGGACAGTAAGGCCTAATATAATCATATTGAGTATGCTTAGAAGTGGTACTCATTACTGGGCTTCAGGATTTGATCGATTGTCATGTGATGATTTGTCTGCAGACATGGTTTGCAACATACAGCACCTTGAATTAACATAATGAGTAAAATAGACGTTCTCTGACCAAAATATTTGTTTATTAGCGAGCTTTTGGCTGCCAGACTACAGCCTTCAACAGGAAGGTAGTAATGAAATATAAAACCACAAATTAAGATATTTAACTACAATAATATAAACAGTAATATGATATAAATTAAAAGAGAAGCGATAACAATAATAACATGAAGTTACTTTTTAAGCATAATAGAGTATTGTTCTGGTAACGGCTTAGAGTTGTTGTCAGCTTGTGTGGTTAATGCAGTGTGCCATGATTCTAAAGTTTTTCTTGTGCGATAACCCCCTCTGTCGATTATTTGACCTTCATCAAAGTTTATCCTGTGGTCATTAGCCCAGGCATGGCTTACGATGTTAGAGCCAACTTTGTGTGATTTAACGTTTCTAACATGTTCTTTTTTCCGTGTTTCAAAACATCTCCCAGTTTCACCGATGTAACTCCATAAGCAATCTTCACAATCAATTTTATAAACCACGTTTGTTTGTTTGTTTGTAGTGGGCCTGTCTTTAGGACTAGGAAATTCTTGTTCGAGAGTCCGGCAGCCGAAAGCTCGTTAGTAAACAAATATTTGGTCAGAGAACGTCTATTTTACTCATTATGTATAATCCTAGGCCGCGCTTCTTCAATTTTTCATTGAATTAACATGTTATACAGTTTGTAGATGTAATAATTTTCGGTTGAAGATTGGTTGGTATAGATTCAACAAATGCCACAGATTCTTCATCAACCATCTTAAATACTTACATATCATTGCTTTCAGATTAGTAGGTAGCAGACCTGACAAGAAGGTGGGTCAGCCTGGTTATTAACCAGGGACCCATGGTCAAAAGGGGCCCAGTTTTACTGAAATGAAGCAAAAGAATACATTATCTGTCAACGATAAATTCAGTTCTATAATAATCAACAAGTGAAGTTATAGTATTGATCATTACATTGCATTGGGTTTCTAATGGTTTGTCACTGTTATGGTGGCTTTGGTGTGGCTTCATTGGTGCCATTGGGCCTTTTACAACGTTGTTATTTTATGTTAAATTTCAAAACTTTGTTAAATTTCATGAGCAACTACAATTAGCCTTTCTCACGCTATGCGACCAGGCCTTGTCCACCATTTTTGGGTGGCAAACCGCGCCGGGAGAGAAGATGACAACAAGACAAAGTGTAATTTGTTGAAGTGGAAATCTTGTACGTTTGAACGATTTTTTTGCAATTTAAATGAAAGAAAAGCCGAAATTCTTGATTAGATACCTGAAACGATAGTTCATCATACTAGATGTGAAGTTTCAGCGCTCTAATTTGTAAAGGACCGAAGAAAACAAAGATTGAAAGTGCAATGTGACGTCGTCAACGACTTCAGGTAAGGATGATTTATTTCCTTCAATACACAGTGTTTGACTCTGAACTACTCTTACCTTGCTGTAATTAAAAACATATAAATTATAAAAATCTAATCATTGACAATCACTTGATCTAAATTCAGAAGTAAAATAATACTAGCCTGAAGTAGAAAAGTTTTTTTTGTTGTGTTTTTAGACCAATGGTCGCCACACAGCTGCCATGCCTGGACGAGTTAAATGTTTCATCACAGACAGGCTGCAGCAATTCGTGGTACAGAAATATAAATAATAAAAAAGAATACGTTTTCATCGGTTACCTAGTAATGAAGTTCTTGTTTTAAAAAATTAAACTTCCAAACGCACAAAATGGAAGAATATTTGGGGAGCATTTTAAGAAGGTAGACAAGAGTTTCCAGGTGAACTTCCTCTCTGGTATTTGCCACCAGAAAGCCACGATGAGTCTAGTTTAAAAAGAAAAGCTCCAACAAGTAGAGGGCCTGTTCCACAGCATGAGCCGATGCCTAGAAATCTGTGAACTAAATGAACTCAAAAAAGAGAGTTTAGGCTGTTTAGCCACGAGAAGTTTATCAGTGATGACAGTAATATGGTTTTCTACACTGGCTTGAATGGTTAATAGTGCAATTCATTGTCGCAATTCATTGAGCCAGAAATATCCACACCAAAACGAAAAGGAATAAGCAGAAAGGATGAACTTTTTGCTGTTCTTGTTAAGTGTAGACTAGGGTTACAATATGAACAGTTTCTCGAATCTTTGAAGGGTGGATAACATTTCTGAATGATCTATTCAACAAGATTAATTTATGGCCAAGTATTAACTATATTGATGAATATATGCCACCAAATTTTAAACCAGATTATGCTAAGACTAGGGTAATCTTGGACTGTACCGAGATAAAAGTTCAAAGATCTTCAAATTGTGATCTTCAATCCATGAACTTTAGACAAGACAAAAGGCAAAGACAAAAAGAATTTATTTACACCCTTTTACAACAAGTTAACAGTATTTTTTTATATTACATGAAACGAAATTCAAGTGAGAGTGAGGGACACCTGTAATAACCATATATGGGCTAATCGAGACAGGTGTCCTTTATTAAGTACATATAATATGTTATAAAAGGAAGAAAGTCAAGACAAGCTTGATGGTAATTAGAAAATAATTAACATAAAGGTAAAATTGAATTCATACAAAATGAGATGAGCCAAAAAAGAAAGAAAATAAAAAATAAAATAGAAAAATAACTGTGGCCAGTTTTATATATTGTATATACGATGTATATAATAACAATGCATAAGCACTGCATTATATTAATAATTCATTATCAGCAATTTCTTTAGTTTTCTCTTAAATGTGGATAAAGAAAGAGTTTTTAAAGATTCATCAATGTCATTCCAAATCTGTGGGCCTATATACTTGATTCTAAATTTTCCATAATTGGTACGAACACGAGGGAGAGAGAATGTTGACCTGGAAGCTAACCGAGTACCATACTGGTGTTTACTTCGTACTTCGGAAAAGTAGTCACTGAAAATTTCGGGTAGTTTTCCATGGCTATAGTTATGAAGAAATACTGCAGTACTGAAATGCACAATATCTGCAAATTTTAATATGTTTAATTGTTTAAATAGAGGAGAGGTATGTTCTCTAAAACCGGAAATATTAATAATACGGATAGCCTTTTATTGTAAAATAGAGGTTTTAAATTTGACTCATAAGTATGTCCCCAAACGGTAACACCGTATGTTAAATATGGAAAAATAATAGAATAACATAATTGAATTAAAACATGTGTATGAACGAAATGTTGCAATTTTGATAGTACACCAATACCCCTGGCTAGCTTCTTAGATAGCTCATGAATATGTGTCTTCCAGTTTAAGTTACAATCAACAATTATTCCCAAGTAGTTAACACTTTCTAATTCAGCTATGTTTTGCCCTCTTATTGAAAATTTCATTTTATAATTACATTTTTTTGTGGGGAGCGGAATATTACAAAATTTGATTTAGAAGCATTAAGGGACAATTTATTGGCACACAGCCATTGATCAACAAAATGTAATTAGGTGTTAACTTTAGTTTCTAAATTAAGTAAGGATTTATCAGTGCAAAGCAAGTTAGAGTCGTCAGCAAAAAGATGGAATTCCAAAGGGATGCACAATTGTAAAAATCATTAATATATAAAAGAAACAGCAAAGGCCCAAGAACAGACCCTTGTGGAACTCCACAGGTAATATACTGTGGTGCAGAGGAAACATTATCGATTGAAACAAACTGGGTCCTTTTACTCAAATACGACTGGAACCAGTCACTCACAATTCCCCTAATTCCATAATATTCTAATTTTTTAATTAAGATACTGTGATCAACAGTGTCAAAAGCCTTAGTCAAATCTAAGAAAATACCACATGCAAAAAGTTTGTTTTCTATAGCATTTTGAATTTTGTCTGTTATCAAGTGTAATGCATGATCGGTAGAGTGACTGGCACGAAATCCAAACTGGCCCTTAAAAAATACATTATTTTTATGAAAAAAATCAATTAGTCTGTTGTTCATTACTTTTTCCATAATTTTATTAAATATTGATAAAAGAGATATGGGACGATAATTTGATAATATTTTTCGTTCACCCTTTTTATAGATAGGGATTACCCTAGCCATTTTAAATTGGTTTGGCACAATGCCAGTTGAAAAAGAGTAATTAAATAGGAATGCTAATGGGCCGGACAAAACATGTTTGAGACTCTTAAGTAGTTTACAAGGAATGCTAAAAGGACCAGTGGATTTAGATGCATTTAGATTTTGGACTTCACACTATCTCTCCAGCAGTAACTGGAAACAAAACAAAACTATTCTTAAGGCGACTATTCATAAATTTGACAAAGCTAGTATTACTTTCGGGAACTTTTGAAGCCAGATCAGGGCCAATTGATGTAAAACAATCATTGAAAGCATTCGCAATGTTTTGCTTATCATTTAACATCAAGCCATCAATTTCAATTTTTTGAGGAATATTATGAGATGTTGTTCCTCTGAGATTTATTATTTGCTTAATCCCTCTCCAGGTTCTTTTAATATCATTGTTGGCTTGCAGAAAAAAATTAGTATAGTATTTTTTTTTACTTAGTAAATGTTTTAATTTATTTCTATAATATTTACATTCAAATGAAAAATATTTATTTTTATATCTCAGAGAGTCTTTATAAAGTTTATTTTTCTTAGCAATAGAGATTTTTATACCCTTAGTTATCCATGGCTTGGTTTCAAATTTTGATTCCCTTTTAGTAAGTTTTTTAAAAGGTGCATGTTTGTCCACAATAACATTAATGTTATTTATGAAAGAACCAAAAATTGAGTTTATATCATTAGCCCCAGCAAAGAGCTCATCCCAGTTAGTACTCTGAACTTCTGTCACAAAACTCTCTCCGTCAAAATTGCTATAATCTCTCTTGTAAATATTGCTTTGAGTAATGAGACATGGAAAGTCATTGATAACCAAAAAATTAGGAAGGTGATCTGTAAGATCATACAAGAAATTACCACTGATCACATCATGTTCAATAGAATTAAAAAAAATATTATCAATCAGTGTAGCGGAGTGATCAGTTATTCTTGTAGGTTTAATTATATGAGGTTGAAAAAAGTAAGAAGCTAAAGTATTAATAAAATCACCTGTAGGTTTGTGTGATTCAAAATTTAAAAGTTTTAAATTATAATCACCCAATTAGAAATTTTGTGAATAGCTGAGTAAAGGTAATCAGTGAAATTTTCTAAGTCACTATTAGGGTATCTATAAATCACAGCACAAACAATATTACGAGTCTTTTGATGGATTTCAATCCATAGACATTCATAGTCATTTGTTGTAACACAAATCATCTCTCATGTGATATTGTATATCATCTTTGACATACAAACCCACACCACCAGCATTTTGAATTGTTGGCTGAGAGAGGAACTCATATCCAGCAATGGAAGTATTGGTAATACTACATTTACTTGCTAATAATCTTGTTTCTGATAACCCTATGATACTAAAATTATGCTGCAAATCAGCTAAGAATGTCAGCATATTATCATAATTAGCAGAAAGACTCCTTATATTAATGTGGATCAGTGAAAAGGGATTTTTGCTGATGGCATTCCCAATATTCTGATCACTACAAAATTCACTAGGTGTATAATAATTAAAGTTCACATTATCAAGTAAGTTACTATCAACATCTGAACCAGTAAGATTAGGGATGTTGGTTAAAGAGGAGATTAGCTCAAGTTTACGTAAATTGGTGAGCCGATCATTACCGGACGATTGGTAGTCAGAATTAACGTTTAAATGAACACCCAGATGATTCTGATCAACCATAATAAAACTTAAACATCAATAAATAAATAAAGGAACTTATCTATTAGCACCGTAGTTTATCCAGATCATCTTGACTGGTAATAGTCCGAGATGGAGAAGACTCATTCTTCCTCAGATGGATTCGACCTTGGTTAGTCCAGATGTATTTGAAATTATAGTCATGACGAAATTTTAGACAGTCTTTAAATAACACCCTGTTCTTAGCTGTCAAGCTTTCTGCTATATAAGTATTATTCTTGGATATTCTGCCAAGGTCAGTAAGATCCTCAGTCGTAATTCCATTAAGCTTTTTACGGCTCCTGTAGAAAAGTTCCTTAGTTTCACGTCTCACAAATTTCACAATAATCTTCGGAAAGAGAACAGCAGGGTTGATTTTTCGACCAGGAGCGGTCACACCAGTACCAACCCGAGAACTATACGATGCTTCATTTCTTGGCAGAGTATGGGATACAGAAATATCAACTTCGCATAAGACTACATCCATTAATCGTCCAATTTCTATTGGCACGCCCGTGATCTCACAGGAATCCCTACGCTGATATTGCTGGATGTCGTTCAACTCTTTGGACAGATTGTTCACTGTATTAGTTAATTTTGAATTCTCGTTTGAAAGCCTAATAGACTCTTGTTTTAGGAACTGATTCTCCCGAGTGACTTCTTCCAAACTACCTTCCAATTTATCAACTTTATTCTTCACATCTTCAAAGCTTGAGTTAAGGAATTTCATCAATGTACTGATTTCTTCAATCCTGTCATATAGAGGTTTCAATTTCGTGTCCAAAATGGACTCTAGATCTTTTTTTGAAATAGACATTGTTTAAACCACAGTAGAAAAACATAAAACAATAAAATAAAGGCAAAATTGTTTTCAATTTCCCTTGGAGCTCAAATTTACACGTCCGCCATCTTGACTCTCCCCAGGACATTCATCATATAAGAACTGTGCAACTGCTAAAGGGTTAGTTGGCATAACCCCAGACGGAATTGGTTGTTTCTTAGTGATCTAATGCCAGGATCAACATCAGATAATGAAATAACACTAAGTCTGGTGTACTAGATATGGTTGAGTCTGGCAGGGGAGTGATGACAGATAGAGGGTTTACCATTCAGGATACATACCTATGCTGAAAGGGAACTGTACCATTTTGCACCACCAATGTTGCAGGCTGAGCCAATGTCAATCACTGAGTGCACTAAAACATTTGACATAGCTCATGTTCGTATTCATGTTGAACGATTTATTGGAAGAATGAGAAACTGGCATATCCTGTCACAGGTCTGGCCTATGAATCAGTATGATTTACTTAATCCTACATGGAAAGTAATTGGATTCCTTGTCAATATGAACCCACCTATTGGTACCCAAATCAATCAGGCTGAGGAGTAAGTGTATTACTGCATGTATACAAAATATTTTTATTGAACATGATTATTTTTAGAAACATAATGTTATAAGGTCTAATGTACAATTTGGTACTTGCATATTTAAATTATTTCAACAGATATTTATAATTTTGTCTCAATTCTAATTAAATATATAATTTTAAATTTATTAAATAATTGTATTATTTGATTGATTGATTGATTGATTGATTGATTGATTAATTATAATAATTAATTAATTAATTAATTATTATAATTAAATAATTGATTATTTAAAATATAAACAGCTGGGGATGTGTTCCATGTTTGTTTATAAATAATTGTCAATGCACAATGTAATTTACATTACTATGATTTGGGACATTTTTGAGATGTCAAGAGAGGCTTGATATAAACATCATACCATCTCTGTAACTTGGATTTTAGATCCAGAAAGAAAGCTTCATCAAACTCAATGGAAGAAATTTCCAAATCTATGTCTGAATAGACAACAAAATCGACTAAGTGTTTTCCTGAAAGTCCCATCTGCATGTGTACTTGTTCATAGTATCCCCGGGAATTTTCTTTTTTTAGATAAAGCTTTTCACTTGAACTGATAGCATATGGGTAAGACTTCAATGACTGTTTTTCTTTAACAGCTTCGATAACACACTGATGCCGTTGATTAGCCAGACCCTTAAGTTCTAGTAGGCGATCTAGTCCAGGTACATATCCATCTGGTGAAGCCTCAAGAATCCCATCGACAAAGCAACCACATTCTTCAACCCTTTGTCCAGTTACACTGGAGTATCTTTGGCGGGCTTTAGCTTCAATCTGGATACCATATAGCATGGCTGGGGGATATTTTCATCATTCTGTACTGGCTGCACATTCGTTACTTTACTGATTTGGGCTGGCCTTCCAACCTCTGTTGAGTGCAACAACTTTCGGGCGATGGAGGAAGCTATTCGATATTGGCGATACTGATGCCAAAGTGGATTGTCCCTTTGACGGGTTATCTCTTCAATGTGTAACATTGGATTGGTTTGACTTCTTTCTTGACCTTCAGTGATACTTGTATTTTTTTTCTAATTTTTGATTATCCTCATGATTACCACTTTGACAGTCATGGTCATGGTTAACAGTCAATGCATACCTGTGATTTAAAACGTTCCTAATAGAAGATGTATTGCTTGCAGAACTAACACACTGGAGAAGTTGGAGCTGTCTTTGCACGTTATCATTTGGGAAGTTCCTTAATGAAGTTCCTTTTTTGAGGACTGTTTTTGTTTTTATGCCATGTTTGCAATTTTGAGGTGCATGGTATCTCCAGAGTAAGATTGCTTGTTCTGCTATGTTCCTCCAATGCATAAAGTGTTGCAGAAACATGACAGCACAACCCATATTTCCCAGCAGGGCATCTGCAAAAAGCTTTAGTTGGTCTATTTTCCGAAAACCAGATCCACAAAGGCCGTGCAGGTTTGCTTTCCATAATGTTGCTGTCTGAATGTTTAAAATTTTTCTTGATGCAAAAATTCGGTAGCCTTTTTCTTGCAATGCCTGTGCTGCTTGCTTTCGTGTTTTGACATAGTTTTCAAGTGAGCTAACAGTTATACAAGGTAAGTTTCATCTATGGTTTCTATGTCAAGTGCTGTTGCACGTATTACTTCAGGGGCACTCTGAATATCTGGGTGTTTAACATAACCTTTGACACGAGAAATTAACTGGCACTTGTTACCAGATAATTTAGCACCTTTAAACAGTTCTTAAAAAATTGACATATTCGTTTTTTTGTCCACTCTTCCACATTAATAGAGGTAGTAGACATTTTGGTTATCTTTCAATTCTCCTTTTTTATTATTTATATTTCTGTACCACGAATTGCTACAGCCTGTGACGAAACATTTAACTCGTCCAGGCATGGCAGCTGTGTGTCGACCATTGGTCTAAAAAACACAACAAAAAACCTTTTTTACTTCGAGCTAGTATTCTTTAGCTTCTGAATTTAGATCAAGTGATTGTCAATGATTAGATTTTTATAATTTATATGTTTTTAATTACAGCAAGGTAAGCGTAGTTCAGAGTCAAACACCGTGTATTGAAGTAAATAAATCATCCTTACCTGAAGTCGTTGATGACGTCACATTGCACTTTCAATCTTTGTTTTCTTTGGTCCATCACAAATTAGAGCGCTGAAACTTCACATCCAGTATGATGAACTATCGTTTCAGGTATCTAATCAAGAATGTCGGCTTTTCTTTATTTAAATTGCAAAAAAATCGTTCAAACGTACAAGCTTTCCACTTCAATAAATTACACTTTGTCTTGTTGTCATCCTCTATCCCCGCGCGGTTTGCCACCCAAAAATGGGGGACGAGGCCTGGTCGCATAGCGTGAGAAAGGCTAATTGATTCTTATAATTGAAAGTTCTGAGCTACCGGCTACCACCTCTGAAAACATGCCATCTGGTATTAAATACAATTATTTCATATTCTACATTCACTGGACTATGGAATTCTAAATTTAATCTCCAGATATTTGCGTGTCTCATCATATACATGTTATTGTGTATGCTGCTAAATCCTGAATTATATGAAGTAGCTTTAGAGAACTGTTTTATGTGTGGAAATGATTCTTCCAATGTACTGTAATTAGAATAAAAGCTCCATCTAAGATTCATTGTATTTTCCAAGACCCTTTGTTAAATTATGAATTGATCTATAGAAATAGTTTAATAAGCTTAAAAAGAGAATTGTCTCTTACCAAACGTTATCACATATTTTTCTTTTAAAAAGTATTGTTTACTCACTCTCAAATATTAAAAGTGAAAAATATATTAACTTGCTTTAATAATACGCTATATAAAGGATCTTTGTATGCTCACGTAATCAGTCTTCCGGCAATGTTCGATAGAACACAAACCTATCGACTTTTAGGTAGGTTATATTGTCAAAGGAATATAATGAAACCATCAACTCAAATTTGAAGTTTTTAAGTGAAAGTTTACAGGGAATCATCCCAGCTATCTGATAACAAATTCACAAGCTGCGGACAGCTTTTTAACACAGGAAGCGCCGGCTATACTCTTCATGAAGTCGTATTTTCATAAATCGGTCTGAGAGTAAAAATAGTTTGCAGTTTGCAGTTATTCCTATCCAGTGCTTAGGAAACGTCATAAAGTCATTCATATACCTATCAAGAATCGAAACAGACTGAAATCATAGTTGTTTTGCTTTTCTTCCTACTACTTAGCGATTAAATAGGCAAGAGTTAAGCTAAATGTACGCATACATTTTTATCACTCTATCTAAAATCCATCAACTCCGATTCTTATGTAAATTTTAAGAGTTAATCTTACTATTATTCTCTTTAACATACCTGAAAATCTTACCGCGGACAAGCAGTTAACATCCAATGACCTGGTGGTGAAATTGTCCCCCAATGGAAGTCATCAAATGATCTAGTCGTTATCCATAATCACATGTTTATAAAGGGATTTTTTAAGCAGTGCATAGCGCGCAGTGAGTGCAGCACACAGCACGCAGTCAGTGCAGTGCACAGCGTGCAGTGAGTGCAGCACACACCGCGCAGGCAGTGCAGCGCACAGTGTGCAGTCAGTGCAGTGAGCAGTCAGTACAGCGCGTAGCGCGCAGTCAGTGCAGTGCACAACGCGCAGGCAGTGCAGCGCACAGCGTGCAGGCAGTGTAGCGTGCAGGCAGTGCAGTGCACAGCTCTCAGTCAGTGCAGTGCACAGCGTGCATGCAGTGCAGCGCACACCGCATAGGTAGTGCAGCGCACACTGCGCAGGCAGTGTAGCGCGCAGTCAGTGCAGCGAACAGCGCACAGTGAGTGCAGTGCACAGTCAGTGCAGCGCACAGCATGCAGGCAGTGCAGCGCACACCGCGCAAGCAGTGCAGCGCACACCGCGCAAGCAGTGCAGCGCACAGCGCGCAAGCAGTGCAGCGCACAGCGCGCAGTCAGTGCAGCGTGTAGCGTGCAGCGTGTAGTCAATGCAGTGCACAGCATGCAGGCAGTGTAGCGTGTAGCGCGCAGATGGTGCAGCGCGCAGTCAGTGCAGTGCACAGCATGCAGGCAGTGCATTGCACACCGCGCAGGCAGTGTAGCACGTAGGGCACAGTCAGTGCAGCGCACAGTCAGTGCATCTCCAGCACTCCGCACAGCATCTCCATGAATATCCAGCACTATTCACCTCCACTTCGTTGAATAATTAAATATATATTCTTAAAACCATTTAAGCGACCCACAAATCGAAACTATACAGTTGCCTGAAGATCGCCCCACGTGAAACTTACAGTTGCGACACTCAACATTTTGAGGTAAGCCGACTTAAACTATATATATACATGTGTGTGTGTGTTGTGTGTGTGTGTGTATGTGTGTGTGTATGTGTGTGTGTGTGTGTATATTGTGTGAAGATTCTACATTTCATTTTTTTTAACCTGTAGTATCGTACGTCTTTTTCCTTCTTCTTTTTTTAGTTTTCAATCAATGTTGAATAAAATACGAAAACTTTAATGGAAGCCAATGAAATGAGGCGATTTTAGACAAGTCAAATTTCGCGATGCCCCCCCCCCCCCCGCCCAAAAAAAAACCCCAAAAAATCCAACAAAAACCCCTAAAAAAACAAACAAAAAAAACAAACAAACAAATCACAACACAACAATAAAACATGTAAAGTATATTCTACGCTATACATATATAAGCTAGTACTGATATGAACGTTGGTCATAAAAAGGAAATGCATGCGTAGTTCACTTCAATATATATCACACATGAAATGGGTCTACAACAGCACAACGACAATCATTTTAAGTTCCTCCAAATGGAAGTAATAAAATTAATTGCCAGTAATATGACCAGTCAAAATGACTGGCGTTATACAAATCTGACCAGCCACACTAAAAATTTGGCTGGTCATTGACCAGTGACCAGCTGTTATTTTCAGCCCTGGAAACCTAGACTAGCCACGGTACATGTATGTGGTTCTGCACCTATATCCGAAAGTCATCATTCAACATTTAGGTACTACATGACATATATTTAGAAAATTGGTATTTTCAAAGTGTACTTAACAACAATCCAATCAGCAATGACACAAGGGAACATCAGTGGAATCATCTTTGAGATCAACAATCCTTTTCTTTCGTTGAGAAGTTGGCTTTTGAATCATCACTCAACGTGTACCAGACTGGTCCTGTAAAATGAGAAAATTAGTTCAACAATTTGTTAACTAATATTTAATTAAATCAAAAATTCAAAGGTATATACATTAACCAAACTCAACGCAACAAAACTCAAAATTTCAATTTATTAGTTAAAATTTTGATTTTGTTGTGATTTTTCTTTGTTTAAATAGTCATTCCATTTAACCCATTGATGCTTACAACAGGGTGTCTCAGGCAGGAATTGGTAATAATCATTTGACTCAATACCATTGCCAGTCCACCCCTTAGAGAGTAAAATCATCTGGAGTGTAAATTAATGTCAATATTAAACTTTATATACAAAGTATATTTAGGCCTTAGTTTTCCATCATATACTTGTCTGTGTCACAGATGAGCTCTCAGCAATGACCTACTACAGCTACTAGCTGACTAGCTTCTTAGGGTCAAGAGTAAGATTCCCTCCAAAGGTCACATACTCACACATTCCTCCTAACTACAAGATTGCATTTACTGAACAAACAATTTGGACAGAAAATTCTACTTTCCTAGCAAAATTCTTATAATTTTGAAGATAATTAGAATATTAGGGATGTTCAGTAATGTATAAGGAAGCAGTATCTGTATATCACTAAAATTATACCAAATGAATATTATTAGTGTTATACCAGTTTGTGTCTTATTTATCAAACTGGTCAACTTTCTAAAATATCCAGATGTGTGATATGTGTTTTTAGCATATCAACGATACTGATATAACTCTGGCCCTATACCACCTCATGCTCGCTAGATGTGTGCAGTACTTCCATTATCCCACACTTGTTGTCACCGGCAATTGCTTGGGGTAGATATAAGTAACTAGTGTTCTCACATCTAGATTGTTCCAAGCTACATACATACACACACACATATACACACACACATACGTATATACATATATATATATATATATATAAATATTACCAGGGTTAAGTCACGTTGGCCTGAAAAACAGAGAAAAATCTTCTCGACGTTTCGAGCGAAGGCCCTTCATCAGGAGAAATTAGTAAACAACTCACATGTGGTCACGCGTATTTATAGCAGAGCTACAATGGGAATCACGTGAACACATGTAAGCCAATAAAAACAAAGTAAACAAATAAATTAATATGTAATTTTAGCCTGTGTGCAGGTGCTGACCCAATTTGTGGGTCAGCTACCTGCAAATAGGCAAAGAAACAGGTTGTAAATTACTATTTAAATCATCAGAAAAAGGTTAAGGAAAAGGTGTGGAATATGGTGGTGGAGTGAGCTAAATGAAAGAGAATCGCTCATTGAGGCCGTGAGGGTGAATGGTACCAAGTTTGTAAATGAGACGCATTTCTTGTTTACGACGAGTATCGTTACAACCTGTAATGGGCTGAATGGTGCAGATTTTCATGTTAGAAAAGGAGTGGTTGGCACTGTTGAAGTGCCTAGCAACAGGTTTGTTTTGCACATTGTTTTTTACATCACGAAGGTGTTCAACAAACATGTCACCTAAACGTCTTCCAGTTTCTCCGATGTAAAGCATGGGACATTTACTGCAAGAGATACAGTAAATGAGGTTGGAGGAAGTGCAAGTGAAACTATGGGTTTAGTCTGCGATAGCAGACTGATCTCGGCCGCTCCCTCCCCCCGGAAGCGGCAGAGAAACAGTCTGCGATCAATCAACACTAATGCCGTACAACCACCCACTTAAACCGTGGGGCGAAATCTGATTGGTTGAAATATTTTCTTTTGTGATCACGCCGAAAATTACATAAACATTGTCAAAATGGTGGATTTTCAAAGCCTTGCGAGAGCAGTCGACGATGTTAAGTGCCTTTTTTCCATCGATACATTGAAACGAGAACAACAGGAAGCCTTGTTCAACTTCGTATGTAAGAGAGATGTGTTCGTTAGCCTGCCAACAGGTTTTGGCAAGTCTTTAATTTACCAAATGGCTCCCATGGTCGTGAAACAGCTTGGTCTTTGTATGAATCTGATCATTCTTGTTATAAGCCCATTGGTTTCTCTCATGCAAGATCAAGTCAATCAGTTAAGAAAGCAGGGAATAAGCGCCGTATCCTTGTCAGAAACCAATTTCAGCGACGAGAGACTCAAGTCTGGTGACTATACAATCGTGTATTCTTCCCCCGAATCGCTTCTGAGCAACGAAGTAATGAGAGAGCTGATTGGATCGAAAGTGTATAAAGAATGTGTTGTTGGAATCGTTGTCCTTTATAATTATAGGGGTTATGGATGCCATGGCCAATATGGCAGACATGCTTTCCGAAAGTGGTTTGCTCATATTCAGGAAATCCGTTCTCTTTTGCCTAGCCAGACACCCATAATGGCACTCACTGCAACCGCGGTTAAGAAGACGAGGGATGTCATACTGAAAACTCTTGGTATAACCAGTCCAATAATTATCACTGCATCACCAAACAGAACAAATATTTCTTACTCTGTGAAGTTTTTGGATAAAAACTGTTCTATTATCTCATATTTTCAATGGCTAGTGGATGCAGTTAAAGAACACAAAACTCAAGCTAAAAGAGTTATAATTTACTGTCAAACCATCAACCAGTGTCACAAATTGTACTCTGCGATACTTGACATTCTAGGTGATTGTATTTATGCTAACCCTGTGAATAAGAAGCAGAAATTGGTTGAAATGTTGCACTCGAATACACCAGGAAGAATTAAGGAGGAAATCATAGAATCAATGACTACTGTTGATGGCTATATACGTGTTCTTGTATGTACCATTGCATTTGGTATGGGCGTCAACTGTAAAGCTGGGCGTCAAATTGTACAGTGATCCATCTTGGCCCATCAAAAAATGTTGAATCCTATGTACAGGAAAGTGGAAGATGTGGACGGGATGGTCAACAAAGTAATGCTATTATTTATTACCTGGGCAGAATGTTGACACATGTCAACAAATCCATGAAGGAGTATGTAAGCTTACATGCTGATGGTACAACATGCAGAAGAGAATATCTGCTAAATCACTTTGACATCAGTAGGGATGAAATGAATATGGCATTATCTTACAATGTGAAGCACAACTGCTGTGATCTCTGTGCAAAAGCTTATTCCTGTGAAGTTAGTTGTCCCACAAATGTCCTGCCTGCAACAACCACTGGATTTGAGCAAGATCAAACCCGAATCAGAGAAGTTACAGCTCAACAAAAGCAAGAACTAACTAAGAAACTAATTGTGTTAAGAAAAGAACTCAGTATACCATTATTTGAAAGATTTATTGGATATTCTGGAAAGATTTATACCCCAGAAATGCCACTATTCTTCAACCAGTTCTCTACTTCCCAAATTAACCAGGTTTTGAGTGGTGCTAATTACCTGTTTACTATTGATGACATTGTTTGTCATGTTGAAATTTGGAAAAGAGATCATGCCATACAAGTGTATAAGACACTTGTTGAGGTGTTCAATGATATGGATCCAATGCCTGATAACTTCTTACCAAGTCACAAGGATAATGACGAGGAAGAATCTGATGAAGATGAGTGGGATGACTTCATGAACGACACTACTCAGGATTTGTCGGTCAGCCATATGGACATGTCATCATTTGATTTAGGAGAAGGTATGAATCTAGATGATGATGCTATTCATCCTCAATCAGTGGGAGAGGCATTGCAGCGACTGTAAAATTATTTCTATTTCACATATTTACATGGTATCTCTCGTACACTACAAAATCCTGTAAATTTCTTATATAAATTACTCGCAGCAAAACTCATACATGTAATAGTGTACTGAGAATGAAATGTCAGATTGTAAATTGTTATTTTTTTAACCAGTGAAATCCTAACACTCGGGTCAACAACATGCAAGAAAATGCATAACTGATGACTAGAAAAGGTTTCTGTTCTTTAATAGTGGTACATTTTCAATTGGTGAGATGTAGCCAGGCAAAATTAATAATTGGATAACATTCCATTCTCAGTAAAGTATTATGAGTTTCTCTGCAAGGCTTCTATTATGAGAATAACTTTCTGTAGTGAATTAAGCAAAACATTTGCATGTAAAAATGTACAAATGTGGATTTAAGTATATACTCTTAATTTAAAAATAACTGACATGTTGCAGTTCAGTTAGCCAAATTATCCTTACTCAAGGAAAAAATAGATAAAGGTGGAAAATTGCTAAATTTAGTTGTTGCCAAGAATAATAATCTTAAGGTACACTGTATGCACTAGATAAAACATGAGGAGCCGATATTTATCTGATATACAGACTCAAGCTAAAGGGTGAGCATTGTAGTCTGTGGTAGCAGACTGATCTCGGCTGCTCCCTCCCACCTCGAGCATTGTATATCAGATAAAGATCAGATGCAAATGTTCTATCATACTGCATATAACTGTTCGTGTTAATCGATTATCTCAGATATAAATTATTAGATGTACAGACATTGATTAAACATTTATTTCTTTTAAATTTTCGTCCTGAATTATTGATTTTATAGGAACACTTATAAAACTCATTAATGAATTCTAAAGAAATTAATGTTTAATCAATGTCTGTAAATAATTATGATACATAACTGATTAATAACGCATCAGTTCTGTATCACATTGAGAGACACAATGTGTCTGTATCAGGCTGGTCTCCGTCAACTCTCACCATAGTCTATGATAGCAGACTGATATTGGCTGCTCCCTATATCAGCCACTTCAAGGGGAAGAGGGAGCGGCCAAGATCAATCTGCTATCTCAGACTAGCTAAACATGTTCGTTTTTTTCAATTGAAGTTGTACCGGTTACATTATCAAATATTTAGTACTGGGTAACAAGCTGAAGTTGATGTTCATGTCATAAATTCATGCCCTTCTGTGAAATCATCTAGATTTCCTATGCAAGCTGATATTTTTTTGGTGCTCTTTTGTCCATGCATACAAGCTGTGTACACTGAGAACATCTAAGAGAGAACTCTTACAAGCACTGTAATGATTGTATGTGCGTCCTTCTGTTTCAGACAAAGCACATTCCTCCACCAGTTTGGAGAGAATTTTCTTGAAATCTTTCTCATCAGATTCTTGCATATGTCTTCCTGATCTTCTCATATTTGATAAAGTTTTATCAAATGAATGTAACATCTTACTGGTTGTCTGCTGGGCCTTGATGATTCTTGTGACTGATTTCTCGTTGATGTTGCGTCCAAGTTTCTTTATAGCGTCCTTGGCCATTCGATTGTCATGCTCTAAATCAAGATCCAACGGAATATTGGCATCTTTACCACGAACAGTACGATTCCACATAAGTCGGTATGCTTGCTTGGAAGATAAAAGAGCCTTCACTTGTAGTATGAGATAAAGGGCTTCCAGTGCATACTTTGTGCTTCCTTTTCCATCCGCCTTGAAGTAAAGCAACAAAAACTTCCAGCATCTGAGGATTCGTTGACCATCACCTTCTTTAATTGCATCATAAAATTCCAAACATAGCAAGCCATACCTTTTAAAAAAAACCCAACAAAGTTAGTCATATGTCAGGGATGTGGCACAGGCTACCGATATTCCTAGGTACCCAACAATATGTCCACCTTCACAAATTCATATTAACCATCACTATCCCATTTCTATTTCCCACATTCCCCCTTTTAAATGCATTGTCTTCATAAATTACTGTTTGTTCTACCACTTGTTAACATTACACTACTTCCCTATCCATGCACTTTATAACGTACATGTAGCACCTCATCATCCTTCCACACTGCATCCTGTTCCAGCTACAAATACATGTACACTTCAATATTCCTTGTATCACATACATACATGTAGCACCTCATCATCCTTCCACACTGCATCCTGTTCCAGCTACAAATACAGGTACACTTCAATATTCCTTGTATCACATACATACAGTAATTCCTACTCCCTCTCTCATTTCCTCATCTACAGTATCCTTTTTTTAGTAACAACCTGCACATCCACCTCACTGTGTTCAAATCTGATCTCACATACTTCCACTTTCAATACCTTGTCAGACAAATGTTATAATGATACATGTCATCTTGTTTTCATCAGCTGCTGGAGTAGGTAGTGCTTCAGTTATGGCTGGTTCGTTAATCTGAACGGGAGGAGTATGCGAATATTCATGATCTCTTCTTCTTTTTCCATTGTTGGCAAATGTTTTATCACATGATAAAAACCGACAAGGGTACCTTCCATTTTCATCAACTTGTTGACGGTTTTGCAGTGCATCTACTTCTTGTTCTTCAAGAACTGCCTTCATGAGGTAAGTGCCCTTCCTTTGCTCACTTACATAATTTTCGTAAATTATGTTGGACACTCGACCCAAGTAGATTTTCCTGATAATATCAGGAGCATCTTCCTTTGGTGGAATGTTCTTTGTAGGGGTATCGGACAGTTGTGCCATGCCAAGAATTTGCATTGCCATACATGCAATTCTGGTTTCAACCTCTAACATTAGGAACTTTTTGCATGATGCATAACTTTTGTCAACTGGCATCTTCACATTCCGTCTATTAATAAGGTTTCTGTCACTGTACAGTGTACAGTGTACATTGGTCACCAGAAGAAGCAGCAGAGTAAAGGTGTTTGTATGCCAACTAAATGAAATAAATATACCTTATTACTTAACATTTCTAGAATAATGCTCCACCAAAGGACCGATCGTTTAATGTCTCAGGGATGAGTGGTGGTTTTTGAAGAAATATAGTCAATAAAATTTGTACCCTCCCACAATATTCTGTAATAAAAATAACCCCTCTGATTACTCATATATATATATATATATATAAAATTACCTCCAATCCGTTTTAATAGAAAATAAATAATCTACTATCCTAAAATAGACAATTTCAAAAATATATACCCCCCCCCCCCCCCCCACTTGGGATATAATAAATACTTGGGACGCATGTCCTGTGGATCAGCCACTGTTGGGCATGAATGAGTTAATAAAGGAAATAGGAAATATAGTAAATACTAAATGCCTGCAAAAACTTACTGTGCAGGCTTTCATTCCAGCATGCCAATCGGCCACTCCCCAATAAAACCCTTCCAGTCGTTCTTCAGCATCATACCCATTCTTTCTGGACTGGGCAGCATTAATACATCTCTCAATGGTTAACTGGTCTCCAACAAGCCCTTCCCCGATAAATTTAACATCTTCGCCATCATCAACTTTCACAAGATATTCCTGAAGATGCTGAATGACTTTAGTTACACCATCGGTGGTGTTTTCATTATGGAAGAGCAGGCCAAGTGAAATCTACAGTATTTAAAACAACGAAAATTTAAAATAATCTAATATGAATTAATATACTGAATAAGAAAATAACTCATAGTTTGCCATGGCAAACTGATCTCAGTCGATCCCTCCCCAGGTGATAGAGAGTTGTCTATCACAGACTACATTAAGTCGCTCTCACTGTTCAAACTTAAATTAAGTAAACTATCTTCTTAACTATGTCTATAAATATGTAATCATATATTTCTATACTTTATTATCTTATTTTTAATATTTTATTTTTGTTACACAGGGGTGACAGGGCCCTATTGAAAAACACTACAGTGACATGGGCTCCTTTATTATTATTATTATTATTATTATTATTATTATTATTATTATTATTATTGTTATTATATTATTATTATTATTATTAGTATTAGTATAGGTAATCATATGATAGCGAGTGCAATTAATGATATTACACTACGAGTGATATTTGAAAATTGATCCAAAATTGCACGAGCCGTAGGCGAGTGCAATTTGGCTCAATTTTCAAATATCACGAGTAGTGTAAAATCATTAATTGCATGAGCAAAATCATATGATTACTTGTTTATTATATGCATGACAAAATTACGATATCTATCTTAATTACAGTCAAAAATTTTTGTCTTAATTTGAATGTTTATTGGCCATACAACCACAGACAATCTTAAAAAGTTATTCAAAGCAGTGAATTAATTTTTCTTACTGGCAACTAACTATAAGTAATCACAAACTTCAAAATCAATTTACAATTACCTGAAGTGTCAGTCCTTGTCGTACGCTTCGTAGTAATTTGCGCATTTGAAAACATCTTGTTTCATTACAACTGGACAACAAACAGTTTCACTTATGGTGAGCAGATGTTACCTGTATTGATCTTCAAATATTTACATGAAATGTTCAGTTGAAAGTGTTCGACCGCAAGTCGTTGGAAAAGTCAAAATTTTTCAATTTGAAAATACGCCGCCATTTTGAATTTTATTTTTTACCACTGTTACCATGGTAACATTAATTTCCACTCCGGAGAGTGCAATTAATGAGGGTAATAGAACGACGAGGAGTGCTATTAATGCCAAAATCATATGAGGGATTACAAAATCGACCGACCGCAAAGCGGGAGGTTGATTTGTTAATCACGAGTATGATTTGGCATTAATAGCACAATTCAATTTGTTCTATTACCCATTAATTATATATCCTTCTGTAATCAGGTCATGCTTCTTTGTTTTCGACAGCAAATACTTCATAGTAGCCCAACTTTTGGGTTCTGGACCTAGGCCTCTCAACATGGCCTGCAAAAAATGCAAATGTCAGGCAGCCATTTCTTTTAATGTACGGAGACTCGTCGAGGAGTTTTTTTAATAATAAAGTGAATTTATGAGGAGTTCATACAATTATATGTGAGGTAAAACCAGGAGTTATTGATAAAGAATGACAAGAACCAAAAATGTGAGTAATTTAGTGCTGTTTGTCTTTACTTTATAGTGTGTTTATACGCATGTATTTATAAACACACTCATGCAATTTAAGCTTTACTGTATTTCACCAAGTGTTACTACTTTACTGACCAAAATATTTAAGAAATACCCAGGTGCCAATCTGGGTAATACTTTGTTTTTAATTTGTTGGGGACACAACACTGTTTTCAAAACGTATACAAAAAAATACAAATTTAAATTCTATATTTTAATATTTAAAATCCACCATTTTTTAATTTTTTGAAAAATCCCGGAAAATCCTACAGCTTAGGTGCTGAACTGTGATTGGACAATTTTGATAGCTAGCTTGATTTCCATTGGCTGAAGCAGGTGTGCGATTACAGCTAGCAAGAGGTGTGATTAATGCTCAAATCGCACTCCTCTAAACCAATGACATTGCAGTATTTGGGCCTGATTACAGAAGGATATATAATTAACGATATAATTGCACTCCTCTTAGCCAATCAGATTGCAGTAATTTTGTCATGCATATAATAATTATTATTATTATTATTATTATTATTACCCTTGATAAGTGAACTGACTGTTACTGTGCACTATTAGCAAGAGCAAAATCTGAAAAGTCTTAACACATACAATCATCCTTTTAGTTTTAGATTTGACAGATTTTTA
This sequence comes from Corallium rubrum, assembly GCA_964035015.1. NCBI lineage: Eukaryota > Metazoa > Cnidaria > Anthozoa > Scleralcyonacea > Coralliidae > Corallium > Corallium rubrum. The sequence goes on from OZ035997.1 coordinate 70,408,685, forward strand.
TTATGTTTATTATATTGAATTCCCAATGGATTGGTTTTACCATGGTTTAGCTAATCTTTTACTTGTTTATTATCTTATACATTCAAAATACATAAAAAATTTATAAGATTATGAAAAATAATATTTAATAAAAGATATTAATCGTTTTACACCAACCTTCTCTGATCTTGTGTGCATCTCCTTTTGGTGTGGATGAGGTATACACTGAACAACACAATCCTTTAAGGATCCTAAACAAGGAATCCTTGAAACAAGGATTCTTTGAATATGGACTTTAAGGTTTTTAGCATAGGCTAAATGGTCATCAGGATTTGGGATCACTCATTTCTATGGTCTTGACATCTTGAATTGGACCATCGTCAGGTAAGTGGTTGCCAGAAACTCTGTTGCAGACAATATTACCATTGGTCCAGTGATAATCTAAATTCTGGTTTTCTTCAGTCATGTTGATAACATTCTGGCGTAGGCCTAAATTGTCTATAACAAAGTTATGACCTTTGTTGCTAGCAGTCGTTGATTGAGTGGATGTTGTCTCTTCACGAACTGAACTCTTCCATGTTGACAACTTTAAGTCATGCATGTTGGCGAAGTCACCCATGCGTCTAAGCATAGTAGAATTAGATAAAACCAGTCTCATACAGTTTAGACAGTTGAACATGGTCTAAATTGATAAAAATAAACAAAAAGATTACAGATATGATTATTTTTTTATTAAAAGGGGTCTAGTTAGTCTGCAATAGTAGACTGATCTCGGCCACTCCCTCCCCCCGAAAGTGGCAGAGTACAGTTTCTCTGCCGCTTCGGGGGGAGAGAGAGGCCAAGATAAGTCTGCTATAAACAAGTTCAAGGTTAGGGAGGCAAAAGGGGGCAAATACAATGGTCAAAACAATGCTTCGTTGCAATGGGAATACAATACAATACAATACAATACAATACAATACAATACAATACAATACAACACAATAGAAACGTTATGGCCTTTGTTTCTCTATTGTGTTTGGCCCCTTTTAAACATGGCGTCGCCTAACCTTGAACTCATCTATTGCAGACTAGGGTCTAGTTGGAAATAAAATGATTGTCCACATGATAAAATACGAAACATAGTTCTTCCTCTCTGCATATGGATTTATGTTGGTCATAGTCTGTGATAACAGACTCTGTGATAACAGACTGATCTGGACAGCTTCAAAGAGAGAGAGAGCAACTGAGAGTGATTAAATACAACAAGCTATATACCTGGTATGGGCTAAACTTAATGATCACACTGATTAAATGCTGCAAAGCATTCATTTCTTTACACCGTTCTCTGAGCAATACAGAACCAGCAACTGCAATACTTGGTAAGGTCTTGACAGAAGCAACATCTTCACGTCTAGAGGGTACACCAGCTGTTACCAAGAATGCATAGAAAATTGGTGCTCTTGTTGACCACTCCATGCACATGTCTTCAATTGTTAGGTCGATCAAGGCACTGGGTGAAGAAGGTCGACATTTAGATGGACTCTTTTTGGAACATAGGCCAACCACCTCTTTCCTCAGGTCTGCCAGAACGCATTTCACCAGTTCCTGCTTTAGATGTTTACATTTGAAGGCAGCGTTTGCGATCTGGATAAACGTGCCACGAACTAAAGCTTTGCCCAACGGCTCTAGATCATCCCGAAGTTCACGCTGTCGAGTTTGAGAAGGCCAATTGACATTAACCTACAAACGAAGTAAAAATTCCGGTAAATAAACTTATTGGAAGAAAGACAAATTTCACAGCTCGTGATATATACTGTAACTCTAAATTTGCAAGTAAAACCTGAATACAAAAGTTAACTTACCGATACACTAGTTTTAGCTGACGGCTTCTCCTTCTCAAGTTCTTGTGGACTTATATTAGGGCGGGATACAACAGGCGCGGCTTTAATTGGAGTACATGTCTTGGTTGGTTGAAAGTCCAGTTGGAAGTCGCCAGTTTTGACAGGTAAATGTTCCACAAGCTCTCTGAGTTCTTTCAAACATTTGTTGTACGCTTCTTCCAAACCTTTCTTCTTCTTTAATCGTGCGAAGCACGTTCGACAGACATACGATTGATCGTTCACATTCACATGGAATGGTAAACTTTCTATGGCTTCGAGAATGTCAAAGGCACTTCTCCCACTTGCGAGATATCTATATTTACTGTCAACCAACACGAACCCACACAAAATACATGAATAATTCATCGATCGCTCTGCGTCCGCCATCTTGGACCCACATGTTTAATTTATGGCAGCATGCTGCTACGTCACGGTACGGCATTAGTGTTGATTGATCGCAGACTGTTTCTCTGCCGCTTCCGGGGGGGGGGGGGGGAGCGGCCGAGATCAGTCTGCTATCGCAGACTACTATGGGTTATGTTGAACCTACATTTTGGAGCCGAAATTGAGGAGTCTAAATATTTACAGGTGTTGCACCTACCACGACATCAAGAGCTGGTGCCAACATGTGATACCAAGGCTTGCTGCAGTGAGCTGTGAACAACGTTTTCCCGGATGTTTTTGCTAAGCCGAAAAGATACTAGGGGTTTCTCAGAGAAAATGGAAGATGTTTCTGGGTCATTTTTAATGAGGTCGAAATTGCGGCTAATGATGTCCCTTACTTTGAAATTGAAGGGATGAAAAGTGAGAACTAGAGGTACTTTTTCATTAGAAATGGTAGCCAAAGGTTCGCTTAAGGTGTCTGAACGGGAAATGTTGGAGACCTTGTGTAAGGCAGTGTCTAAGAGGTGGGAAGGATAACTGCGATTAACAAAAAAGTTTCTCATTTCCAAACATTTGGCATTGAAATCGTCGTCTTCACTGCAGAGGCGGCGAAGATGACGAAATTGAGAGAAAGGAATGGAAGTTTTGGTGTGTTTAGGATGATGAGAGGAGAAGAGGAGGTAGCTATGAGAGTCAGTGGTCTTGCAAAAGACAGAAGTGCTCAGCTTATTACCATTAATGGAGACGAGAATATCTAAGAACGACACACTAGTCTCACTGATCTCCCATGTGAACTGGAGTGCTGGGTGGAAGTCATTAACATAGTTAATGAAGCAAACCAGGTCAGCGCACGAACATGATGCAGTGCCTAAGCAATCATCAATGAACCGACCATAGTAGTCAGGTAGGAAACCAGTGTATTGTTCAAAGATTTGTTTTTCCACATAACCAACAAATAAGTTGGCATAGTTAGGGCCCATTTTGTTAGGGCCCATTTTGGTACCCATGGCTACACCACTAACTTGTTGGTAATGCTCACCATCAAACGAAAAATTCTTGAGGGTGAGCACTAACTCGGCCAGGCGTAACAAAGTAGTGGTCGATGGCTCCCGAGTTGTGCATTGATCAAAGAAATATTTAAGTGCTTGAAGACCATATACATATGATGATGATGATGATGATGATAAAGGTTGTTCTCCGAGTGAACGAAGCCATACCGGGTAAACAGAAAAGTTGTTTGACCACAGCTGGATTCGAACCCGTGACCTTCAGTTTACTAGTCCGATGCTCTACCAACTGAGTGTCAATTAATACACCGCATATATATATATATATATATATATATATATATATATATATATATATATATATATATATAATGACATACAGAACTTTAGACCAATATATGACCACCAATTAGTATTTTGAGATATCAACATGCCTATTGGAATAGATCATTATGTCATTAGCCAATAAATAAACTACTAGTATATGAATTAAGCTTATTTAAGGATTTTACTTACCAAGAACAGCAAGTTGAATGGTTGAACACAACTGAACAAGGTAACTCTACCCTATGCACTAGAAAACAAGAGAAAATGACATATGAATGAATAAGCAAACAAACAAACACATACAAAACATACTGTTAGTCTGTTACCAACAATTTAATATTTCATAATGATGATGAATTCTGCCAGTGATTCAGTGAAAATACACTAATCACAAATAGCTTTTACCTCAAGGTCTGAATGCTTTACTTTAACATAAGATAATCCTTATCATTAAAGCAACGGTGGCTAAAGAATGGCAAAAAAGATAGAATGATTTGAGAGTTTGTTAGGAACCACAATTGACTAAATTGAGAAGAGATTCCAGCCGCCATGTTGACGAGGCGAAACATGATGACTTACTTCAACTACAGTATTATTAAAACTTCAGTGTAAAGTGGTTTGTATTGGAGAATCAAACATGAAATTTGACAACGAGAGCCAGAGAAAATTTCACATTACAATAAGTAGAACAATAGAAAACAAACGATAAATACTCAATCTCTTTACCTTGCTCGTAGCCTCGTGCGAGAGAAGCTTCTAGGACATTCTTCGTTCGAGTGGATTTTCATGGCTTTTTGTTAAATAATTTTCAGTATGATTACGAATATTTACGAAAGAAGTATTCAAGGTACTTGCAACAGTAACTGGATTACTAATTAAGTTACCGTGATTATAATTTAGATTAATTGATGGCCTAAGGTTACTGTCACTGGTGTTAATAATAGATTTAATCCAGACCATAACTTCTTCATATTATTCTTATTTAGGCTGAAATAGTTGGTGTAATATAACTTCTTACTGAGTTTAATATCACTGACCACACTATTTCGAAATTTCTTATAAAGTTAATTTTGGCCGTCATTGAGTTGTTTAAGAGTTTGTCTATATAATTTTTTTCGAAATTTAATCTTTTTCAGTATCGCATTAGTTATCCAAGATTTTGTACGAATTTTCAATTCCTTTTTGGATAATTTACGATAAGGAACATTTTCTGAAATAAGGTCAGTAGTTTTCTTGAAAAACATTAAATTTCTCATCACAACTCATACCAGAGACATTCAGGTCTTCCCAACTGATATTTGAAAACTTATCAAGTTTGCTATAATCATAAATATAGTAATTTGCAGTTTTAAAATCAAATTTAATATCATTAGTTATTAAAAACTGACGAAAATGGTTAGATAAATTGGTAATAATATTGCCACTTGTAGCAATATTATTTATAGTATTGCAATATATATTGTCTATCAGAGTAGCACATTTGTCAGTCACTCGTGTTTGTTGTAAAATATATGGTAAAAAAAAGTTGGCATTCATTGTGTTGAGAAATTCATGCGTTTCATTATGGTTATCATAACTAAGAAGTTTAATATTGAAATCTCCCATTATAAAAATTGATTTATTTTCCTGAGATATCAACTGAAAACAAGACTCAAAGTATTCAGTTAATTTTTTTATGTTAGACAAAGGATGTCTGTAAACACATGAGAACATGATATTTTTTGTTTTATAATTTTTAATCTCAATCCAAACACATTCAAAATCATCGCAAATATGACTGAGGTCAGACCTTTCAATATGATCAAATAAGTTATTAACATATAAGGCTACTCCTCCAGCAGCAGATTTTGTTGGCTGACTATAAAGTTGATAGCCATTTAATTTATTGTTCATTCTAAATCCTTTATTATTGTGCTCACGTGTTTCAGATATTCCAATGACATGAAATGGAATATTTGTTATGGATAAAAGAGACTGTAACTCATCAAAATGAGCGTCAAGACTTCTAAGATTTATATGAAATAATGAAAATGAGTTGTTATCAAAAATAGATCTAATTTTACAGATGTCATCGAGGGAATTAATAGCACTCCTTGTCGTTCTATTACCCCCATTAATTATACTGCAGTACAATTAATAAAAATAGAGAAGGCCCTGGGAATGATGTTGACAATAAAATTCAAAATGGCAGCCAATTCTGCAATGGAATGTTTTCACATTTCCAACGACTTTTGGTACACTATGCACTAAAAAATCATTATTTGTAAATATTTTGGAATGAGTACAGAGAACACCCAGATTGAAAATGTTTCTTGTCAAGTAATGAAACAAGATGTTTTTAAAGGTGTGAGTGAGTACGAAGCGTTACGTGTGTAATTTTGCCATGCATATAATAAATGAGTAATCATGATTTTGCTCGTACAATTAAGCATTTACACTAATTTACAGAATCCTGCACATTTCTTTTATCTGCAATTGATTACAAGATACAGGAATAATCAGATAAACATAATTTTCCATTTTAATATCTACTGTACATAAAACCTCTCTATACAAAACATACTAGCATTGCAATATGATTGCATGCTAATCACTATCTTACAAATCACTATTACATCACACTTCATGTCACAAAAAATATATTTTAAATTGAAAAAATCTCTAAAATAATATGTTGTTAAACATTCAGATAGAAATTTCTACATAAAGTTATCTCCAAAAATAGAAGCTGTTAACAATTAGTTTATCTGCAACCCTCCCTTCTCATGGTGCTTTACCAGGTCAAGACAAAGACATAGAGAAAGCAATATTTATGCTGTATTTAAGAAATAGAAAATGGCTGCTCGTGTTTATATAGCCTGATACAAACACAGGAGTGAGTTGGGTGAATTTGAAACTTTATGTAAACCCGAGCTGTAGGCAAGTGTTTACTTCAGTGCTTTCAAATTTTCGCAAACTCACTCGAATATTTGTATCAGGTTATATAAACACAGAGTACCTATTTTCTATTTCTTTTATGAAATAAAACAAAGAAATGTGCTGTGACGTCAGAACAGTGTCTACATAGCCTGATATGAAAACGGTACGGCAACTGACCAATCACAGCATGCATAAAACGCAACCTATTTTATAACTATTATATAGAATAACCTGAATACTACGAGCACTTTCATGGTAAAATAAAATCTATTTGTTAATCATAAACTATTAAATAGGATGAGAGATGTACGTTTGAAAAAACTTACATTATCACGATTAACAAGGTATGGGCACATTTGCAGAACCTCGGCTGACGATTTTGCAGTCTTCTGAACAAAATTTCGGCGTTCGCTGTAAGTGTCACCAATCAAGCTTTTGTGTAAGTTTTCTGTACTATTCCTCCAGCTTTAGCATCCCTTAGTAATTCAAGGTTACGCTTTTGGGCTACTGGATCGTCATTACCCAACTTCAATCGTTTTGCTGTACTGCTACTGGCTTCACGTTTTGTTGCCACACTTTCTTTTTTTGAAGAAAAAGCATTCGCTGAATAGCGCCTTTGGCTTCTGAAGTACTGGCTTAGCTGCTTCTGTACTGACAATTAAAAGACAAAGCCAAACCATTAATTATCCATATCGACACCAAGGTACAGAAATTAGCCAATTGTGACAAATGAGAAGACAGGCAGTGAACATATAATGCTTTCAAAATTTGACTTATTTTAACTTAATCTCCTCGGATATCTAAATTTGGAAAACTCCACATCTAATGATACTGCCCCTTCAAGATGATGTGACATTTTTTTACAGTCAAACCGGATGTTCTTGCATAGTCAATGTTGCAATATTGCATAGCAACGTTATTTGTAATCTTGAATAGGAAGTTGAAAAATTTCAGCAAGTTGCAGTTTACAAGAGTAACTTTTTAACTGGGTAAATGAACCATACCAGGCAAGTAGTGAAAACTCTACTTGATTGTGGTTGGGATTTGATTGAAAATTGGCATACAGGTATGCCTACAAATTTGCACGGTGTTACCTCAAACATGTGTAAATCATCAATATGTTGTCATATTATAGCAGCCTATTATACAGAGCTTAGCTCAAACAGCAAGCTGTACAACACACACAAACCTTCTAAAGAATTAACATTAAAAAAAAAATTACCCAATAATTGGAAGGATTACTGTCTCTCAATTCTGTAAATTTGTGGCAAATGAGAAGAGCCATCTTCTTATAATCGCCTTGTCTGGGGTGACTTGACATACCAAAGTAAAACGAGCCAATATCAGAAATTAGCAGTCGCCAAACTGGCAAAACAGACCCATTCTTGATTGCTCCTTCCACACTGCTTGGAAAAGCAGATTTTCAGCCAGGAAAGGATGGTTATCGTTTTTTCGTTTTGTGGCTGTTGCTTGTTCAACGCAACTGTCATCACCATCAGAAAATTGGGAATCATTACTGGCTGAAATGGCTGAATATGGTGTGGAAGCAAATGAAGGCTGATCACCAATCTAGAAAATTAATTCAATAAAACTAGAATTATATTAGATCACATCATTTATAGTGCATAATCAAAACATTGCAAGACATCCAGCAGCAATAATAACTCAGTGGCCCTAAAGGGCCTGGTAACCAACAGTGGCCCTAAAAGGCCTGGTCACCAAGTTGCTCACTTGTGTATAGTTTCTCATCATTCTCTGGTGAGAGCTTATAGAAACATTGTAGATTAAAACAGTTATTAAATGAAGTTATTACATGAAATGGATGAACTCCTATTTATGATGAGAAACTAGAACATCAAGAAGAGCCAAATACTGCGAATTTACGAGCAAATAACATCGCAATTCACCACAATCGTAAGTACAGATTTTCCCGCCATTTCTATTGAATGACTATCTTGCATCAAAAACCAAACAGAAAGTTGCCCCGAACGAAATTTACATCAGAATATCATAGAAAGTATATTTCCAAACACACAACGATGCCGAAATTTCGATGCCCCTATCCCGAGTGCACATACGAGACAGAAGACGTCACCGACGGCCTTGCCACAGTCCTATTGTCAGTGCATTCTGCAGGCACACACACCGCTCAACCTCACACAACCGCTACAATACAGCCACAAGTCCCTAAGACAGCAGCAAGAGTAGAAAAATTACGTCGCCCTACTGTAACCGCAGCAGGATCTAGTGAGGATTGGGCATATTTCCTCACCCGATGGCAAGATTATGTGGAGGCAACAAAAATAGAGGGGAAAGACTTGATCATTCAATTATTGGAATGTTGTGACGAACAGCTAAGAAAAGATCTTACGCGAAATGCTGGTGGCTCTCTTACCAACAACACAGCCAATGACGACGTATTAGCAGCCATTAAAAACTTGCTGTCAGAGAAGAAAACACCATGGTTGTACGAGTTCAATTGCCAACAAGTACCAAGACAGAGACGAGACAATTCGTAGTTTTGGTGCCAGATTACGCGGCCAAGCAGGTGTCTGCAAATTCCATGTTACATGCCAAACCTGTAATATCGACGTCAACTACACTGAGCACATCATCCGTGACGTCATCACCCGAGGCCTTGCAGACAGTGAAATCCAGTTGGACTTACTTGGCCACAGCAACCAGAATATGACACTGGAGGAAGTATTCCAACTTGTGGAAGCAAATGAGGCTGGGAAAAGATCTGCTGGACGCCTTTCTGAGACCCAAGGCATCAATTCATCATGCAGTCAGTACCGCCGAAACAAACAGGAAGACTTGAAGACTCACAAACAGGAAGACTCGAAGACTCGCAAACAGGAAAACAACGATGAAGTATGCAATTATTGTGGCAAGCGTGGTCATGGCAAAAATGCACCACCCAAACTCAGAAAAACGAACTGTCCAGCCTATAGCAAAACATGCGATCACTGCCAATGCCCCAACCACTTTGAGGCCGTTTGTCGCATTAAAGCAAGGTCATCCACCCCCCACGGCATTGCACCAGCGAAATTGAGGGGGCCATATTTGACAACCTCTGTACTGTAACTAAATCCATCCACGAAAACAGCCAACGCACCATTGCCCTGGACCACCACCTATACAACCACCTAAGTGACCAATGGGTGCGCAAACAATCCAAATCACAACCATTCTTGACGTTAACAGCCACAGTCAAACTGGACGATTACAAAGCTCTTGGATTCACACTCACTGCCACTCACCCGAAGCCAACACAAATATCTGTAATGGCCGATACCAGCTGCCTTGCCGGCATGCAAGTCATACAGCGGCTTGGTCTAACCAAACGTGACCTCATTCCAGTAACAATGCACATGTATGCTGCCAACAACAATGGCATCCGAATCCTTGGTGCTGTTGTCCTACGATTCTCTGGCCCCTCAAAATCTGGAGAGATTCACGAAACGCGCCAAATAACATACGTCACCGATGACTCCAACAAAGTCTTCCTGAGCAGAGAGGCTTGCACAGCACTAGGGCTCATCACACCAACCTTCCCCACCGTAGGCGAAGCCATTGATCAGTTAAGAACGACCAGCCCACCAAAGCAACAACCCACCTCAACCGAACCAAACAACACCACCGCACCATGCAATTGCCCACGTCGCCAACTACCACCACCAAAACCTACCCAGTTACCACTACTAGCAACAGAAGCTAACCGAGAGCACCTGGAAACTTGGCTCAGAGATTACTACCACTCGAGCACCTTCAATACATGTGAACACCAACTACTCCCTCTGATGGAAGGCGAACCAATGCGTTTGATGGTAGATCCCAATGCTGAACCAACAGCTCACCACACCCCAGTACCCGTACCACTGCACTGGCAATCAGAAGGCCAGCCTTGACCAAGATGTTGCATAAGGTGTCCTGGAGCCTGTACTAGTCGGCGGGCCAGTAACCTGGTGTCATTGCATGGTAGTATGTGCGAAGAAAAATGGCAAACCCAGACGAACCGTTGATTTCCAGGCACTCAACCTTCATGCCACAAGAGAAACCCACCACACCCAAAGCCCGTTCCATCAAGTACGCTCCATCCCCAGCGGCAAAAAGAAATCTGTCTTCGATTGTTGGAATGGATACCATAGCGTTCCCCTCCATGATGCCGATCGGCATCTCACTACCTTCATAACCCCATGGGGACGGTACCAATACAAAACCGCACCGAAAGGATACATCGCATCCGGTGATGGGTACTCGAGACACTTTGATGAAATCGTCTCTCACATCCCCGACAAGACCAAAGTTGTCGATGATACTCTCCTCTGGGCAGACAACTTGGCTGACAGTTTCCACCAGGCAGTCAACTGGCTCGACATTTGTGGACGCCATAGAATTACTCTAAATCCGGACAAGTTTGTGTTTGGCAAGGATGACGTTGAATTTGCGGGCTTCGAGATAACTCCCACCAATGTCTGCCCCTGCGCGAGATACTTGGATGCCATCCGCAAATTCCCAACACCGTCCAACATCACGGACATACGATCTTGGTTTGGTCTTATCAACCATGTTTCATATGCATTTGCCGCCTCAACTCGCATGCAACCATTTCGCGAAGCCCTCAAACCTGGCACACCCTTCATTTGGAATGAGGAACTGAATAACCTATTCAACGAGTCTAAATCCATCATCGTTAATGAGATTGAAGAAGGTGTCTGCATCTTCGATAAATCAAAATCAACCTGCCTGGCTACAGACTGGTCCAAGAGTGGCATTGGTTCCTGGCTCTTCCAAAAGCACTGCCGCTGCACTTCTACCGATCCCTTCTGTTGTCCTACAGGCTAGAAGACCACCCTTGTTGGCAGCCGTTTCACCCATGCAGCCGAAGCACGATATGCCCCAGTGGAAGGCGAGGCTCTCGCCGTGGCCGATGCCCTCGACAAAGCCAGATTCTTCACCCTTGGCTGCGCAGACCTGATCATTGCCGTGGATCACAAGCCTTTACTCAAGCTGCTCGGCGATCGTTCCCTCAACGAGATATCAAATGCCCGACTCCGCAATCTAAAGGAGAAAACCCTACGTTACAGGTTCAGGATGGTACACATTCCTGGTGTGAAGCATAAAGCTGCAGATGCCGTCTCGCACAACCCAACTGGTCCAAGCAACCCAGAGAAGCTCCCATTGTCTGACGACGTAGCGAACAGCAGTGAGTCCACCACCCCACAAGACATGGACCCATATAGACAGTCATTTCTAACGGGGATACGATGCGCAGATCCCACATCAGCCACTAGTTCCTCGAGCCTCAACGACGAGCTTACCTCATCCACCTCCTCAGCGCTAAACGCAGTGGCAACCACGTGGGACAAAGTCAAAATAAACACCACCAGTGACCCGAACATGAATACACTGGTATCCAACGTCAGGTTTCCCCGAATTCCGTCATGAACTGCCAAAAGAACTCCATGAATACTTCCAGTTTCGCGAAAACTTATATACTGTGGACGGCGTCATCCTCTACAAAGATCGCGTGGTGATCCCACCTCAACTTCGCGACGATGTCCTCGCTACATTGCACTCGGTACACCAAGGCGTAACATCCATGATCGCACGCGCTGAGGCATCTGTCTTTTGGCCAGGCATCACTCCCGCCATCAAAGCCATACGACTACATTGCAACAACTGCAACCGCATGGCACCATCGCAACCCAGTCCCCCCACCCCCCCAACACCACCAGTGCAACCAGAATATCCATTCCAATATATCTGCACCGATTTCTTCCAGGGTGTTAACTACCTAGTTATAGTGGATAGATACTCCAACTGCCCATAATCAAACGAGCGCAGCAAGAAGGATCAAAAGGCCTCATCAATTGCCTTCGTCGCACCTTCACCACATTTGGCATACCTGATGAGTCTGCATCCGACGGGGGTCCCGAATTCACCGCCTCAGCCACGCGCCAGTTCCTACAAGAGTGGGGAGTGCACCACCGCCTCTCGTCAGTAGCATACCCACATTCAAACTGTCGTGCAGAGGTTGGCGTCAAAACTGTCAAGTGACAGTAGATAACCCCCCCCCCCCATATAGCATTCAAAGGGATGCCGCCTCATTGAATATTCCGTGTGACGCCCGGTGTGATGCCCAGTGGTGTGACGCCCGAGTGAACGCCTGAGCAGGTGTCTTGTTACATATAGGAATTAAATTTCCGATGCCGCCTCATTGAATATTCCGTGTGACGCCTGGTGGTGTGACGCCCGGTTGTGTGGCGCCCGGCTGTGTGACGCCTGGTGTGACGCCCAAAGGTAATTAATGCACCTAGAGTGGGTGATATAAACTCAGTGTTGCCGTACAGTCATTTACTTTCATACAGTGTTTCAATCGTGGTTTCTGGAGTCTCTTGTTCTATCGCTTGTTTGGATAAGGTACGTTTGTGATTAGTTATAACTTTAATTGATGCATGTGTTGTATTATTTTTAAAAAATTGTTTAATTTGAATAATCTGAAGTTAATACGTCTTCTTTCTTTGACAGCAATTGGACGAATCTATATACTCGTTTGAGACTATAGAGAAGCATTGGAACGTTTGTTGAAAGCCGGTTTAGAACTGAGACATGAATAATACTCGACGATCTAGAAACCGTAAATGTGAAGCATGGGGATATAAAGTACATGTTGACGAAGTGTCCGTTGTCGAATACCAAAAGCTGTTTCCATTGATAGAGACCATATACACAGACGCCATCGCCACTGAAATCGAGAAATTATGCGAAGAAAACTGTTGTGGTGGTAAGATTGATCACCCCAGTCAACGCCAGCATGATTGCCTCATGATGACCGAGGAAGAAAGATGGGAATTGTACTGCAAAGATGCCATTGCATTTGTAAACGATAAACGATTGATTTGGGACGAGTTTATTGAAGTGATAAGAGTACTAAAGATCAGGTGTCATAAAGACGCTCTTGAACATTTAAAACATTTAGAAAACACGTCAGAGTCCATATTGTATGCACTGTGGCAATTTTATAGTAATGCGGAGAATCCAGAAATGAAATGTATTCTAGGATATCTTTCTTATTGGAGAGAAAGTAATAAATGATTTTCTTGTATAAATGTTGTGTTTTGTCTTAAATATGGCTAATAATTGTAGATTTCAAAGCAAATCCTCGTTTATAAGCGAGGAAATCGTAGGAAGATAGAATGAGGAATCACTTCGAGAAGTCATGAAAAGAACGATTTTAGATGTTGAAATATAAAGGCAAAGCGATTTATTACTTTGAAAGCATTGCTACGCTTTCTGTTACTACGTGTGTGTGATCTTTGCATATTTATCCTCAGTGCACGGGCAGAACACAAAAGGGAAAGCTCATTAAACTTACTAATGACCTAAATATAGCCGGATTTGCATATACTGTAGAATATGTAATTATTTATGGGGTGATCATGAGTTTTTTGGGGGATAATAAGGGGCATGAAGAGGTATTAATGCTTGGGCAAGTCTAGGCGAGAAAGTCATTAGCGTTGGTGTTGCCATAGAGAATGTGTAACATCGCGTTGTTTTATTCGATTGCTGCTTGTTGTTGAAGGAAGATCGTAGAAATGGAGGGTTTACATGAAAAAATTATTTTCAATGTTTGAGGCTATTTACAATGAAACTTTGTGGGAAGAATTGACCAAGATACACCCGAAACAATCCGAAGCACCCTCAAATATCCTTTGGTATCCCTATATGCACTCCAAAATCCCTCTTGGTCTCCCTAAGCACCCTCTTAAACCCCATCTGGAGGATTCATAATTATTAGCTCAATTGAATGTTTAATGAGCGTTGGCTTTGTCGCCCTTAGTCCCCCTTTCAGATGCTCTAACCCTAATGTCGTTAATATTCATAGCTTAGCCCTCTAATTAAGCAAATGTTTGACAAACAGTGTCTTTCCCGTGTGGGGTTTCTGGAGTATACACTTCCTATTTTATATCTTTAGGCATTATGAGAATATTTCGTTTGTATTCTTTCCCGTGTGGGGTTTCTGGAGTATACACTTCCTATTTTAAATCTTTAGGTATTATGAGAATATTTCGTTTGTATTCTTTCAATGATTTGGTGGCTCTTAAAGAATATTTACATTTACTGGATATGTCACAGCACACATAACACCTAAATACGTTAGATTCTCAAGGACTTATGTGTCCCGGAAGGACTTTTATTTGATAATTAGTCCGTTTGAATAATACAACATGTGCCCTCTCTGATCCCCCTGGAGCCTATGTTACCCCATGATCTTCAAAGGTCAGTGCGATGGTGGCCGAATGGTTAAGGCGCTGGGTTTAAAGTCCCAGAAGACGTGGGTTCGAATCCCACACCTGGCAATCACTTTTCTTCAAAATAAGACAACTGGCAGTGGCAATAAAAGATATATTATTAAATTTCCTATTTACAATTTTTTACAAGAGCATATCATCCAGAAAAGGAAGCTCATCGAGGAAGTCCATGTTTATGTGATCTGCATTTTGCAGTTCACCAGCGGCTTCTTCTTCTTGTTGTTGTTCAACAACGGCTTCTTCTTGTTGCTGTTCAACAGCGGCTTCTTCTTGTTGTTGCTGGTCATGGTGGCAAATGACTGGGAACCAGTCAGAAAAGTTGTCGTCGGCTTCTTGTGGGATTGGTTGTTGATCAACTGCGGTTTCTTGCTCCATGTCGGAAAATACAACAGGGACCCAATTGTTGTAGTCACCCATGTGCTGTGAAGTTGGTTGCTGTGGTTGCTGTTCTTCGAGCAACAGTGACGGTTGTTGTTCATCCTGTTGTGGCGGCAACGAGAGTATAAAATCATGCCATATGTTGGGGTGGTGGAATTTTATGAAAGACCTCAGGTTCTCGAGTAATTGGTAGTCTATCTTCTTTCTCGCTCGATAACTTCTACTTCGTTCGGCGTCTGTCATTTTCCTATTTGTTCCGTCCATCATTTGTTCTTCGTTTACGCTGAGAACTGAAGTATAGTTAATCGGACCAATCTCTCCTTATTTATGTCAAATGACCAATAAAAGGACTGATTACTTCATAGTAATCACCACTGTCTTTCAAAACAGCGCACGGCAGCCTTATGTGACGCCCAAAGCGTCTATAAGTCACTCATGGCATGATTATTCTGAATGCCACACTGCTCAGCATTGTCCTTCAGAATCACGTACGGCGGCCTTATGTGACGCCCAAAGTGTCTATAAATCATTCATGTCCAGAAACCCTTGATTATTCTGAATGCTACAATGTTCAACATTGTCTAAAGCCTTAAGAGGCTAGAGTTTATAAAGAGCGTTCAGCTCGATGTGAATCATACCAGACGTTTATTTGCTCCATCATGGACAGAATCAAAGGTATTATCGACATGGACGGCTTTAAAATACAGAAGAAATTCTTTTGTAAGGAGTTGGGTTTGCTGAAAGTCGGAGAGGACGAAGCATCGTCCTTTTTTTGACATTGACGTCAAATGGAGTGAACTCGAAGAACGGGATAAGAGACACTGTGTTTTTCTTAAAAAAGCACTTCACAAACTTCCCTTGGGCGTACCACCTGGTGTCAAAGCCTTCCCGATTAAAAAACTACAGGATATAGTTGTAGATTTTTACAACCACATAAAAGTGGAGAATGGATCAACTTTGGCGTACAAAGGTGGCACTTACGAACGTGATCTGTTGGCTGGACTACAGATACCCTCCGTCAATCTAGAGGACTTTGGTTGCTCGAAAGCTGAGAAACTATTTGATGCAATGGTATGGTTAGAAACCTGTGGTAATCACACGGTTCCTAACGCATACCACCATTGTGCCAAAGTCGAAGTCGAAGCATTTGGCCATTGGTTAAGAAATCGCTACGTGTAATGACAAACAAACAACAAACGGTTCTTTTAAGAACCACCTAAAAATTTCGAAAGAAAACTCACGAAACACTCGATCGAAACACTCAAATAGTGATTGAGTGATCAATAGGTTTAACCGTGTGTATAAAATAACGATAGCTCTAACAGTGACAACCCACTCAATCGGTGTTCTCCTATATAATGATTCAACTCAAAACACATTAGCGGCATTGTTTAAGTGATCAATACGAAGAAATCGCACCATGGTGATCTCAGCGTGATTTATATTGTGCAGAACTTATTTTATTGAATCACTGAATCCTAAGATTGAATCATTGAATCCTAAGATTGAATAATTGAATCCTAGGATTGAATCATTGAATCCTAAGATTGAATCATTGAATCCTAAGATTGAATCATTGAATCCTAAGATTGAATCATTGAATCCTAAGATTGAATCATTGAATCCTAAGATTGAATCATTGAATCCTAAGATTGAATCATTGAATCCTAAGATTGAAACATTGAATCCTAAGAATGAATCATTGAATCCTAAGATTGAATCAAGGAATCCCCCCTCCTAACCCTCACATCAGAATAACACAAATGAATAGTGTTTATAAAAAATGTATAATTTCAGTTTCCTATTTACAAGCACACAAAATGTTTCCTGACTAGTATATTTACAATCACACTAAATTTAAAGCCTAAATTAAAATCCATAAGGAATTGTATTAAAACTATCTACAATAACGCGTTTGTTGTAAACTACCCTATAATCTTTACTTTGTTGCTTAGTAATCACTTGCTTAGTGTTCGTATCTCTCGTAATTTTAAACGGAATATCTATAGAAACTTTAAATGGATTTACTATATCACACACGGCATTAACATACACCATATCACATATAACATTAAAATTCAATTTCTCTAAAGTCTTATAATTTAAAGTAATTCCTCTTATTTTGCAACACGTTTTACCGCTACTCAGTTCGTACGCATAATTTTTGGGCTCGCCAGATACAAACGTTGTAATGTAGTCTCCATCAAGTTCATCGGTGAGTTCTCCAAGGTAGACAATTAGTCACAGAAAGCGTAGCAACGCTTTCAAAGTAATAAATCGCTTTGCCTTTATATTTCGACATTTAAAATCGTTCTTTTCATGACTTCTTGAAGTGATTCCAGCTCATTCTATCTTCCTACGATTTCCTCGCTTATAAACGATGGATTGCTTTGAAATCTACAATTATTACCCATATTAAGATAATCACCACGTTAGTTCTCGAGTTGCTCTTATCTTAATATGGGTAATAATTATAGATTTCAAAGCAAACCCTCGTTTATAAGCGAGGAAATCGTAGGAAGATAGAATGAGCTGGAATCACTTCAAGAAGTCATGAAAAGAACGATTTTAAATGTCGAAATATAAAGGCAAAGCGATTTATTACTTTGAAAGCGTTGCTACGCTTTCTGTTACAAATTGTCTACCTTGGAGAACTCACCGATGAACTTGATGGAGACTACATTACAACGTTCGTATCTGGCGAGCCCAAAAATTATGCGTACGAACTGAGTAGCGGTAAAACGTGTTGCAAAATAAGAGGAATTACTTTAAATAAGACTTTAGAGAAATTGAATTTTAATGTTATATGTGATATGGTGTATGTTAATGCCGTGTGTGATATAGTAAATCCATTTAAAGTTTCTATAGATATTCCGTTTAAAATTACGAGAGATACGAACACTAAGCAAGTGATTACTAAGCAACAAAGTAAAGATTATAGGGTAGTTTACAACAAACGCGTTATTGTAGATAGTTTTAATACAATTCCTTATGGATTTTAATTTAGGCTTTAAATTTAGTGTGATTGTAAATATACTAGTCAGGAAACATTTTGTGTGCTTGTAAATAGGAAACTGAAATTATACATTTTTTATAAACACTATTCATTTGTGTTATTCTGGTGTGAGGGTTAGGAGGGGGGATTCCTTTATTCAGTCTTAGGATTCAATGATTCATTCTTAGGATTCAATGTTTCAATCTTAGGATTCAATGATTCAATCTTAGGATTCAATGATTCAATCTTAGGATTCAATGATTCAATCTTAGGATTCAATGATTCAATCTTAGGATTCAATAATTCAATCTTAGGATTCAATGATTCAATCTTAGGATTCAATGATTCAATCTTAGGATTCAATGATTCAATCTTAGGATTCAATGATTCAATCTTAGCATTCAATGATTCAATCTTAGCATTCAATGATTCAATAAAATAGGTTCTGCACAATATAAATCACGCTGAGATTACCATGGTGCGATTTCTTCGTATTGATCACTTAAACAATGCCGCTAATGTGTTTTAAATTGAATCATTACATAGGAGAACACCGATTGAGTGGGTTGTCACTGTTAGAGCTATCGTTATTTTATACACACGGTTAAACCTATTGATCACTTAAATCACTATTTGAGTGTTTCGATCGAGTGTTTCGTGAGTTTTCTTTCGAAATTTTTTAGGTGGTTCTTAAAAGAACCGTTTGTTGTTTGTTTGTCATCACACGTAGCGATTTCTTAACCATTGGCCAAATGCTTCGACTTCGACTTTGGCACAATGGTGGTATGCGTTAGGAACCGTGTGATTACCACAGGTTTCTAACCATACCATTGCATCAAATAGTTTCTCAGCTTTCGGGCAACCAAAGTCCTCTAGATTGACAGAGGGTATCTGTAGTCCAGCCAACAGATCACGTTCGTAAGTGCCACCTTTGTACGCCAAAGTTGATCCGTTCTCCACTTTTACGTGGTTGTAAAAATCTACAACTATATCCTGTAGTTTTTTAATCAGGAAGGCTTTGACACCAGGTGGTACGCCCAAGGGAAGTTTGCGAACTGCTTTTTTAAGAAAAACACAGTGTCTCTTATCCCGTTCTTCGAGTTCGCTCCATTTGACGTCAATGTCAAAAAAAAAGGTCGATGCTTCGTCCTCTCCGACTTTCAGCAAACCCAACTCCTTACAAAAGAATTTCTTCTGTATTTTAAAGCCGTCCATGTCGATAATACCTTTGATTCTGTCCATGATGGAGCAAATAAACGTCTGGTATGATTCACATCGAGCTGAACGCTCTTTATAAACTCTAGCCTCTTAAGGCTTTAGACAATGTTGAACATTGTAGCATTCAGAATAATCAAGGGTTTCTGGACATGAATGATTTATAGACACTTTGGGCGTCACATAAGGCCGCCGTACGTGATTCTGAAGGACAATGCTGAGCAGTGTAGCATTCAGAATAATCATGCCATGAGTGATTTATAGACGCTTTGGGCGTCACATAAAGCTGCCGTGCGCTGTTTTGAAAGACTGGTGATTACTATGAAGTAATCAGTCCTTTTATTGGTCATTTGACATAAATAAGGAGAGATTGGTCCGATTAACTATACTTCAGTTCTCAGCGTAAAGGAAGAACAAATGATGGACGGAATAAACAGGAAAATGACAGACGCCGAATGAGTAGAAGTTATTGAGCGAGAAAGAAAATAGACTATCAATTACTCGAGAACCTAAGGTCTTTCATAAAATTCCACCACCCCAACATATGGCATGATTTTATACTCTCGTTGCCACCACAACAGGATGAACAACCGTCACTGTTGCTCGAAGAACAGCAACCACAGCAACCAACTTCACAGCACATGGGCGACTACAACAATTGGGTCCCTGTTGTATTTTCCGACATGGAGCAAGGGAGCACGTTAGAATGTGATAGTTCTCGTAAATAAACTAAACTTTACTTACCTAAAGTTGTTGACGTTTTGTCCAGTCGCCGAGTTTGATAAAACCGCTGACGATACGAGCCCCCGACGAGTGAGCCGAATACTCTCCGAAGATAGGCGAGGGCGGAGCGGGAAGGGAAAAGAGAAGGGGAGTGCAACTACGAGATTTCTTTCGACAATGCTCGTAGCACGTTGCTATGCACATAGAGTGTTGCTATGCACAAAGAGTGTTGCTATTCACAACAATTATATACGAATACCGAGAGAACAGATCTTCGTGATATTCGCAGCAGGACGTAAGTTGTTTTCGTTGAATGATTTATCAATTTGGACTCTGATGAGAAAACCGTTGGCTTTCATGAATAAGTTATAAGTCATTTTGAATTTTTATTGTCAGAATCGCGCCATCGCGGGTTTGTTTGTCGACGCTCCAGGATATGATCTCAATACTGAAGAAGCCCACAACATATACAAAAGGACTTAGATTGCAAGGTCAACCAACTGAATCGTTCAACTTTTGGGAAGTTTTTATTGCATTTATTTCCTTCGTGAGTTCGTGCGAGAAGAAGAGAAGACGAGTTTGTGGAACGATCGACCAGTACGAGTACTGATCCTTTTGTGTTAAAACTATTCATTATATATTTTTAATAAAATTCTTACAAGAACTTTAATAGGGTAGTTATTTGTTACTTAGCGAGTCGTAGAATATGATAATTTTAGTGTATTTGGCTCGATCTAGGATCTACTGCTACGAGAAAGGTTGCTACGAGCATATGGAGAAAAGCTATTTCTAAATGAACCATTTTATTGGCTGAAAGCCATCACGTGCTCGGTAGTTGCACTCCCCTTCTCTTTTCCCTTCCCGCTCCGCCCTCGCGTATCTTCGGAGAGTATTCGGCTCACTCATCGGGGGCTCATATCGTCAGCGGTTTTATCGAACTCGGCGACTGGCACAAAGCCACAAAACGTCAACAACTTTAGGTAAGTAAAGTTTAGTTTATTTACGAGAACTATCACATTCTAACGTGCTCCCTTGCATGGAGCAGCAAGAAACCGCAGTTGATCAACAACCAATCCCGCAAGAAGTCGACAACTTTTCTGACTGGTTCCCAGTCATTTGCCACCATGACCAGCAACAACAAGAAGAAGCCGCTGTTGAACAGCAACAAGAAGAAGAAGCCGTTGTTGAACAACAACAAGAAGAAGAAGCCGCTGGTGAACTGCAAAATGCAGATCACATAAACATTGACTTCCTCAATGAGCTTCCTTTTCTGGATGATATGCTTTTGTAAAAAATTGTAAATAGGAAATTTAATAATATATCTTTTATTACCACTGCCAGTTGTCTTATTTTGAAGAAAAATGATTGCCAGGTGTGGGATTCGAACCCACGTCTTCTGGTAGCACTTTAAACCCAGCACCTTAACCATTCGGCCACCCTTGCGCTGACCTTTGAAGATCATGGGGTAACATAGGCTCCAGGGGGATTGTATTATTCAAACGGACTAATTATCAAATAAAAGTCCTTCCGGGACACATAAGTCCTTGAGAATCTAACGTATTTAGGTGTTATGTGTGCTGTGACAGATCCAGTAAATGTAAATATTCTTTAAGAGCCACCAAATCATTGAAAGAATACAAACGAAATATTCTCATAATGCCTAAAGATTTAAAATAGGAAGTGTATACTCCAGAAACCCCACACGGGAAAGAATACAAACGAAATATTCTCATAATGCCTAAAGATATAAAATAGGAAGTGTATACTCCAGAAACCCCACACGGGAAAGACACCGTTTGTCAAACATTTGCTTAATTAGAGGGCTAAGCTACGAATATTAACGACATTAGGGTTAGAGCATCTGAAAGGGGGACTAAGGGCGACAAAGCCAACGCTCATTAAAAATTCAATTTAGCTAATAGTTATGAATCCTCCAGATGGGGTTTAGGAGGGTGCTTATGGAGACCAAGAGGGATTTTGGAGTGCATATAGGGATACCAAAGGATATTTGAGGGTGCTTCGGATTGTTTCGGGTGTATCTTGATCAATTCTTCCCACAAAGTTTCATTGTAAATAGCCTCAAACATTGAAAATAATTTTTTCATGTAAACCTTCCATTTCTACGATCTTCCTTCAACAACAAGCAGCAATCGAATAAAACAACGCGATGTTACACATTCTCTATGGCAACACCAACGCTAATGACTTTCTCGCCTAGACTTGCCCAAGCATTAATACCTCTTCATGCCCCTTATTATCCCCCAAAAAACTCATGATCACCCCATAAATTATTACATATTCTACAGTATATGCAAATCCGGTTATATTTATAATATATATATTTTATCCGGTCATTAGTAACTTTAACGAGCTTTCCCTTTTGTGTTCTGCACGTGCACTGAGGATAAATATGCAAAGATCACACTTAGTAACAGAAAGCGTAGCAACGCTTTCAAAGTAATAAGTCGCTTTGCCTTTATATTTCAACATCTAAAATCGTTCTTTTCATGACTTCTCGAAGTGATTCCTCATTCTATCTTCCTACGATTTCCTCGCTTATAAACGAGGATTTGCTTTGAAATCTACAATTATTAGCCATATTTAAGACAAAACACAACATTTATACAAGAAAATCATTTATTACTTTCTCTCCAATAAGAAAGATATCCTAGAATACATTTCATTTCTGGATTCTCCGCATTACTATACAATTGCCACAGTGCATACAATATGGACTCTGACGTGTTTTCTAAATGTCTTAAACGTTCAAGAGCGTCTTTATGACACCTGATCTTTAGTACTCTTATCGCTTCAATAAATTCGTCGCAAATCAATTGTTTATCGTTTACAAATGCAATGGCGTCTTTGCAGTACAATTCCATCTTTCTTCCTCGGTCATCATGAGGCAATCATGCTGGCGTTGACTGGGGTGATCAATCTTACAACCACAACAGTTTTCTTCGCATAATTTCTCGATTTCAGTGGCGATGGCGTCTGTGTATATGGTCTCTATCAATGGAAACAGCTTTTGGTATTCGACAACGGACACTTCGTCAACATGTACTTTATATCCCCATGCTTCACATTTACGGTTTCTAGATCGTCGAGTATTATTCATGTCTCAGTTCTAAACCGGCATTCAACAAATGTTCCAATCCTTCTCTATAGTCTCAAACGAGTATATAGATTCGTCCAATTGCTGTCAAAGAAAGAAGACGTATTAACTTCAGATTATTCAAATTGTACAATTTTCTAAAAATAATACAACACATGCATCAATTAAAGTTATAACTAATCACAAACATACCTTATCCAAACAAGCGATAGAACAAGAGACTCCAGAAACCACGAGTGAAACACTGTATGAAAGTAAATGACTGTACGGCAACACTGAGTTTATATCACCCACTCTATGTGCATTAATTACCTTCGGGCATCACACCAGGCGTCACACAACCGGGCGTCACACAACCGGGCGTCACACAACCGGGCGTCACACAACCGGGCGTCACACAACCGGGCGTCACACAACCGGGCGTCACACAACCGGGCGTCACACAACCGGGCGTCACACAACCGGGCGTCACACGGAATATTCAATCAGGCGGCATCGGAAATTTAATTCCTACATGTAACAAGACGCCTGCTCAGCCGTTCACTCGGGCGTCACACCACCGGGCATCACACCGGGCGTCACACCATCGGGCGTCACACGGAATATTCAATGAGGCGGCATCCCTTTGAATGCTATATGGGGAGGGGGATTATCTACTAGCGACTAATTACGAATCACACCAGTCCCAACGGTGATCTCAACACCGACGCCATACAACGTGCCATTCTACAATACAGGAACACACCAGATCCCGACACAAAGTTATCCCCAGCTCAATGCATTTTCGGCCGTCCCATCAAGGATTTCATTCGTATCCTTCCTGGCCATTACAAACCTCACCCTACATGGCGAGAAACCCTAGCGGCCAGGGAAGAAGCACTGCGGAACCGACATATGCGAGCTGCAGAGAGATGGACAGAGCACACAAAACGCCTTCCACCCCTCATCGTTGGGGACCACGTAAGAATCCAAAACCAAACCGGTACACATCCCAACAAATGGGACAAGACAGGCCTTGTAATAGAAGTACGACAATTTGATCAATATGTTGTACGCGTACATGGCTCGGGCAGAACCACAGTGCGCAACCGCAAATTTCTAAGGAAATATCTCCCCGTCCAACAACAACAACCTCGGCGAATGATAACGGAAGACTTTCAACCCCTTACGAAGCCACCATACAAACTCACAACCACGACCATCCCAAGTCCACCTGCGACCTCCACAAGATCCCCCACTCCACCAACAGAATATGATGGCACACCCACACTGAACCACAACGGTGATGGACCATATGACACCCCCCACTCCACTGCAATACCACCCGAAACTATCCCAATTGTGACACAACCACCCACTACCCCTAAACCGAAGAAGCTACCACTTGCACTTAGAAGACTGCAGGACCACAACAAGAAAGGCAACCTCGAATAAAGTCAATCAGCCTGAACTAATAAAAAGAAACTGTTTATATTTTAAATTTACATTTCTCAGTTTTTATCAACCAACCTTATGTAAAAGACGCTTAATAAAGACTTGGGGGGACATCCAGTAGCAAGAATAACTCAGTGGCCCTAAAGGGCCTGGTAACCAACAGTGGCCCTAAAAGGCCTGGTCACCAAGTTTCTCACTTGTGTATAGTTTCTCATCATTCTCTGGTGAGAGCTTATAGAAACATTGTAGATTAAAACAGTTATTAAATGAAGTTATTACATGAAATGGATGAACTCCTATTTAATTTACATACATGCATGCATACAGTAAAACATACCAGCATTAAAATCTATAATTTCTAAAAACACGCCAAGGCAAGTTGCATGAAAAAAACTAGTTAAGGGTTAAGACAAATATGTACTGCTACTCTTGCTTAAAATTAAACCGATCAAGTTCCCTATTTTGAACTAACCGGTCAAGTTCACAATTTTGTGGATATATTATATAACTTGAAATTATAGAAGTTTTTGCCTTTTGGTCATCACTTACTGTGGGTATCTCCCCGAGATTAAATTAGTTTAAAATAGAGAAATACCAACATTAAGTGGTGACCCCACTTCTCTATATTTCAACCAATGGCACAAACAGGATTTTTGAAAGGGGGGTCATTTTCAGGACAAAGTGACGACACAAATCTAGGAGGTCCGGGGGCATAACCTCGTGGGAACTTTTTGAACTTTGGGTCTGTAAAATGGCATTTCTTACATTGAGGACACTTTTGACCCAAGTATAAAGGTTTTAAATCAAATGTTTTAGGCGTCAGAGAGAGTAGAAATAATTTTGACCTCCAAAAGTTCCCTTGCATTCCCCAAAAAGGGGTCGTTCACACCCCTGACCCCCCTCTCGTTGCGTGCCTGATTTCAACTAATTTTTTCTCGAGTAGATACCCACAGTAAGTGGATATCCACAAGTGTTGCGGTGACTTTTAGTTAAAAATAGGAAATTTGACCGGTAGCACTACATAATATGTCTTACATACACGAAAATTGTTTATTAATTAAGAGTTAACCCGTTCACTACACACGTAAAGACGCACAATTCAGCTTGATGCTGATACATATATATAACTCTGGTTGTAAGTTAATGGCTTTTATTCTTTATTTTATTCTTTTATTCTTTTTTAATTCATAAATGTGTTATTTTATCTTTGGACAGCAACCCAGACGTGGTGCCTCTTTACATTTCTTCCCATCATGATTGGTGACCTGGTAGATGCGGAATTGGAGAACTGGCATTGCTATGAAAAGCTTTGGAACATTGTCCAGATTTGTATGGCTCCAAGCATAAAGCATGATGAGGTGACTTACCTGCGGATGTTCATTCAGAGCATCATGCAATGTTTAAGGAACTGTATCCCAATGCCTCAATCATTCCGAAGATGCATTTCCTTATACATGTTCCTGATGACATCATAAGGTATGTCTATGAGAATCATAAATTAGCAAACTGCTAATTCCAATGAACCCCCCAACTAATCCCCAAGTCAAGAGTGTGTGATTTTATTCTAGGTTCATTATTATATCATGGTGGATGCTTGTTAGTCCAGTTTGACTATCAGGGATTTAATTAATTAATTAATTCACTCCAACAAAATTATCTGCCAAATTGGTTTCACTATTCATTAATTAATTAATTAATTAATTAATTAATTAATTAATAGTGAAACCAATTTGGCAGATATTTTTGTTGGAGTGAAAGGCTTACTCAGAGGGAAGAAGCCCAGTTAATTTGGTGGTGAATGTCTTGATAAGATTCACAGTGAGATGTGTTAAATGATGAGACATGTAATTAAAATAACTTGTAGGTTTGGACCACCTAGAAATCTCTGGACCATGCGATTTGAGGCAAAACACAGGTTTTTCAAGGCATCCGTGTCGAAAATCTTCAAGAACATTCCAAAATCTCTTGCATTTCGACATCAACGGTATGTCAATACTGACTCTATTGATTTAGAAATTTATAATTCTGTAATATATTCGCTACATACAGTATTATATGCTGTATTGCCTGTAGTGTCATAGATTTGTTGAAACATTACGCTAACTGGTTTACTCTGTCACTGTTTAGCTTTATGTCAGCATAAATGTAGGATACTCACTTGATTTAAAATGACTCTGTTAGCAAAAGATCGGATTTTTTTTTTGCCAATTTTCCCAAAATAAAATATTAAAGTTATATATTGTTTTTATCTGACACTGCAGGAACATGTGCTGGAACCTCTTAAGTAAAGGAAGGTACCTTTACAGTGGTGATATTGTTGTACAAGGTTTGTAGAACTGTAGAACATGCTTTTTTATTACTTAAATGTCTCAAAACTAAATGCACAATTAATCTTGTTATCATGTTATCAGGTGATCATGATATTGACTTAAACCAACACCCACTTGCTCCTCTTTTATATGGTGTGGCAGGTTAAGTCGAACCACTGGAAACATTTGTGGGAAGCAGGTAAAGCTGTATACATTTATAAAATATAAATTGAGGTGCATGCATGATGTGGTTGCATAATGCTGTGTGAACACTCTTATGACATGTTAGAAAATTTATTGTCTAATACATGCGTACAGTACAAAAGATGAATATTCTGCATTTTGCAATCTCTGCAGGGTGAAACATGTTGATATCCATGGGATTGAGTATCGCCCAGGGTGCTCATTAAGAATAGAGGAGATGGATGAAGTTGGTGAGAGAGATTACCCTTCCTATGGCAAGGTGGATGAAATTCTTATTTGGGAGGATGAAAAATTTTTTGTTCTTACTGTTCTAAGAACATTGGAGTTTAATCATCAATTTATGGCATATCAAGTCTTGCCGAGCAACCAAAAGATTGTGGGTGGCCTCAACAATTTATTTTGGCCAGGAGTATTGACGATTGTGATAAAGAATGGTAATTACGTCATTGTTGAGAAAGAGTCCGCTGCAATTGAAGGCACAGACATGTAAAACTGACCTTTATAAATTATACTTTTATAGGAGAAGGTTGAGGGAATGGGACTTGAATACAGTCAGAACTGAGTATAGTTCGATACTGACTTGATGAAACGAGTATGTTTCAAAATTTAGTATTTGAGCCCCATTCCCTTAATTCTTATTCATCACCTGGAGTACAATTTTCCATATATATATATATATATATATATATATATTTATTGACGCTGTGTTATTTTAATATAACATGTCATATGATGCCTATAAAAGGAGAGGTCCCCCAAAAAATCGAAACGAGAAAACTGTTTTGTGAGCAAAACAGAAAATGAATTAACAAAAGAGAGGCTAATTCGTCACATCTCATGGTACAATAGTATGCATACTATCAATTTGTTTGGGAAACCTCTCTCCTATTCTAGGCATGGTATATATGAACGATTATTTTACATTACCTGTAGGCTGTAAATATGAGTAAGCTATCGGCGCTATTTTATTTAGAAATATGTATTGTTCCACAGAAAATATATGTTATTTCAAAAGAAAAGATGTGTTATTTCAAAAGAAAAGATGTGTTATTTCAAAAGGTGTGTTATTCAAAAGGTGTGTTATGCAAAAGGTGTGTTGTTTAGAAGATGTGTTATGCAAAAGATGTGTTATATCAAAAGGTGTGTTTTATTCAAAAGGTGTGTTATGCGAAACATGTGTTATGCGAAAGGTGTGTTATTGTTAAAGGTGTGGTTTTCGTAAAGGTGTGTTTTCTATCAAAGGTGTGTTAAAATAACACACCTTACTTTGAAAAATGCATGTCAGTCAAATGTATTCTTAGACGGTGTGTTATTTAACACACATAGGTGTGTTAATTAACACACCATGTGCGGTGTATGTGCACACTCTAAAAAAAGATGTGTTAAATAACATAAACTACACAAAAAAGGTGTGTTAAAATAACACACCTTTGTGTGTTAAATAACACAACTTGGTGTGGTAACACATCTTTTTTTAGAGTGTGTAGATACGCCGCACAGCGGCAATTTTAGAAAAGAATGTAAAGATTTTGTTTCTTTATCTTTCTTCAGGTTGTAATTAAGTTATATTGGTCTATTTTTTATTCTCTTACAATTTCAATGACGGAGAGCCATTAACCAAACCGTTAAACGTCTACAATCCATGTTTCACAGCCACATTACTCATAAGCCTTGTCCAATTTTACTTGCCTTCCTAATAAGATAGAGGGCAAAATTACTCGAATATGATAGGCTAATGAAGAGGGCATTTTTTTTGTTATTCAGGGCAAAATTACTTGCACTTGATTGGCTCCTCGATCAGCAGTTCTTGCATGTGATTGGTCGCTTTGTTACTTAGCAATAGTGAACCTCAGAAGATTGACTTTTTTTTAATAAATCTGCAAGGTTTTTCGGTCTGAAAATGCTTTTTTTTGTTTACTTTGAACTAATTTGAAC
Source organism: Corallium rubrum (assembly GCA_964035015.1). NCBI lineage: Eukaryota > Metazoa > Cnidaria > Anthozoa > Scleralcyonacea > Coralliidae > Corallium > Corallium rubrum. Next base: position 70,437,789 of record OZ035997.1, read on the forward strand.
TATTGAAGGAATGTAAACTATTAGTGAAAATGAATACACTAGAAAATTCACGAACTTTTGCTTGTGTTTACAAAAAGAAAGCAACAAGCACAACTATAGAGCGAGGGAAATTGGAATGCTGCCGAGCACCAACCGTGATAAGGGACATATACTTTGACATTTTCTGAACATAACACAGCTCTTGAATAATTTTGCCCGCTGTATTATTAACACCTACTCGTATCAGTTCTCGTAAAATTAAAGTTTAATTTCTCTCGTGTTTTCAAAATCTTACAAATTACCCTCGTCACTTCGTGACTCGGGCAATTTTGTGATGCATTACCTATACAAAGCTGCATGCGGGACACTCATACTTTGAATACAAGCGTTGGTCTGTGCCGACAGTACAGATAAACCGTTAAATTCATTATACCAACGATTGCTGCTGTATAACCACAATGACGTAAGCTGTAGGACGAATTACGGGATCCATCCAAACTCCGCATTTAGTCGTTGGATGTGTTCAAAACGAAAGTGTGGTGGGAAATCGCTAGGTATGATAAGGGCACTAGCACCAGGAAAACTTGGATATCTTGCTCTGATACATGCAGATCTAAGATGGAAGTGAACGTTCTGCGGGCGATTTGTATACTGGAGTTGACCCGTGTTTCTCTCTCTGAATTGTCGATTGTCGCAGTAAACAACAATAATTCATCTGGAATAGATTCTGGGGGATTCTTAATTTTGCTATTACATCCATAGCAGCGTGACACATGCGTTCGCACTACCCATTTCAGCCTGAATGAACTGCACTGGTCGGGATCTGAAGGTGGTATGTGAAGGTCCTGTTGTTGGGTGATTCCTGGAGCGTAATTTGGTCGATTACCTTGGGTTTGTTGGTGCATTGGGGGTAGAGGTGCGACAGATCTTACATTTCGTGAAAAACCTAGAGGTACGACAGGCACTTTACTCGGTCGAAAGGCTAGAAGAAAGACAGGTTATCCATTTGGTGGAACTGCTAGAGGTGTGACAGGCATCGCATTTGGCGGAACACCATGGACTGTGATGGTTGCTGAAAAAGAACTGTTCTGTTCTAATAAATCAACCACTTTGGTGGCAGTTGGCCTTTCTTTGTTGGTCCTTTTGCGCCTGCTAGATTTCTTTCCTGCATTCCTTGGTCCACTACCTAATGCCATCTCGACGATTTTCGGCCCTCTTTTGGACGTTCGGTACCGACTGAGAAACTCCTTCAATATACCTCGAACCTGTGCAACAGCTAATACATGTTCACATATATTTGTTGAATTTTTAACGCAGGTGCGAGCGCATTTAAGCGAGCCCCGTTTCCCTGGCGTGACGCTGTGGATAGTGTTGCCATGGCCAGCAAAAATAAACAAACCATCGGACGCTCCTGGTTTTGAGACCACATTACAGGGCGTTTGTAGGAGGCGATTGGCTTTCTCAAACATAGCGCGGAGAATTGGCACGGTGGTAATGCCAGAGGCAGACGCTGTTACTGGCAGGAGCATTGTTACCGAAGCAGATTCTTCTGTAGGTGTGTCACCCGCTTTTTTATTCAGAAGTGTTCTTTTGTCTCCCATGCCACTCTTTAACTATGTGTTCAGTTTTAACATCTTTCCTTCATTACTAAGTTTGCCCCATTTGTCATCGTCAACGGCCAAATGCTGAAATTCCAGACGAATCTCATATGGCCCTTTTCCAAAGATGGCGCGGTCTTCATTTCGAAATTTGGTTTCGAGGATCTTCTTCATTTCATGGATGAAATCATGTGGTTGTTTCGCGTCAAACTTCAGAGCGTGCTTCACCATAAAATTTGTTGCTCCGGGATCATTGTTTGTGTACTCTTTCAGAGGATTACCAAGACCGGCTTCGATTCCAACTGGCTTTAGCATCGACTCTTTCATATCATTAGCCTAATAAAACAATATTGCATTACGTTAAGGTTTTTCTGAATAAAATTTAGATCTTATAATCTTTGGTGGTAAGATTGACGGTTTCACAAGAGCATGTAAACTTTGTCCCTGACTCTGTCTCCTAAACACATGAAATAGCAAAAAAATGTCAAATTACCTAATTCAAATCCGACTGATGCATGAATGAAAATTTCATTTATCAAGGAGTCAAATCATGGAACTTCCTGAGCTATGACTATTCCAGGGGCGGATTTAGGATTTTGAAAACGTCAGTCAAAGTTATGGTCCACAGATCTAGGGGGTGCGGGGGCATGCCCCCCAGAAAATGTTTGAAATTGGGGTCTCTAAAATGGCATTTCCCGCGATCTGACAACACATTTGGGCCAAATTTTGAAACTTTTAAAACATATTTTTAATGCCACATTTTATCATTATTGCAAAATATTTTGTCCAAATTGGATGTTTCTTAAACTTTATTGAGAAAATTATACAGAATTATATATTTACAAAGCTAACTAAAATATTAAAATGATGTAATAAAAGTAGCGTGCTGCATAGGCAGTGTAGAAACAACAATCGAAATGTAGTAAGGTTAGATATACTGCCGAAACAGAGAACGTAGGAGTCTAATGTTTCGAGCGAAGGCCCTTCGAGAAATGTAGAGTGTAAACAAACAACGAGGTTATATACAAAAGTAATCATGTGACAAAAAATAAGCCAATCAGATAAAAATGACAATAACAAACTGATAACGAGATGCGAAAAATTAGCCAATCAAAATAACAATAACAAATGGATAATGAGATGCGAAAGACATTTGCTATTCATACCGTCGATGAGCAAGAAGGAGGGGGTGTAAAAAGAATGAGCGAGAGTAAAAATAAACAAATACATAAAGAGAAAACGCCGTTTGTGTCCATCCTTGCTATTAAATAAAAGAAAAACGTTCGTTGAGTTCGTGCGGATGAATGGTACCAATTTTGAAAATGAGACGCTTTTCTGGTCTTTTGCGGCTGACATTACCGCTAGAAATTGGTGAGATGGCACAAACTTTCATGTCCGAAATACAATGGTTGGCACTATTAAAATGTTGGGCAACAGGCTTTTCAACATCGTTGTTCCTCACAGAACAAAGATGTTCAGCAAACCTGTCAGATAAACGTCTGCCAGTTTCACCAATGTAAAGCATGCAACATTTATTGCAAGAAATACTGTAAATGGTGTTGGAAGAGATGCAAGTAAAATTATGCTGAATAACAAAATTAGATTTAGGTCCCAAAATGCATGTAGTGGAGTTAAGAAAGGAACACGTGCAACAATGGGTACGGGAGCAAGAAAAAGTACCCGCTGGTGCCAATAGATTTTTCCTAAGGGCACTACGCACTAAACTATCACGAATATTTTTATTACGCCGAAAAGAGATTAAAGGGCTGTCGGTGAAAATAGCTGACGTTTCAGGATCATTCTTTAGGATATGGAAATTGTGTATATCTAACCTTAGTATGTTTCGATTGTTGTTTCTATACTGTCTACGCAGCACGCTACTTTTATTACACTATTTGGATTATTTCACCGCTGCGACCATATACCTAACCTCAAGAAGTTATCTCACAGTCTCCATCATGAAATGTTAAGTCATTTGCTTCCCTTCTTACCGTCGATTAGTAAACCAGCTCTCCGTTTATTTGATCTTATTTTATCTAAGACTCGTTTCTGTAGTCATATTACTTTTATTAGTCGTTGTTTATACCGCAGGGTCATTCCCTACGGCTTTACATCTTCCTTCAACCTTGCATTTTAATTTACCAACCATTCATCGCCATTTCCCTGACTCCATCTCGACGGCTTGTTCGAATCACTCTCGTCGTTTGATGCGTATGACCATTCAATCGATGTCCATCTGCATACAGCAAACTGATGACAATATTTCGCATTGTAAAACTTTTCTTTCTCAGGTTTGTCTACCAATTTTGGTCACCGATATTATCACTAAAATTCGCTTTTTAAATTCTAAACTTTATTCGTTTCTTAAAGACGTTAAAAAGCGTCCAAATTGTCTAAATTATTAGGACCTCGCTCTGTTTCTCCTGACTGTACTAGTTCTGTCAACAAATATAATCTAGTTCTTACAATTCCGTCTGATTTACCCTTGTCTGACCCAGAGAGATCTGTTCTTGCAAAAGGTCTCAAATTCGTTCCCAACTCCCGGCCCATTGATTTATTTTCAGTCAAAGAAGACACTGAAGCTTTTTTCCGCCGTTTACGCCTAGAAGTCCATTTTCATAATCAGTCCTCCACCTTTAATAAGGATGTCTTTGAGGAAATCAACCCTAAAAAGTCTTCTTGGTCTCCACCTGAAGGCCAATTTTCGTCTCTTGATCCTTTTGTTCGACAGTGCCGCCATGAAATTGACAGATTAAACCATTCACGCCCCAAAAGGGCTTCCAACCTCAATAAAGAGGAACTTCTGGCATTCCAATCATTGCGTAGTCGTAATGACGTTGTCATCAAACCTGCGGACAAAGGTGGTGCCGTTGTTGTCTGGAGATCTGACAAGAAGCTCTTCGTCAACTCAGCGATGCCTCCTTTTACACTAAGTTAAGTTCCGATTCCACCCCTACTCACCAAAAAACTGTTAAAACTACCATTAACAATCTTATTCAAGCCGGTGAATTGCCTGCCTCTGCCTCCAACCTCATAATCACCACTCCTAGAACACCAGTTATCTATTTTTTACCTAAAATTCATAAACCTAACAATCCTGGCAGTCCGATCATCTCAGCTTGCAGCTGTCCTACTGAACTAATTTCCAGCTTTTTAGACAATGTTATGTCACCTTTGGTAAAGAAGTTGCCTTCTTATATCAAAGATACAAAACATGTTCTACAGATTTTCGACCAAATACATTTCAGCGGTTCCAGTAAACTCATTTTCACCATGGATGTTAAGTCTCTCTACACCGTCAGAACAGAACAGAACAGAACAGAACAGAACAGAACAGAACAGAACAGAACAGAACAGAACAGAACAGAACAGAACAGCTTTATCGTACTTCAACTATGATTTACAGAGATATTAGACAAAGATAAAATAAACTAATTGACAAGTACATGTCACCTGTAATAACCATTAAGGGCTAGCCTAGACAGGTGACAATGGAAACTATACGCCATAATATTTGAAAGTCAGTGAAGCCAAAATACGAAACAAATACAACACAAGCACAAAACACAAGCCATGAGACAAAATGAGGTCATACAGTTAATTACTAGGTATCATAGAAATTGATGAAGTGGTTCTTGAGTTTTCGTTTAAAAGAATATTTAAGAGTCTTGGTAGACTCATCAATAGAATTCCAAATTTTGGGGCCTTGAAATCTTATAATAAATTTACCATAACTTGTTCGAATTTTTGGAAGGTAATATGACGATTTAGAGGCTAGACGAGTTCTGTATTGGTGCTTCCGATTCACCAGCGTAAACATATCATCAAAAAATATCTGGGAGTTTACCTTGGCTATAATGATGCATAAATAGTGCTGTATGGAATACAACAATATCAGGAAATTTCAGAATTTTTAATTTAGAGAAAAGGGGGCTTGGTATGTTCTTGGTAATTGGAGAACGTAATTATGCGTATAGCCTTTTTTTGAAGAGTTACTAGAGGTCTGACACTAGAGTCAGGTATTCCCCCATATTATCACTCCATAAGTTAAGAATGGATATATAATAGAGTAATAAATATTGATAAGAATACGAGTATCAACAAAATGTCTAAGCTTCAACAGTAAACCAATACTTCTTGAAATTTTTTTGGATACCTGAGGAACATGATCTTTCCAACTTAAACTCCAGTCTATCATAACTCCCAGGTATTTCAAGCTACTCACTTGTTTTATTGGTTTTTGATCAATAACAAGATTGATGCAATAATTAGCTTTTTTTTGAGGAGGATGAAAAATTACAAAGTTAGAGTTTTCAATGTTCAAAGATAATTTATTAGCACATAGCCATTGGTTTATATCATGGAGGTGTTTATTCAAAGATATTTCAAGAGCCTGCAAATTCTTATGAGTAAGAAAAAGATTGGAGTCATCAGCAAAAAGTGGAACTCCAAAGATTTTGCAGAATTGTTAAAATCATTTCTGTAAATAAGAAATAATAAAGGACATAATACTGAGCCTTGAGGAACACCAGTGTTTAACACTTGTGGTTCAGAGAAAACACTGCCAATTGTAACAAATTGTTTTCTATTACATAGATATGAACAAAACCATTCTCTCACAACACCTCTTATTCCATAATGTTCAAGCTTTTGTATTAAAATTTGATGATCAACAGTATCAAAAGCCTTACTAAGATCAAGAAAAATACCACAGCTAAAGAGCTTATCCTCAATAGCTTTTTGTATTTTATCTGTGATTTGCAATATTGCTTCAGTTGTGGAATGGTTAGAACGAAAACCAAATTGATTTTCAAAAAGTATGCTATGTTTTTCAAGATATCTCATTAATCTCTTATACATTAATTTTTCTAAAAGTCTATTGAAAATTGAAAGTAAAGATATTGGACGATAATTTGACAATTCAGTCCGTGATCCTCTTTTAAAAACAGGAATAACTCTAGCAATCTTTAGTTTATCAGGTACCACACCTAAGGAAAAAGAGGTGTTGAAAAGGTAATTTAATGCTTTTGAAAGCAATAATTTGAGAATTTTCAATAATTTTGTTGGAATACTAAATGGTCCGGTTGCTTTAGAGGAATTGAGACCGTCAATTTCCTTTTCAATTTCATCAGATGTTGTTGGAGATAGAAAAAAGCTATGACATTGGCGATTACCTAAGTAATCATGAACGATTTGCTTACAACTGGAATTGAATCAGCAAGATTTGAACCAATGCTGGCAAAATAATTGTTAAAAGACTTTTCAATGCTCTTGGAATTTGTTATTTTGGAATTGTTTATTATTAAAGTACTAGGAATAGTAGACTTTGATTGCTTTAAGGTCACCAATTGTCTAATGCCTTTCCAAGTTTCTTTAATATTTTTGCTATTATTAAAAAAATAGTTATTATAATATGATTTTTTACTAATTAAGAGCAGATGCTTTATTTTATTTTGATAAGATTTAAATTTTAAGTAATAGTACTCACTTCTAGTTCTTATAAGATTTATGAAATTGATTTTTAATGGCAATAGACACTCGTAGAGCTTTAGTAATCCAAGGTTTTGCTAGAACTCTAACTTGTTTGTTAGATAGTTTGGTTAATGGAATATGCTTGTCAATAATATTCGAAATACATGAATGAAAGGAATCAAAAATTAAATTTACATCATTACCAGAAGGCAATACTTCTTCCCAGTTGACAGACTGGACTTCATCGATAAGATCCTGCTCATTCAGCATTGAATAGTCACGTCTATATCTATTTTTGCTGAAACTCTAGACACCTTGTTGATAATTAAAAAGTTTGGGAGATAATCAGTAATATCATATATCAAATTTCCACTGACAGTATAATGTTCAAGAGAATTCAGATATATATTGTCAATTAGTGTTGCTGAATGATCTGTTATTCTAGTTGGTTGAATAATATGAGGTTGAAAGCAATAACATCCCAAAGCATTTAGAAATTAATCAGTTGGTTGATGAGATTCGTAATTTAATAAATTTATATTAAAATCACCCATGACTATGCAAAATTTATTTTCTCTAGAAATTTTATCAACAGCCGCAATCAAGTAATCTGAGAAATTATCAAGATTACCGCTCGGATGTTTATAAGCAATACAGCAAACCATATTGCTTTGATTTGCACTCAACCTCAATAAATAATGCTTCATATTCTATTGTGGTGCTACTCAGATCATCTCTAGTATGAAATTTATTATTTTTTATATAAAGTCCCACTCCACCAGCATTGGTTAAGCTTTGATATAAAGGAAAAGTTTGGAATTTCAGTATTAGCAATATGATCCTTATTAATATTAAATGTAGTTTCTGACAGACCAACGATATCAAATGGGTATTGTAGATCTGACAGAAGAGCAGTTAAACTATCATAATTTGCAGCTAAGCTTCTGATGTTGCAGTGTAATACAGAGAACGAATCTTTTGAAATTAATTGGAATATTTCTTGACTGCTCAGAAAATCGTCTTTGGAATAATAGTTAAAGTTTATTTGTGATGCTATATTTCTTTCAACATCAAAGCTTAATACATTTGGTATATTGTTTAAACTAGAAGTAAACTCTAGCCTGGGTAAGGTAATCAAGTAGCCAGTATCAATATTACCAATCATACTTAAACAACAAAGTCATAAGTATTTTATTATGTTTACTGTCACTTATCTTGTAGTAATGGCCCATCATGAATGCAAGTCATCCAGGTTCTTTTGAGAAGAGATTACACGCACAGGGCTCGTCGAATCTTTTCGAAGATAAACTTTTCCAGAATGCGTCCAAATGAACTTAAAATGCATATCACGCTTGAAGGCAAGGCATTGCCTGAATAGCTCCTTATTTTGGGGGCTTAGACTTTCTGATATAAAGATTTTATTATCAGATATTCTGGATAATTCCAGATCCCGCATGGTTTTATCTTTTAGTAACTTTCGACTTTGATAGAAACGATCGAATTTCACAATAATTTTTGGAGTGTTGTATGAGCTTCCAGGGTTCGAGGCTGCTCGACTCTGAACCCTTTGGCTATATTTCTGAACTGGTAGTCGATGACTAATAGAAATATCCTTTCTATCGATATTTAGGCCCATGATAGAGCCCAGTTTGATAACTAAGTCACTTGTGTCTTCGTCAGCTGACTCAGGTAATCCACTTATTTCGACACATTCTCGTCGGGAATATTGCTCGAAGTTGTCCAACTCCTCTTTACATAAGTTCAAATTGTTCGATAGTCTGAAGACCTCGGCCTTTAAATATTTGTTTTCTTCGTTTACTGTCTTGCACTTTCCTCCCAAATCTTCTACTCTCTTTGATATATCGTCAAATCTATCACTAATGACAGATATCGAGTCCACCAGTTCTTCAACAGTTGAAACACACTGATTGAGCTTTGTGGTAATCAGTAGAAGTTTGCAGTCTAGAACCTCTTCAAGAGCTGATAATGTAATTGATTTTTCTTGTAGACTCATTATGTCACACTTATACAATACGAGTATGTCAGAATTACACAGAAATGCAACAGAAATCATGGAGCAGAAAATCATCCGCCATGTTGCTTCACCGACCGTCATTCCGCACCGTGATGGTCTGGAAGCTTTTCTTTAATCAACGCACCCTTTTGGAACCATCCACCACTACATTACTTCGCTTGGCAGAACTTGTACTCACCCTCAACAATTTTTCATTTGATGGTGAACATTACCAACAGATTAGTGGAGTAACAATGGGTACCTAAATGGGCCCTAGCTACGCAAACTTATTTGTTGGTGATGTTGAAAAACAAATCTTTGAACGATACACTGGCCCCTTTCCTGATCTCTTCAAGCGATACATAGATAATTGTTTCGGAACAGCATCGTGCTCGCGTGTGAATTTAGAGAGATTTATTAATTATGTTAACGATTTCCACCGAGCACTCAAATTCACATGGGAAATCAGTGAAACCTGTGTGTCGTTCCTGGATATCTTGGTATCGATTAGTGATCATTCGCTCATGACTTCTGTATCTTATAAGCCAACCGATTCACATAGTTACCTTTTATTTTCATCCTCTCATTCCAAACACTAAACAATCCATTCCATACTCTCAATTTCTGTGACTTCGCCATCTATGCAGTGATGACAAAGACTGAGACCAAATGTTTGGAAATGAGATCCTTTTTTGTCCAGCGTGGCTATCCCACCCACCTGTTAGACACTGCTATTAACAAAGCATCTAGTATTCTCGTCCTGACACTTTAAAACAACATTTAGAAAGAGTTTCTGATACTAAAATACCATTAATTCGATATATGTAAATTCGCGCCGTGTGGCTGCCTGAAATTATCTCCTTAAATTTTCGATTTTTTCTGCTATTACGAGATTAGCTTTCTGGCTCATATTTGGGTAACTAATTTTAAAACTATGGCCATAGTCTACAGTCGATCTACGTTCTCCTTGAGATATTGTTGGAAAAATCTGCTTCAGAAGGTCAAGCCAGTTGAGCCTATCTTACGGCATCTTAAAACCATATAGAAGAAAACGTGGCGGAGCTTACCATCGAATCCATACATTTGGTTCTCACCAAATTACTTATCAAATTCCCTCTATTGTATCAAGAGAGAGGAAAAGCGACTTTCTTGGAGCCTTTGGAACGAGGTTTAGAAGCTCAAATCGTACAAACTACAAGAACTTATTAAATATTCAAATTCAAACCTCTTCAGCTACAACATCTGAGCCCGACAGCATGACCGAATGCTCCCTAGGGAGGCCGCACTTTGTTCCATCGCTTCTTCTGTCCAACACAATCTCGCTGGCGCCTAAAATCGACGAGATCACATACACGATAAATAACGTTGATCCTGATATTGCCCTTTTTACTGAGACCTGGCTACGTAAGGACGTTCCAGACGACCCAATAATTATTAATGGATATCAGCTCTTTAGGCGGGATCGTGAAAATAGACAGCACAGAGGCGTTTGTATGTATGTCAAATCTACCACCGAATGTAAACTTATTTCTGATCTCCATCATGCTGACCATGAGGTTCTTTGGGCAGACCTTAGACCTAGGCGTCTTCCACGCGGCTTTTCTAACATTATTGTTGGTCTGATTTATCAGCCCCCTGACGCCCATGACATCACTATGAAAGATTATCTTATGACATCACTGGAGACAATTGAGTCACGATACCCAAACTGTGCAATCATCATGGCAGGATACAACAAGACGCTTTTACCTATGTTCCAATCCGCTGCTAGGTCCTTCCAACTGAAGCCTATGGTAGATTTCCCTACCAGAGGAGAAGGAATATTAGACCAGATTTTTACGATATTTATGAATATTATTCACGTCCAAGTAGCATGCCCGCGTTTGGCTTGTCAGACCATCTGACGATAATCGCGAGTGCTGGAGTTCCGGAAAAGTCTTCTAAGCCTAAGTGTAAGGTTATTAAAGCAAGAGATAAGCAACCAAATAAAGTAGCGAGTGTCGGTAGATTTCTTCTCCAGGTGCCTTGGTCTGGTCTGTTTACTGATCAGTCAAGTGAAGAGAAGCTGAAAATGCTTACGGAAATCATTAACTTTGGGTTGGATACTATCATGCCAAAACGCTCCGTAAAAGTCCATGAAACTGATCGCCCTTGGCTGACTATCCAACTGAAAACTGTTATCACTCGACGACAAAAGGCCTTCACCTCCGGATATGAATCCCTGTATAAGATCTTAAGAAACAAGGCAAACCGCGAACGGAAATGCTGCCGAAGGGTCTACTACGAGAACAAAGTAAAGGACCTGCATGACTCCAAACCCCGTGATTGGTGGCGTGAGGTCAAACAATTATGTGGAACTGCCAAACGAACTGGGCGTGACCTGAATTCTGTCCTCCATCCAAATCTTGTCTGTGAGGGGTCTTCTTTCGCTGGAAAAATCAACGATACATTCATTAGTGTAATGAAGGACTACTCGCCCTTAACAGAATGTGTCCGTGGCTTAACGGATGATGACCAGCCAATTTCCATCACCAAGATGTCTGTTGCGAGGAAACTTCGAGCGGTGAGCACATCTCGTGCTGGTGGCCCAGATGATCTTTCTAATTGGTGCTTAAAAAATTTGCAGACATTTTGGCTGCACCCATTGTTGACATCTTAAGCACTTCTTTTTCTGAATGCAGAGTCCCTCATGTATGGAAGCTCGCTGATGTCTCGCCTTTACCTAAGGCCCCCACAGTTTGTGATTTTAACAAAGATCTAAGACCGATCTCGCTAACGTCAACACTATCGAAGATTGCCGAAGGTTTTGTTATTGAGAAATCCCTAAAGCCTACTGTGCTGTCATCTATAGACCCAAATCAATACGGCTTCATACCAGGCTCTTCAATGACGTTTGCTTTAATTTCTATGTTTCACTACTGGCTAGGCGCTACCGATGGCACTGGCACGACTGTAAGAACTGCTTTCGTGGACTTTCGGAAAGCATTCGATCTAATTGACCATCAGATCGTTATTGCCAAACTTTTTAGTCTTGGAGTCAAGCCAAGTACCTTGAATTGGATAATCGACTTTCTAAGGGACAGACAGCCAAGGGTGAAGCTAAATGGAAGTTGTTATTCCAACTGGCTCAATGTTCCCGCGGGCGTCCCACAAGGGACCCGGCTCGGCCCTTGGCTTTTCTTGGTGATGATCAATGATCTTAAGTTACCAGGAGAGTCGATGCCCATCTGGAAACTTGCTGATGACACCACTACTTCAGAGCTGGTACCACCATCTAATCAAAGCAGCTTGCAACAAGCAGTCGACCACATCTATAATTGGTCTCAGGAAAATCTCCTACAGATTAATCCAACAAAGAGCAAGGAAATCTTGACGTGTTTTAAGAGAACTCCTGTCGAACATTCTCCCGTGGAAATAGATGGATTATCTTTTGAAAGAGTAACATCTGTTAAAGTCCTTGGTGTTACGATTAGAAACGATCTCAGATGGAACGACCATGTCGACATAATCTTAACTAAGGCCGCCAAACGTCTGTATCTATTACGTGAGCCAAACCGTGCCGGTGTTAGTTCAAATGATTTAATTCTCTTCTATTGTAGCGTTATAAGATCTGTTTTAGAATACGCGTGTCAAGTCTTTCACCGTGGCCTTCCTAGCTATCTGTCTGATGCAATTGAGCGCATCCAGGGGCGGGCTATACATATAATTTTTCCTGATCGAAGTTACAGGGATGCCTTAGAAGATGCCGGGCTTATAACCTTAGCTGCAAGACGTGAGAAACTATGTGCTGATCTATTCAACGATATACAAAACACAAAAGACCACAAGCTGGCTGTCCTGTTACCACCTAAATTTAGCAGGACATATCAGACAATTACGATCAAAGAGAACTTTTAACACTCCTGTGTGTAGAACCAATCGATATAAGAACTCCTTTATAATAAGCCATAGTTTGTAAATAATACATTTTACTCACATATATTATTATTGTATATATATAACACGTTTTTTATTCTTATATTCTTATATATTTTTATAGTTTCCTTTTTCATATTGTAAATTTCACATGTAATTCAGTCGCTTAGACTGCAAAGTGTTGTGATTATTCAATAAACGATTTATCTATCTATCTACATTTCATCCTTTCAACTACAAAGTTAAGGATATCATTAGCCACAATTTCCACATCCTAACGAACTCAACGAACGTTTTTCTTTTATTTAACACCTCTGAAGACATTGTTTCTGTTTAGCAAGGATGGACACAAACGGCGTTTTCACTTTATGTATGTTTATTTTTACTCTCGCTCATTCTTTTTAGACCCCCTCCTTGCTCATCGACGGTATGAATAGCAAATGTGTTTTGCATCTCATTATCCATTTGTTATTGTTATTTTGATTTGATTGGCTAATTTTTCGCATCTCATTATCAGTTTATTATTGTCTTTTTTATCTGATTGGCTTATTTTTTGTCACATGATTACCTTCCGTATATAAGCTCGTTGTTTGTTTACACTCTTTATTTTTCTCTCTGACAAAGGGCCTTCGCTCGAAACGTTAGACTCCTACGTTCTCTGTTTCGGCAGTATATCTAACCTTACTATATTTCGATTGTTGTTAACTAAAATATTAGTTAGCTAAACGAGACAGGAGCGATTGGGAGCGAACACCCGTGCAATTATTCATTGTCTCAAAGATTAATTTAATAAAATTATATGTCATCTACCGACAACCCGAGATCATATTTCACGAACACGCCATTAAAATATATCTCATCAGGGCAAGATAGCGAGACTAACAATACTTTGAAAACAGTATTCATTTCAAAATCATGAAAAGAACGATCCAGTTTAACGTTGAACTAAACCTGGGCTTAAGGATCAATTGATCCTTTGAGTTTCAAATTCATATAAAAGCTCCTGGTAACAGTGGTAAGCGTGAAATACGCTAATACCGCCTGCTGAATAAATAAATATATGTCTGAACTCTGAACTCAGACTTCACTAGACCGCAAAATGATAAAAAATACGATACTGAGACTGGACAAAACACATATATTCGACACTAGACTGTTTGTAGATTTGAAATGAAAGAAGACGACCTTAACTTACACCTGTCTTACCTTACCTTACCTTACCTTACCTTACCTTACAGCAGTGGGGGAATAAATGACTCCGCACAAAAATTGCTCGAATGCTTCGAATCACGTCTATTAAATGCTCCACAGAAGAAACCATCTGCTGGCTGCTCAGTCTAGATGATATATCATCATTGATTTGTTACAGCAAACAATCATCGTTGCTTGAAGAGCAGATGATACTCGTTCGAAAACGATTACCGTTGCCGAAGGCGATGCCGTGACCAATCAAAGCCGAGGATCAAAAGTGACAGACTTGGATGAATTCATTATCTTTACCGACCAGGCACATTAGTCAAGATAAGTCAGAATTCATGGAATCACGCATTAGCCAATCATATTCAAGCCAAATTTAGTCAAATCCATGGCAAGTTAGTCACATTGATGTCACATTCAGTTGTAGCCAATCAAATTGCTGGGAAAGTTAGTCAAACCCGCAACATCTGCCTGCCACTGAACCCATGCCCAGCATCCCAATCTAGCAGGTAGCAGATCGGTATGCAAGTACCCAGGGTCATCTATCCAGCGCTGCCGGAAAAAGATCCCGCGCGGCCGAACTTTGGTTATAGTTCCATGACACGCAATCACCAAATATATTAACATAATTAGGCACCAGTCCTACAAGTTACTATACAACTTCTACAGTTCTATGGTTCTATTGGTTCTATTGGTGTTTTATTGGTTCTATTGGTTCTATTTGTTTTACTGGTTCTATTGGCTCTATTGGTTCTATTGGTTCTATTGGTTCTCTTGGTTCTCTTGGTTCTATTGGCTCTATTGGTTCTATTGGTTCTTGTGGTTCTATTGGTTCTCTTGGTTCTTATGGTTCTATTGGTTCTATTGGTTCTGATAGTTCTATTGGTTCTCTTGGTTCTAATGGTTCTATTGGTTCTTATGGTTCTTATGGTTCTATTGGTTCTATTGGTTCTTATGGTTCTATTGGCTCTATTGGCTCTATTGGTTCTATTGGTTCTATTGGTTCTATTGGTTCTTGTGGTTCTTGTGGTTCTATTGGTTCTATTGGTTCTATTGGTTCTATTGGTTCTATTGGTTCTTATGGTTCTATTGATTCTATTGATTCTATTGGTTCTATTGGTTCTATTGGTTCTTATGGTTCTCTTGGTTCTTATGGTTCTATTGGTTCTATTGGTTCTATTTGTTCTTATGGTTCTATTGGTTCTTATGGTTCTATTGGTTCTTGTGGTTCTATTGGTTCTATTGGTTCTATTGGTTCTTATGGTTCTATTGGTTCTATTGGTTCTATTGGTTCTATTGGTTCTATTGGTTCTTATGGTTCTTATGGTTCTATTGGTTCTATTGGTTCTATTGGTTCTATTGGTTCTATTGGTTCTTATGGTTCTATTGGTTCTATTGGTTCTATTGGTTCTTATGGTTCTATTGGTTCTTATGGTTCTATTGGTTCTATTGGTTCTATTGGTTCTTATGGTTCTATTGGTTCTATTGGTTCTTGTGGTTCTATTGGTTCTATTGGTTCTATTGGTTCTTATGGTTCTATTGGTACCGGTTCTATTGGTTCTATTGGTTCTATTGGTTCTATTGGTTCTATTGGTTCTTATGGTTCTATTGGTTCTTATGGTTCTATTGGTTCTATTGGTTCTTATGGTTCTATTGGTTCTTATGGTTCTATTGGTTCTATTGGTTCTTGTGGTTCTTGTGGTTCTATTGGTTCTATTGGTTCTATTGGTTCTATTGGTTCTTATGGTTCTATTGGTACCGGTTCTATTGGTTCTATTGGTTCTATTGGTTCTATTGGTTCTATTGGGTGTATTGGTGCTATTGGTTCTTATGGTTCTTATGGTTCTTATGGTTCTGTTAGATAGATAGATACGCTAACATCGTCAGCAAAAGCTGGTTTCTACAATGGGCGTGTAAAACAATAGAGACAAAATTACGTTATTTACAAACAGGAAAAGAAAAGAACAGTGCTTAGCTATATTACATAGGTAGTTTGGGCATTTGCAAAGATATAGGGAAAATCGTAGTGTGTATCAACATAAGTAGCAATTTTTCGTTTAAAACTTGAAAAGGATTTACTCTCTTATGTCTGAAGGTAGCGAATTCCACACTGAGGCGCCATCAAACATAAGACTTTTTTTCATGTTGTTTGTTCGTGGTTGTGGCAAAAACACTTCAGAAGAAATTTCACGAACATTGTGACTTAAAACGTCTTTTATGAATGTAAATAGTTTGTTCAGACATTCTGGCCCCATATTGTTAAGTATTTAAAACATGATTTTAGCTTTTGCCTTTTTCTCTGTTGTGTTAGTGGTTCCCAACCTAATTCACTTAAAGCCGTTTCTTGGCTTACTTCATTGGGTGTATTTGCTATAATACGAGCAGCTCTGTTGTGAAGTTTTTGTAAACGTGTAGACTGGGTTTCACCAAACACATTCCAAACTTCACAACAGTAATTCAAATATGACTGTATTATAGCATTATATATTGATAAAAGTGTTCTTCTGTCAACAAATTCTTTTAGACGTCGAAGGGCACCTAATCCTGAAGTAATTTTCTTACATAATTTAAGTGCTGATCGATTATAACCCCCAGGGTTTTACTTTCAGATATACTTGCTTAATTTGTCCGCCTTTAATATTAATATTTAGCTGACAATCATTGATTCGTTGTAGTTTCTGTTTTGAACCAATCAATAGAAATTCAGTTTTTGTAACATTCAGACTTAGTTTATTGGCTATGAGCCATTTCCGAAGATTTTCTAAATCTGAGTTTACTGCAATCTCAATTTCATTTATCGTTTCTCCTGCTGCTGTTATTTTTGTATCATCAGCAAATAATCGAGCTTGAGTTTTGTTTAAACATTCCGGTAGATCATTTATATAAATTAAGAAAAATAGTTGTCCTAAAATGGTTCCTTGTGGAACACCACATTTTAAGCGACATTCTGATGAAAGATAACCATTAGCTTGACATTTCTGGCTACGTTCTGATAAATATGACTTTATTAGCAAAAGAGCACTGCCTTTGATACCGTAGAGTTCCATTTGTTGAATATATATGTAAGGGAACTTGCAATTATTGGCGCAGCAATTTTAATTGTTTCACTTGAAATGTTATCTACGCCAGTAGCTTTTGAACTGGGCAGCTGACATAGGAGACGATAGATGTTATTGACAGTGACTGCTTCAAATGCAGCAAACTCAGATTTGCTTTTCTTTTACCGATACTGTTGAAAATCAGAATTACCAGTTCTAATTTCCTGAGCTAAATTTGGTCCAATTTCAGAAAAAAGTCATTAAAGCCTTCTGCAATCAGCAATCTCACTAGGACTTGTCAGATTTTTGTCATTTATATTTAACTCATTCACCTTTGAGTATTTACTCTGTTTACCAAGTAAACTGTTAATTGTTTTCCATGCACTTTTTGGATTCTGTCTTTCACTTGTAATTTTATTAGAATAATAATCCTTTTTAGCTTGTCTTAATTGTATGTTTGTATCATTTATTATTCTTTTATAATTTACCCACGGTTTCTAGTTTAGTAATGATGGCTTTTCTCTTAATTTGTCTCTTGTATCAATCATTCCTTTAATATTACTAGTAATCCACGGAGTTCTTTTTGATTTGATACTTTTCTTTTGAAGTGGAGCGTGATACTTTTGATTCTTATGCTTCTTATGGTTCTATTGTCTTATATTTATCTTGTTCTCCTAGGATTATACAAGCATACTTACTATTGATTATTACTTATGAAGAGCTATGTTTCCTAAACGGTTGTTTCAACATATGAACTTAACGCATTGTTTCAATCGTATTTCCGGGTATATCGTTGAGTCATCAACTAACTGTAGGTGTAATCTTGCACTCATGTCAGTAGAGTGATGGTCAAAGCAACGCGGTCAGTTCGGAATATATGTATGTATATACAGTAAAATAAAAGGGTGCTGCGTAGGCAGTGTTGAAATACAGATGGGTATAAGGTTTGGGAATACTGCCGAAATTATTGAACGTGGATTAATAAAGTTTCGAGAGAAGGCCCTTCGTCAGAAGTGTCACTTTTTACGTTTCTCTCCAACGAAGAGAAATCATCGTTCAATAATTTTGGATCATCATTCGATCACCAGCTCCCAACTTAGTGACCTGTAGCTCAGTCGGTCAAGCATCGGACTAGTAAACCCCAAAGCTCGCGGGTTCGAATCCCAGCCAGGACGGCATTTTGTGATTGGAAGGCCTCGTAAACGTAATTACTTAAATTGCACATATGGATCAATAAAGCAAATATAAAAAATCATAGATATATATATATATATATATATATATATACATGCATGCACGTATACAAATACACATACAGATACTAAGATATTATTATTTTGCCCAGTCAAGATAAAACTTTTTATAAAAACTTTATTCAACGTTTCGAGGTATTTAACATTTTATGTTATATTACAAACGATAAAAAGAGAATAGAAAGTCAAAATTTAAACAGTCAACAAATCCTTTAAAATGTTATAAACATTAGTCGTTCAATTTAGTCACATTTTACATTTCTGTATTTGTCTAATGAGTGTAATACATTCTATTTAATGCACGAAGACCGTGTTCGGATCTGATCTAAATCAGTCTGATCATTGGAACGATTAATTTTTTTTCTTTGGCGTGTACAGTAACAAAAAATTCTATACTATTAGAACTTCTTGGTTATTTTGCGACTTCTTATTCCTAAAAAAACCAACACATTTAAAAAATGAGAACAAGTTGTTCTTTCAATACAAGAACATTGGTTGTTTTATGCTTCTAAATTAAATTTATTTTATTTTAATTTATTTTTTATTTTTCAAATACGAATTGCAATGAAAAAAGTTATTCCTTTTTTATGTTAGTCAGGCCTTGTTTACTGTTTATTTAAACAAAGGTGAATTGTGTATTTAAGCCTAGTTTCGGTAAGATTGTTTCCATCGCCATGATTGTCCAAATATACCAAACAGACTTGATCAGATATCCCGAATCGGTATGATTGTGGAGACGATCGAGAGGAACATGTGGAAACCAGACTTTAAGAAAATTGTATTATATATTGACTGATTACTGGTATATAATAGACCTTTCCACATGAAGTTAATGATGGATCACGTGATCTTTCTTTTTGACAAATCTGATTGGCTGATGTAACGCGTTATCCACGCACTTTGTGCGGAAAGGTCTATTAATTATTTATAAGCAATCAAAACACACCATGAATTATACCCTTGTGAAGATCGTCTTGTAATCGAGTAATCTCTGAGTTCCTCTTTATTTCTTTAAACATAAAAACAAAGATATGAAATATGTCGTTTATTGAGAATAACGTTCCTTTAACAAAAAGGCAATTTTTATCATTTGTAGAATGTTTTACATTACTTGTTTGTTCAGAGTGAGCATCTGCTTGATCCTCGACTTGATCAATATCAACTGAAATTCCGCAATCTATAAAAAAATGGTTGGTTTGTAAACTATAACTTTAATGCAGTCGATGTGCGTATTAAGGTAAAAAAAATAAATTACTAGCACACCACCCATCTTAGTGATAAGTGGTTACAAACCATTGGCAATACTGGAGTAGATAACAGTGAAGAACCTGACAATTTACGTAACAACAATCACTTGTTAGCATAACCTAAACTTAGAAGTGAAGAAACGCTTAAAAAGGAAAATAGGATTAATCTAAATTGGCAAATAGATTATAAATTTTTACACCTTTACAGTATGTATGATATATCTTATTTTAAGAAATGTTCCATTGTTTTGTGTGTTCCAGAGAGTTATAGGTACACGTCTACACGATAGAAGTGGGGAGAGCATGAAAAGAAGCATTAAAGATTTGTGCTGTGCTATATACCCACTTACCAATTGCTTCCAGAAGTCACTGGAACATGGCAAACAATTTTTATTTTAACACAAAATTATACAAAATAACAAAAAATTTTTTTTTGTTGTACAGCTAATGCTTTTATATACTTGTATAGCTATATACTTGTTTAATTTTATTACCAGTTTTATAACCTTACACTTAACTTAATTCAGCCAATGGCTGCAATGTTTTAGTGAATATAGTATCTAACGCTAATACCGCATTAGAGTAATACGCCACTACGCGCCACTGTGCTATACCACGCTAGTACCACACGACTACGATAAAACGATTTTATGGGTTCCCTTATCTTTTTAAAGAACGAAGTTGGCTGTTATGATGACATTTTGAAAACTGCGCTAAACTTTTCAATCATTGTATTAAACAGCCACCAAATAATAAAGTTTGATACTTAATGATATGAAATTATTGCTTTATAAAAAAAGAAAGTATGGAAAATTTTTGTATACATACATGGCGAGAAACATGGACTGCTTTACAAAAAAATTCCCATATTTTGCTTTTGTTATAAGTCAATAATTTCATATCATTAAGTATCAAACTTTATTTTGTTATATGCGAGTTTTCGCAGCTTACGTATGACTTGGTTTGACGTGTTATTATACCTTGGTCCGGTGTGTCTCCAATTGCCATCTCGTCATCCATTGCTACTTCCAATCGAGCGGCAGATTCAACGGTTGGTATTGTTGATGTTTCTTCTGTTCCCCGTCCTTCATCACTATTGGTATCACATCCTTGCAGTTTTTGAAGAACGGTGGGAATAGAGACATAAATGTTACGTAATTGGGTTAGAAAATTGCTGATAACAAAACTGCTGATTTTTATACACATTTTTTAGCGATACGGTTTTAGAGGCCTATTATTATATAGTTAATAATATACATGAAAAAATTTCTCAATTCTGATTGGCTGAGAGAAGTGCAATTTTAGTCCAATTCAGTGCAGAAAAATGAAATACAGTGCAAATTTTGTAATTTTTTTAATTTGTATAGGTAAGAGCATGGTTTCGTACGGAAGCCCAGACGCGACAACATGAAATTAGATTTTACATTTTCTGATTTTACATTTTCTGATTTCATATTTTCTGATTTCATATTTTCTGATTTCATATTTTCTGATTTCATATTTTCTGATTTCATATTTTCTGATTTCATATTTTCTGATTTCATATTTTCTGATTTCATATTTTCTGATTTCATATTTTCTGATTTCATATTTTCTGATTTTACATTTTCTGATTTCATATTTTCTGATTTTACATTTTCTGATTTTATATTTTCTGATTGTATATTTTCTGATTTTACATTTTCTGATTTTACATTTCTTGATTTTGCATTTCTTGATTTTACATTTTTGTCAATATCGATATCGCGCCGTGGATTATTTCACCTTCGTGATTTTATATATAAAGACCGGGGCCGTCTGAATGAGGACGCGCTGCTAGCTCTGATTTTAGCCGAAGGCCAGGGAGTAATGCTATTTTTACTGATATGTGGCGATACATATTCCAGTCTAGTTTATATAATAGATATTAAAACAACGAACAAACGACAACTACGCGGCTTTAGCGTAACCGAAGCGGTAACATGATCCGACTTGGGAACGACGGCTTAATTAAAACTTCAGCTTTGACTTGTGGATTCGTGATCGCCGTATTGCAAGTCAGGAATCGATTTTTGCTTGTCTTTTAATACCTTTTGTTTCACAATTATATAGGGCAATGAACATAATTGATAATTGGTCCAATTTATACTACAGACGTTTAACTCGTCTAGACACAAATTAAACGTCTAGCTGTTCAAGCGAATGCAGGACACACAAAGTTTTGATCACGGACAATCAAATGTGTACTCATAATTTGATGCATCATAATTTGCTATATTTCATACTAGACGTTCCAAACGTCTCAGGACGTCTGTTACTAAAGTGCGACCGATGCGCTTAACAGACGCCGCTAAAATTTTATCAGCGATAGTCCTCTTGCGATAGTCCAAGACGTTTAAGACGTCTTTATAGACGGCTAGTATCATCCAAACAATGCGCAAGGTCGTTCAAACCGAAAACAAAGGTTGCAACCGGAATTTATTTCCATTTTCCAGTGGTCGCGAACCATGTTTCAAAAACTTATTAATAATTCACGAGGAAAATTAAAAAAAAATTAAGGTTTTATCAGTGTCTTTGTATGTGATAAAGATACCTCCTGATTTACATAAACTTTAGCTTTGATTTTCTCGGCTTAGACAAGGTTATTTTTCAAACTTTCTACGCCAATGAACTTACCAAGTGGTTCGTTTTTGAAGCCGTTCAATAAACTCGCAGTTCGTGTTTATCAGATATAAAAACACTCGGCTTCGCCTCGTGTCTTTATATCTGATAAAACACTCCTGTTATAAAACAGTACAATATATATATATTATATATATATATATATATATATATATATATATATATATATATATATATATATGGCTGTCACTGGTGGGAGGAAGATGTAAAAGTTGAAAATGTAAAAGTTGAAAATGTAAAAGTTGAAAATGTAAAAGTTGAAAATGTAAAAGTTGAAAATGTAAAAGTTGAAAATGTAAAAGTTGAAAATGTAAAAGTTGAAAATGTAAAAGTTGAAAATGTAAAAGTTGAAAATGTAAAAGTTGAAAATGTAAAAGTTGAAAATGTAAAAGTTGAAAATGTAAAAGTTGAAAATGTAAAAGTTGAAAATGTAAAAGTTGAAAATGTAAAAGTTGAAAATGCAAAAGTTGAAAATGTAAAAGTTGAAAATGTAAAAGTTGAAAATGTAAAAGTTGAAAATGTAAAAGTTGAAAATGTAAAAGTTGAAAATGTAAAAGTTGAAAATGTAAAAGTTGAAAATGTAAAAGTTGAAAATGTAAAAGTTGAAAATGTAAAAGTTGAAAATGTAAAAGTTGAAAATGTAAAAGTTGAAAATGTAAAAGTTGAAAATGTAAAAGTTGAAAATGTAAAAGTTGAAAATGCACGCAAAAGTTCCAGAAGACCCCCTGCAGCGCATGACACTCTGCACGCGGTTCCCTTGAAAGGCGATCATGGATCTTGCTGGGAATTTTAGAGGAGTTTGCCGTCGTCACGGAAAGAAATGTCTTGGTTATCGGATGAGCAATCCATCGTCTCACACCTGTGTCTGTGGGTGTCCGGCGTTCGAGCACGTAAGTTGTGGTCGGTTACTGTGCCGCGAAATATCTGTAATCTGTATGTGTGAGATATCCGTATTTTTAAATAGGGTGTGCGATTGATGTAAAGCTATATACATGCCTTTACAGTCAGATATCAAATGTTGTCTAGCGTGCGACTGCATTATTCTTCCGAAACATCAATGTTGATACGTCTAGCTAGTCAGTGAAAATTATTTGGTTAATTTCCATAAGATTTCGGTTGATTTCCAGCGAGCTAGCTTTTAATATGCAAGCCGCACGGTTAAGAGCGTACCTATCAATTCAAAGAGCGAACCAAACAGATTTATGCAGCGTGCTGTGACTGAAGCAATTGTAATAAGAATTAGTTCGGTGTGCTGTTATCACGCTTTATAAATCAGGCGAGATTCTGCTTGTCAAACAACATTGTTATGTTGCGGGAGAAACCGCGTGATACTATTTTTATAGTAGAATTCCTAGAACTGCATCTACGCGATAAATTCGTACATGGCTATAATATTTGCATTCTTCGTCGGTAAAAGGGACATTAAGTTACTTGGTTGTTGACGACTTTCGTGTTAAAATCGTTCTATCTCTGCGACTGGTGTTACTATTAATAGAGAGTTTAAGCAAGCGGCGTTTTTGACAACACGGACGTCAACCGGAAGTAAACTGTCGTTGTTTTCGCGGGGTTTGAGGACATCACGTCCCTGAAGTCAAGTCACCAACCAAACCTAGGCCTCAAGTTTTGCGGTATGTGTTGATGATCAAGAACGCCTCAAGGTAAGTGTAATTTCTGGACCAAATTTTACATCTTTGGCAGTAAAACGTTTATAGATAGTGTTCTCAAATGCATATTTTACCTAATCTTTAAAATTCATGTCAACTACTTTTACCAAGGATGGATTAAAGAAGGTTTTCCCAGAAAAAAAAATCTTCTTTATTCTTTAATACAATTAAAGACAATTAAAGACAATTAAAGACGATTCTTGAGAAAACCTTTAAAATTTCAACAATTTTTTATAACTTAATTAATACGGTAATTTAACTAGTCACCAGGCTCTCTCATGAGTGTCATCAATCATCATTTAGTGAATGCACGGGTGAATGAAGCAGTATTAAGATGCTTTTTAATTTTTATTTTAATGTAATTTTGGTTAAATATTAAAAGAAGAAAGAACATAAATAAAGAAGATTAAAGACGATTTTTAGCTTCAATTAAAATCTTCTTTAATCATTAAAGAAGATTAAAGAAAAAATGTTTAAAGAAGATTTGCCATCCCTGACTTTTACGGCAGATATAGCTTCGGTTAAAACCGATGTTTTACAGTAGATGTCTTCTGTTTCTAGTTCCTCCAAAAGCATTTTCATAGATATATTTCATTTAAAAGCTGGTGTGGTTGGACGTTTTACTCGTTTAGCTGTCTTTACTGCTTGTGTAACACTTGTTAGCCAGACATTTTGAAATTAAATTGTGTTCACAAGATCATGCATTTTGTTTGAGATATCACTTTGATAAGTCAAAGGCAGTTGTGTTTTCTAAAGTTTATAGTTTATCAAACATTTTGAAGCATTTTACCCATAGAAATAATCTAGAAGAGTGTTACTAACTTCTTATTAACCGAACGCGAGGTCTTTACAGAGAAATATCGGACCGAGGTCTTTTTGGTACACACCGAGCCCGTAGGGCGAGGTTTGTACACAAAGACCGAGGTCTGATATTTCTCTATAAAGACCGAGCAAGCGAGGTTAATAAGAAGTTTATTATATGGCATTTTGAAACAACAAACCTTACATTTATACCTTGTCATGATACGTACTTTAGTCAGTTTAGTGTGACCTCGAGCGTGTGACATAAACTCCTCGTTTTCAATGTTGTTGCTTTTGTTGTCATCGCTTTCGGACTCCTAAACTCGCTTCCAGATTGCTCTCGTCCCAATCATACATAATTTAGTCCTCAGGTTGTTGAATTCACAAAATTCTTGCGGTTTTCTTTCGTTGTTTAGTTGCAAACAACATGGCTGACAATATCCGTAATCGACCGGTCGACTACGTCTCGGCCAATGAGAACACACGATTTCAACGGAAGTAACTTGTGCCACATAATAATTGATATTAAAAGCTATTTTTCTGGGCAGTTTTGTTTGCTTGGAAGCGTCGAGTCCTTTTATAGTTGAGCAAAGCAAAACGATAGCTATATAAGTTTTCAAAGTTATCTCGTTGCATAAGCTCATGCAGAAGCTGGCGGAAATTTTGGGGTTTTAGCAAATCACAGGTTAAATTCTCTTGTAAGAATCTCTGATTTTAAGATGTCCAATAACAAATGCATTTCACAATTGTCTAATCGAAATGCAGTCCGTATGATATTCTATTTTTTACATTCAAACATCCAAATGCTTGTCTGGCCTCGAGCATTTCATAAGGAAATATCAATTAGTTATAGTTTATCCTGATTCATTAAAAACTGCCTCGAGCTCTCAATAGTTTCTGAATTTTAACTTCATTTACACTTTGTTTTACTTGATATCCTAAGTTCATGCACATTCGAAATTACATTTTCTGATGGTGTTCCATAATGTAGCTTGTAATTTATTTTTTGTATATTTATCATAACAGCTAATACTACAAAGGAAAATCTGAAAGAAGTGGAAGGAAACAGCTAGAGTAAGCTATAAAAGGCTGGAATGCGTGGGTAAACAATTGAGACAACTATCAAGTCAAGCCCAAGGACTTATGTACTATGTTATGCAATTCAATATTATGGCACTACAAGTGATTTTATTTTCTGTACTCTTTAAACTGTCATATAGTCTGTATAATTAATATAATTAATCAGGATGGAGTAATTTTGTACATTTATTGTAACATAAAAATCTAGTTTGCAGGATTATACCATAGAAGGCATTCATGAAATAAACTATTTTTGACATTGTTGTACTTTTTTGGTTTTCTAATTATGCCAATGACCCCCTATATTCCACTTCTGAAACTGTTTCATATACCTCTTCATTAGCTGGGTGGAAAGAGTTTGCTTACATTCTTGTTTGCACAGATGATTATTGGTTTGTTTAAAAAGTAAAAACATCTATAGAGTATAGACGTTCTTGCCATCAAGAACGCGAGTTGCTTAACGTAAACACGCGACACCACGAACGCCGCTTCAGATCCAGTCTACGCGCGGACATCTGACATCCGTGTTGTCAAAACGCCGCTTGCTTAAGCTCTCTATTATCATTTATAGACCTGGAACGACGGGAATTCGATGAAATATTGCCGCAGGATCGCCCGAGGGATATATCATCCCGAGGGGTAATATTTCATCGAATTCCCCGAGCGAAAGCTAGGTCTATAAATGATATATTATATTTGGACTAAACGTCTCATTCTTTACTTTAACCTACGACAAATATTACGGTCACGTTTTGAGTTTTTGAATCTAGCCCGAGCCCATAGCGAAAGCTATAGTATTGACGCAGTGTGTAAAATAAGAATCTTCCATAAATTTTGCAGCGAACCTTAGACAGGCAAATTTGTGACAAGCTAGACCTTGCGGCATATGACTAGACCTTTAAGGCAAAATACTTTGCCGAATCTATTTAGTAGATCTACTTAAGACTTTTCAAGACTTTTTCTCGAGACCTCTCTGGACAATCGCGGCACAAAGGTCTTGCAAGACATTTGACAGACTATTGAAATCTTATAATTGTCAAGAAAAGGTCTAGCAAAGGTCTCCAAGATCTATCATAGTCTATTTAAAGACCTTGTAAGATCTTTCGTTTTCGTACGGGTAATAACTTTAGAACCAATAAAGCAATCAACACTATATTTGGTGACTTTTCCCAACTAAATTTATCTGGGAACATTTTCGTTACATCGACTTGCGTTGAGACAGTGTGATGTTGCCATTGTAAGTGGTAACCCAACCTCGTACCCAGGGCCATTTGTAGGGAACTGGGCCAAGATGGCGGGAACAAATGGCTGGTGGAGGCTAGGCTATCTCAGCCTCTGATTGGTCAAGAGCTTATGGCGTAAATCAAACGGTTTGATTTTGTATCTTTTTTGAAAAAATTGTATTTTGACCTTGTCGGTTGTTCCTGGGAAATTATATTTTAAACCATGCAATAATTTGGTGTAATTCGGTATAATTACTGTGTAAAGAACTGAGTTCTAGTTAACAAAATGCGCAATATACTGCGCGCATTTTGAGCTAGCCTCCACCAGGGCCATTTGTCCTCTAGGTTGAGATATTTTGATAGATTTTACGAAATTCTGAGTACTCTGTAAAATTCACTGTTTTGCAGGATTTTTGCAGGATTTTACCCATGTGGTTACAATTATTGACCATTTATGATATTTTTAATGATGATAACTCGCCTAAGACTATTTTCTCTTCATATACGACGAAAACAAGAATGGTGGATCCGAGATGGCAGATCCATGACGTCATAATGATGTCATCGCTGTTGCTAATGTCTTACTAAATAGTAAACTTCTCTTACAACTTGAGATAATACTTCAACACATGGAGCCTACAGAATTGCCTCACTAAAATCAATTAAATGACATCATTTTGATGTCATAGTACGTTACCATGGAAACTCAATGTGAAACTCATGTGAAACTTCAGTGGCCATCGGTTAAATAGTTTTCGATTTAAAGGGGGGCCTCAAAAGCCTCCCCCTGGTCCCAGAAGAAGGAAAAAGCCTGGTCTGAATTAAGGGTTACGTTTTACGAACATCCACGAATGCCTGTTACATATGTATTAATATTATACTATGATGTATTTATTGTATAATGTTTGCAATATAATTATAGGCACTGTTACCGAACTGTAGTTCCAGTGGATGTCAGTGTATTGGGTATAGTATGGTGTCCGAACTTGCAGAATGCTTCCACTGCGGGCATAGTAAGGACAGACATAGGTTACCACCAACATCGTCAGAAGTTGACTCTAGAGAAACGACCATGGATGTGTGTGTTGCAGGTATAAGCATATCGCGAAATAAGTATGATTTAGTTTCTATAAGTTACGTCTTCACCATTATGCAGTGACCCAGATTTAAATATATAATCTAATAATTTTATTTATAGGGTATGGATGGGGTGACGTCAAACGCGATGTTGTAAACAAGCGAAATCAGCACGGCGAGGAGACGGGTGGAAGCACGCAAAACATTGTTAGTTGAATAGGGCTATTCTTTTTGTTTTTGTATAAATCAGTTACTCGTACATTTTTTACTGCATGTACGTTGTTTCTTACTCTGCACTAGGGGGTATATAGGGTAGCTAGATTCCCGGGCAACACCTTAACATCTAATGACCACGCCGGTTACCTAATCCTGTTATTGTAAAGGACTATCGACTGTTTCACGCATCAAAATGACGTCAAATTTGCGTTAAATAGGCCAGAATAGCACCAAGCAGAGAATACAATTGTGTTATAAACCCCACCTTTTAAACTGATTCTAGATCCGACACTGATCTCTAGAGTTTGTTTTCTTTGCTGTTTATTCGTTTTTAACTGCATAGCCATTAATGTGCTGATGCATGATTTTCTTGTCAGGGGCGTAAAAAATCTCGAAGAGGTGCAGCGACAACAAAAGTCATTGATGTTGTAAAAATGGACAGAAAATATTTCAAGTGGAGTGGACGCATAACATATGGAGCGACAGGTGCTTACAAAAAGGTAGATACATGCTCATAATGGTGTGTATGTATATATGTATGTATGTATGTGTGTATGTATGTATGTATGTATGTATGTATGTATGTATGTATGTATGTGTGTGTGTGTGTGTGTGTGTGTGTGTGTGTGTGTGTGTGTGTGTGTGTGTGTGTGTGTGTGTATGGATGGATGGATGGATGGATGGATGGATGGATGGATGGATGGATGGATGGATGGATGGATGGATGGATGGATGGACGGATGGATGGACGGATGGACGGGCGGACCGACGGACGGACCGACGGACGGACACAGAGACAGAGAGACAGAGAGACAGAGAGACAGAGAGACAGAGAGACAGAGAGACAGAGAGACAGAGAGACAGAGAGACAGAGAGACAGAGAGACAGAGAGACAGAGAGACAGAGAGACAGAGAGACAGAGAGACAGAGAGACAGAGAGACAGAGAGACAGAGAGACAGAGAGACAGAGAGACAGAGAGACAGAGAGACAGAGAGACAGAGAGACAGAGAGACAGAGAGACAGAGAGACAGAGAGACAGAGAGACAGAGAGACAGAGAGACAGAGAGACAGAGAGACAGAGAGACAGAGAGACAGAGAGACAGAGAGACAGAGAGACAGAGAGACAGAGAGACAGAGAGACAGAGAGACAGAGAGACAGAGAGACAGAGAGACAGAGAGACAGAGAGACAGAGAGACAGAGAGACAGAGAGACAGAGAGACAGAGAGACAGAGAGACAGAGAGACAGAGAGACAGAGAGACAGAGAGACAGAGAGACAGAGAGACAGAGAGACAGAGAGACAGAGAGACAGAGAGACAGAGAGACAGAGAGACAGAGAGACAGAGAGACAGAGAGACAGAGAGACAGAGAGACAGAGAGACAGAGAGACAGAGAGACAGAGAGACAGAGAGACAGAGAGACAGAGAGACAGAGAGACAGAGAGACAGAGAGACAGAGAGACAGAGAGACAGAGAGACAGAGAGACAGAGAGACAGAGAGACAGAGAGACAGAGAGACAGAGAGACAGAGAGACAGAGAGACAGAGAGACAGAGAGACAGAGAGACAGAGAGACAGAGAGACAGAGAGACAGAGAGACAGAGAGACAGAGAGACAGAGAGACAGAGAGACAGAGAGACAGAGAGACAGAGAGACAGAGAGACAGAGAGACAGAGAGACAGAGAGACAGAGAGACAGAGAGACAGAGAGACAGAGAGACAGAGAGACAGAGAGACAGAGAGACAGAGAGACAGAGAGACAGAGAGACAGAGAGACAGAGAGACAGAGAGACAGAGAGACAGAGAGACAGAGAGACAGAGAGACAGAGAGACAGAGAGACAGAGAGACAGAGAGACAGAGAGACAGAGAGACAGAGAGACAGAGAGACAGAGAGACAGAGAGACAGAGAGACAGAGAGACAGAGAGACAGAGAGACAGATAGATAGCTAGATAGACAGCACGGGTGGCGTGTGCTGTTAGGGCGCTGCCTCAGTGCCTCTCACCGCTGTAGTTAAGCCTACTTGGACGGGGTTAGTACTTGGATGGGTGACCGTCTGGGAATAACTCCATTCTCGAACTTGAATTTCATGTGAGTAGAGTTTAGTTGGTCTCTCCTCTGCTTCGAGGGTTTTTCGCAGGGTTTTGCGGTTTTCCTCCCTCCGTAAAATCAACACTTAGGTCTTAGCTTATGTCGTGCACTTTAACATGAGCCTCTGGCTCATACTCATATGTAGACAGATAGACAGATAGACGGATAGACGGATAGACGGATAGACGGATTATGTTTTCGTTTATTAGGCACGGGCAATGTTGAACCAGTGCACATGAATGAGATAGAGGCATGAGTTAAACACCGAACTGTTCGTCTATTACATGTTTCAGTTGGTTTGCATTAAGTTTGACGCATGAAACTAGCTAGTTCTCAGCTCTAGCTCAGGATCACACGTTACATTACAGTACAAAAATATACCGCAATACTGATTAACAACTAACTGACTAATCACTTTACGTATTGTTATGAAAATGGTTATCTCTGTATAAATTATTTAAAGAAGGTACATTGATGCAACACGCTGGTGAGGTATATATATATATATATATATATATATATATATATATATATATATATATATATATATATATATATATATATATATATATATATAGATATATATATAGATATATATATAGATAGATATATATATAGATAGATATATATATAGATAGATAGATATATAGATAGATATATATATATATATATATATATATATATATATATATATATATATATATATATATATATATATATATATAGATATATATATATATATATATATATATATATATATATATATATATATATATATATATATATATATATATATATATCTATATATATATCTATCTATATATATATATATATATATATATATATATATATATATATATAAGGATCTTTATTCGGGGTATAATGATATACAGGTTATTGGACGGTCGCTAAAGGTAAAGCAGTCTAACAGTAAAAGTTCAGGGAACTCTTCTGGCTCTTGCATGCATGGTTCTCTTCGTGGACTAATATTGCTTGGCTTATTTAACCATTCTTACCCATCAAACACTGTGCTATAAACTATAGGTTGTACTCAAGTTATATTAGACTAGTAGTAACTACATATTAATGATGCTAACAATATTAATGATATAAATATATGTAAAGCTCAGCCTAAAAACACTATTGCTAAACATGCCCATTCAAATTTGTTGGTAAAGCTAAAAGAGAATATTAAACTGATAAGAAACTGACAGGGGTTACAAAACAAAATGAATAATAGGTTATCAAAAGTGTTGAAAATAAGATAAACTACATAAGACTTTGGCGCCGTTCACATCCTAATTATATCCTAAGTGGCTTGTTACAAACCATAATGAAATGAAATGAAAATGAAATGAAATGAAAATTTACTCACAATTATTTTTACATGATATTTATATACAGTTAATTTGTTGGGTTTTTTTTATGTATATATTTTTTTGTAGTTAAAGTGTCTAGTGGCAAAGCTAACCGTTAGGTTTTCTAGTTAGCCACTAGAATATAGGTCAATAGTCCACAAATAAAGTATGTTGCATAAAGTTTGATTTGGTTGCATTATAGGTTGTAGTCAACAGTGATATGACATTAACGAATCTTCAAGAAGGATGTGTTAAAGCATTCTTAGGAAATGTGGAAGATATGGAAAAGGTGATGGAATCGTACGTTATCGCTGTTATTGATGGAAAATCAAAAATCACGTGTGACGAGGAGATCAACCGAAAACGTCGGACTTTTGGGTTCTACTGGAAGAAAAAGGTATGCATTGTTGTTTTCGAAGTTTCATTTGCATGCATTGTGTTTTAGTTCATTTAGGTTTATAATGAAGTTAGATAATATGAGACACCTTCACATTTTTAGTAATATTTAAAACACGAGCAGTAGTGTTTTATCAGATATAAAACACGAGGCGATAGCCACGTACTCCGAATGAGTAGCCTCAAAAACGCCGACCCGTTTCATTAGTTTATTGGTAGTGATTTTGAAAATCAAGCCGCGAGATATTCAAATTTAAAGTCAGTAATATGTGAATCAGGAGGATTTTTTATCATGTCCTGATTTCTTTTCTCTTTTCTTCATGTATATCAATGAGTTTTTGAATGGGTATTGTCAAACCATTAATAATTCAAGAGAAAACTGCTTCGGGGTTAAGATAATATGTTGCCTCAAAGCGAGGGCTTGGTGGTGAGAACAAAAGCGTGACGTAAACCCGCATACGGCTCCTTGAATTATGTCAACTGCAGGCTTCATGCACTAATTTACAATATCAAAAAGGATAGCATATTTTTGTTTCCGTTTCGTTCAAAACATGCACTATATTTCGAAAAATATCTTTAAAAAATTACTGAAATGACACTGACAATAATAAAAACAGCCGTCTGTTGCGTACTGCATGATTGTTGATTTGTCATATTAAACTGTTTTTAGTATTCGTTCAGGTAGGATTATTGTAAAATGTAAAGCCCTCGTCATTTTTGTTATTGTGGAATACACAATCTAATAATCGCACAGTTGTTGTACAGGCAGTGTCGGTTTGAATGTGATATTCAAATCATACTCGTGCCATACTTGTTTGTAAATGTGTGTCTGAGTAGGGACCTTAAGATGCTAGGACGACGACGGCAGTTAAAAACCAATTCAAATTTTAGCATTAAAAAGAAGTCAAGGTTAACTGACTACTGTATTCAGTACTTGAAGCTTGTTTTATAATTTTCAAAGTGTTAAAACGGTTGTAGTGTCTGTGTTAAGGCAATCTCAGACAACAGTTCTCATCACACCAAGAGTCAACGTCGTCCTGAAGACGTGAAAATGGTCTGAGTGGCGTTGTATACAGAGCGAGGACGGTGTTCAGATTACTCTTGGGACTAGAAATTATTCAGTATCTTTGTTTTGCAAGAAGAATGCTTTTGTTTGAAGGACGTCGTCCTCGAAGTTGTCGTCGTCGATCTTAAGGTCCCTATTATCTAGCTCACTTTCCATCAATATTTTTTTACTTTATATATGCATTTTCGTTATACTCATAAGAAAAGTAAAAATAGTGACGACTCCTTAGATTCTGTTGTGGATACCTCTCATGAAGGTTCGACAACTCGTAGTAACAGTTTGCAGGTAGGCATAATGCAGCCATGCTGCATGCAGACTTACTGCATAAATAAAACTTATGTACTGCTTTTCAATATACATTGCTGCCGTGTTGTGCAGTTGTTTTACATTTGAATTTTCTTTAGAAAAGTGAAGTACACGAAATCTCAGAATCCAGGAAAAGTGAACTCCCCGCAATTTCAAATTCGTGGAGAAGTGAACAAGTCGAAGTTAAAGAAAAGTAACTACGAATTATTTAACTATCATCTATGCAAAGACCAAATTATATTTCAACGCAGGCTATTTTGTGAAATACAAACTGATTGTCAATACGTCTTTAACCTGATTTGAGTTCAAGCGAAAACGACGATATGGATTGCATGGGCTTTAATTTTAACACAATTTGTGTTAGTTATCAGACTAATTGAACAGGAAATATGCACACTGTTGCATCCGATAGCAACTAGAGACGCGCTCATTTCAATAATAGGTGTTTGTAGACGTTCTGAATTAAATCGTCTAAAGCAAGAAACAACAAAGGAATGTTTTGTCTTTCCTTTCACGATACCGCCAACTTGCATTTCGTTATTCGTCTTGCAGATTATTGGATGGAGTTATATATGGTTGTTAATCGGTGTCACGCCTCACGGTATTGCTGTTTCAGCGACATTTGTGGCATAATATTCACGTCTGACTTGTCTTAGGGGGTGTTCATATGATCGCATCACACTTATTTCCCTATTAAAATTTAGTTGTGTTTCTATGAGAAACCGGGCTGGTTTCTCAGCGTGCATGTGCCGAGATCCCGGCAGGCAGGATGAAATTTGCCCATAGTATAACACATCGTCCCGTTTACCAGGATGAAGTCATTATGGACAAAAAGTTAGTTATTTTTGATGGGATTTAAGGATAGTTGAAGGTTTTATTGTTTTTTGGAATATCAATTTCAATTGTATAATAAAAGGATTGACTTTGAAGCAAACAGACCTGTGCAATACGACAAAATTTTGATCTTTGATGTAATATATCATGCACAAGGAGGAGTGTTTCATCAGGATATCCAAACACCGAGACGTTTGTTGAAAACCGAGGCGAAGCCGAGGTTTTTGAACAAACTTCGAGGTGTTTGGATTTCCTGATGAAACACTCCTCCGAGTGTATGCATAGTCAATCGAGAAATGGTCTGGAAACTCGGCAAACTTCAAAGCGCTTATAATGAGCTGTGATTTTATGTTGAACCGTACCTTACACCGTGCACATCCTTTGTTTTAGGTTTATTAATATTTAAATAGCACGGTTGAGTGATTGAACTGAACTGAAACGTTGCTATTGGACAATTCGTTCACTACACTAAAATACAATGTGTTCAGTGCCCGTGCACCGTGCACAGAAATGCATAAAGGCGAACAAAAAGATAGACCAAAGACTTTAGCTGAGTTTCCAGACCATATCTCGATTGACTATGGTGTATGATATAGCATCTCAATGAAAGTTTGCTTAATTTATGTATAATTTCTTCCTCCAATATCCAAACCACAGTCACAGTCACAGACACAGACACAGACACGGTACTGATTTCAATTCCTTTGTGTTCTCTTCGTGAATTATTAATGAGTTTGAGATGGCTGGTGTCTTGTCACGGTCGTCACAGACAAGCTAATTTTATTAATGATTTCTTCTCGCTTGGCGGGATGAAAACTACCATATATGAACACAAGACAGACTTCGTCTCGCTTACCGGGTCAGCCCACTCGCTGGGATCATATGAACGCCCCCTTAGAAAATCGAAAATTTACTATGGTAATGGAAATGTATGCTGAACAATTCGTATCCCTATACTTCTACTATTTTCTTTTAGTTTCAAACGCCTTTTTGGAAGAAACCTGCATGGATTCGATTTTTGTATGGATTTTTATCAGTCTAATAAATGGCATTTTTATTTTTCAAACAATGCATATAGGTTCAATTTTACCATCGAAGGAACTGAACGAAGTACTTTAGGTATTAATTTTTTAATATTATATTTATTTGAATATAATATTTTGAATTGTGAACGAATTTTAACGGATATTTGTTGCTGCAAGCTGTTCCGGGTTAAATATATTTGTTAGAACAGTGTCTCGTGCATCTGTCTGCGCCATTGCATTTACGTTACTTTATTTTCTATTTTACCGATAGGATCTGCAAAACTTATCTTTGAACGGTCTGTCGATTCAAGGTATTCTGACGAGAAGAGCACTTTGTCCTGTGATTGCAGATCACAATGTTTTTCCAGCGAACGGCGAGACAAAATTGAAAAGGAATTTGGCACTGATTATGCTGTTGCACCTCCAGACTATGACCCTTCAGAATGGGGATGGGAACTTACTGGTTTCAGTTTAGGTACGTGACACGGTCGTCACGTTAGTGCTTTCACCTTTTTTTTTTTTATTTACGTATAATTACGGAAGAATAAATTTCATAAATTTAATAGGATTTCGTTAAACCTTTTCTTTTGCACACGTACTAAAGCGTTTAAAGTAGGTACTTCATCTGTTCATAATAATTAATTGGTAATTATTTGCAGGCTTTTCATCAGGTATTTGATATCCATTTAGTCCATTGGAAATCCATAGTATCATCGCTTGCAAAATTCGTTTAACCAACGTATGTATATAGATCGGTCCCACGGTATATATAGCATGCAAGATTTATGGCGGCAAGTTCATTTTACTATACTTTTTGGCGTTTGTAGAACACAATATGTATGGACTGTGCGGACACTAAAATTGGAAAAAAAGTTAGCTGTTACCTACTAAAACTTGTAAAATATTCGACCATAATTCGAATTCGAATATAACCATATTCGAAACAGACGCCCGTCTCGAAACAATGAAGATTCAAGAGAAAATTTTGTAGCAAGTCTACTCATGCATATCTGAACTTATTTAGGTTCCCAAAGGATTACAGTAAAACAGACAGCCATTATCTTTTATGCATTGCTATTCCGTTGATTGTGTCCATTATATGACGTTTGAAATAATTATTTTCTTTAGTGAAAGGTGAAGATGAAAATTACTTGATTGAAAGAGATCGGAACTCGCTGGACAACGCGTTTGGCATCAAACTGTGTGCAGCCACGCCAGGAGAAGGTATGGGTCAATTCAGAAAAAAATAGTGAAGGAAATTAGGCCATGGCCCATGCCATGATTAACGCGTTCTTCAGTTATATATTTCCCATCTATATCATATTATAAACCGGACATGCATGCAAGTGTTATTGGGTAAGGGGATGTGACACTCCAACTATTCAGAATAATGGTCGGTATTCTGTAGGGAAAACGTGACTTGTCGGTAAATTGATTGGGGATAGGTTGGCAAATTTATTTTAAGATTGAGTTGGTCTGTAAATGTAGGAGCTAGGCTACTATATAGATGCACCACCCACGTGCACCTTACTCAAAATGGTCACTGCATGTAGGCCATTAACACACAAAAAAATAAGTGAGTGTAATTGAGTGTAATAACTAGGCATAGACTGTTTCGGCATTTATTGTTCACCAATCTTAGCCGATTTAATTATGTCTGGTAACTTTATGTAATGTTTAATAAAAGAGCAGTAGTGCTTTATCGGATATAAAACACGAGGCGGAAGCCAAGGTTTTAGACCCGATAAAGCACGTACTTCGAGTTTATTGAACGGCTTAAAAAGCGAACTATTTCGTAAGTTCATTTGCCTAAAAAGTTTGGAGATTGACCTAGTGTGAACCGTAAAATTCAGCCAGAGATTTATCGAAAACGGCGGTCGTGTTTTATCACATATAAAGACAGTATCATTAATCATGGATTTTTTTTGTTTTCCCTTCATGAATTATTAATGATTTTTAAAAATATCACATGAACCGAAAAGCGAAATTTGATTCGATTCTCTGCAGAAAGTGGTTTAATCGCACATGGACCAGATCATGCTGCTGGTGTCGATGGGGACGACTGCCTGGTGCTCGCTTGTTTTTCCTATTATCATTGCACAATGGTCGTTGGATATTCCTGGTTCGTAAACGGGAGACCTGTCAAAGAGGGAAGAAAGGCGTCTCTCATGTTTGTAAACCAGCCTGGACAGTACCAGTGTGTGGTAAAAGTAAACGACCGCGTTGAGAAATCTGCAGTAATCAATGTTGTTGAAAATAATCCAGACTCCAATGAACTAATGCCCCCAAAACAATTGGATATGAGAAATCAAGAGGAAAACGGTAGGAAAACATTTGGGAGTAGAAAATATCATTGTAACTGTATCATAAGAAACGTATTTTATTAGGGACAAAAACAATATTAGAATAAATAGAATTAATTTACCGTCGAAACCGAGTGGCATGGCATGCTGTAGTCTACCAGATAAAATTCCCATCCTTTGCCGCAAATTTTGAATCAATTAAGTGCCAGTAACATCGCTCACTTCAGTTTTTAATGACAAATAATGCACTCACTCCAAAACGATATCGTCATAAGTAAATATATATATATATATATATAAGTGAGTTTTGGTTCACGAAATGTTAGAGTGCTCAATACCATATAGATAGAGCAAAATGTAAAGCATAAAGTGTGGTTACCTTAAAGTCTTCGCTACCAGAGGTTTCACCCTAAACGGGATACGGGATCATCATGCAGGCGATCTGATGATCCCGTTTAGGGTGAAACCTCTGGTAGCGAAGACTTTAAGGTAACCACACTTCATGCTTTTATATATATATATATATATATATATATATATATATATATATATATATATATAGTTTCGCTGAATAATTTCGACGTTTATCAAGGGAAAGTACACAAAAGACAAACGGTAAGAAAGACTTACCAAAATATTTGGCCTGGCTCCGTAATTTCACTTCAAACAAGTACAGTAAAAATATATAAAAATACGCTTAATGTCTGCTCCAGGGAAACAGTTAGTTTTGTTTTCCAGAGTCTTGATATTTCCCGATATGAAGTCGAGGGAAACATCGAGACTCGAGGGAAAACAAAAATTTAGGAGCAGACATTAAGTGTTTTGTTATATAGTTTGAGTTTCGCTGAATAATTTGACGTTTATCAAGGAAACCCAAAGATATACGGTAAGAACCAATTACAGCGCTGAAAAAGTTCTGCAGATTAAGTAAGGCTGCAGAACCAATTCAGCCTGACAAATATATGAAGCGAAAAAATACTAAAACTCAGAGTACACAGCTAGCTACAGAGCATATGCTTTAAGCGTCCTTGGAAACAGACGTTATAGTGAATAATCAATGCCAGAAAAATGGTACCATTATAGTACCAACACTACAAGACATTGTATGCTGCTGGATATACTAATTCACTCTTTTTTAACCAGATGCATGTATTCCATACTAGGAACCCTCGAAGCACAGGAGAGATCAACTACAACTCTACTCACATGAATTCAAGCCCGACATTTAACGGGGTCATTCCCAAGCGGGCACCCATCCAAGTACTAACCCCGTCTAACCGGGCTTAACTTTTTGGTGAGAGGCATCGCGCTAATAGCTCACACCACCCGTGCTCTAATAATAATAATAATAATAATAATAATAATAATAATAATAATAATAATATCATTATCATTATCATTAACTGAAGTCATTACATTATGTACTTATTCATGAACAGTTTATAAAATTGATCCAAGCAAGATCAAGAAAGGAGAAGTTGTTGGCCAGGGCCAATTTGGGACTGTTTACAAAGGTGAATGGAGAGGCACAGAAATCGCAATAAAGTCGATAACTCTTCCTCCGGAAAGGCAAAATGAATCATATGAAGATATTAAAGAATTGCAAATATGCAGGTGAGAGCATACCTTGTATACAGTTGTATTACTTGCGTACTATCGTTCATAGCTAGCTTATGGAACAACTACGGCATGGGATATATAGCACGTTACAAAATTAAACCGTATTATTATAATACAAATCCTGCATTTTGATTGTCTGAGCTACTGTCCAGTGGTAGATAAGTGATAGCGAACAGAGTCGAGTTAATTATAATAATCGAATAATATTTAATATGGGAATAATATTTAATCTGACAAGTTGGTAGTCCCAGTTAGATAACTTATAATAGAATAACAGAATAATAGAATTTTCAACTGTGGCTCGTTGTCTAATTGTTAAA
This sequence comes from Corallium rubrum, assembly GCA_964035015.1. Classification (NCBI taxonomy): domain Eukaryota; kingdom Metazoa; phylum Cnidaria; class Anthozoa; order Scleralcyonacea; family Coralliidae; genus Corallium; species Corallium rubrum. The sequence continues at coordinate 70,477,539 of OZ035997.1, forward strand.
CAACTATACCATTTCCTACCAATATAAGTCGGAGTTGGAATGATAGTTAACGTTATGGAGTTCCAAGTCGACCATTAATCCGTAGTGAACTCGAATTGAATCTGAGTTTCTCCAATAGAACGTATGTCCGATAGTATGGTCGTCCATATGTTTCAATATTCGCTAAGTTCAATTCGCTGTCGCTAAATCATATTCGCTTTCGCTAGAATCCCATTCGCTGTCCCTAAATTAAATGCACTGTCGCCAAAGCATATTCGCTGTCGCTAATTTTCATTCGCTATCGCTAAATTAAATACACTGTCGCCAATGCATATACGCTGTCGCTAATTTTCATTCGCTGTCGCTAAATTAAATGCACTGTCGCCAAACTGCATGTTCGCTGTCGCTAAATTTCATTCGCTATCGCTAAATTAAATAACTATGGTTAAACGCACTGTCGATAAAGCATACTTCGTACGCCATGTGCCGTTGAATTCTTCATTCAATGCGCCAAAAAATTAACGGCAGGCCCGTCCCCCACGGGAAAATTTGTCTAACTCGATCCCAGGCCGTTTACCTGAAAAACTGTCCAAAGATGGCGATCCGAGAGTTAAATTCGCTCTTGCTTTTGTTATTATGTATACGAAGTGTGGCAGTCCCTCGCGCATCTTTATTTGTCGCCATACTACGCCATCCTGGCAAGTTCCCCCGGCAGTTTTAACCTTCTTTTGAAGGTCCCAACTGCCGGGGAAACTTGTCAGGATTGCGTAGGATGGCGTAGATATGCCAGCATATCCTCATACCTAGAATTACCAATAATCAGTAAGTGCGAAATGCCTAGAATTACCAATAATCGTTAATTTTAAAAACTAATTGCCAACCCCCACACCCCAACCCTAACCCTTACCTCTAAACCTTTCCCTAAACCTAACCACAACCCCCCGGCAACCCTAACCCTAACCCTAACCCTAACCCTAACCCACAACCCCCCGGTGGCCCTAAACCTAACCACAACCCTTCGGGAAAAACAAATTTTCCCGTGGGGGACCGGCCTGTCGTTAATTTTTTGGCGCATTGAATGTCTTGAATGAAGACAGTTCAACGGCACATAGTGTACGAAGTATGCTTTATTTGTGATTTAGATGCATGTTAAAACGGGAAGTGCAGCAGCATGTTAAGTAATAAAGAACAATACAGAAAAGCAGTGCTTTTATTCTTTTACTTAACATGCATCTAAATCATGGGTCGGCGACCATCCGCGACATATGAGAACCAGGCTTTGGCGACAGTGCATTTAATCATAGCGAATGAAATTTAGCGACAGCGAATGTGCTTTGGCGACAGTGCATTTAATTTAGCGACAGCGAATATGCAGTTTGACGACAGTGCTTTAATTTAGCGACAGCGAATGAAAATTAGCGACAGCGTATATGCATTTAATTTGGCGATAGCGAATGAAAATTAGCGACAGCGAATATGCATTTAATTCAGTGGTGATAGCGAATGAAAATTAGCGACAGCGAATATGCTTTGGGGACAGTGTATTTAATTTAGCGATAGCGAATGAAAATTAGCGACAGCGAATATGCTTTGGCGACAGTGCCTTTAATTTAGGGACAGCGAATGGGATTCTAGCGAAAGCGAATATGATTTAGCGACAGCGAATTGAACTTAGCGAATATTGAAACATATGGACGACCATACGATAGCACTTAAATTGCAGGCCGTTGCCCAAGTTTTCGGTGAAACGTTTTCGCTGATAAAAGGTGCATTACATATAACGACCTATAAACAGAAAACGAGAGCGCCAGCTGTCATACATGTCCCCAGACATGTACCCATATGATTGTGTATCTATTAAAGTGTACTTCACAATTAACAGGAAAATACGACATCCAAATTTATTACTCCTGATGGGATATTGCAGAAAGGATGACGATCTCTGGTTAATCTCTCCTTACATCAGAGGTTCGAATTTAGAGAAACTCATATTTTCTAAACCACCGCCGTTTCAGGTAATATGTGTACATATATATTTATACAGGCAGTTTTGGGCAGATATACCTGGAAATAAGCCCCAGTGAACAATACGCAACAAAAAATGTGAAACGAATCTTTTTGGCAGGGTTTTTTTTATTAAATGCTTTGACCGATAATACGGTCGGGTATTTTAGCCGAGTTTCGCATGTACTTTAAAATGCGATAAACGAGTAAAATGCCCTGGCGTATTATCGATGAAACCATTTAAACTAAGTTAAAACCCATCTACCATTTTGGTTTTGATTTGTCATATTCAGGCGGATTTTACCTCTTCAAAACCGGTTAAACCGGTATAGACGCAGGCAAGTGTGCAATTTGACTCCGGATTTGCAGCGTTCCATTGCCTAAATATGGTAAAATGACGTCATTGTCATATAATAAATGCGCTTATTCTGACCCCTTGATCGAAAATTTACCCGCGCATTTATTCCAAGTACAGGCGATGTAACCAATGTAACCAACAAATTAAATCTACTCGCGTGAGTTTCAGGAAGTAACACATCCGAATAAAATCCCGTCCGAACGGAAATTAAATGTAACTTTCTATTACGTCCGCTTTGCCTGCGCAGGCAGAGCGTTCCGCTTTGAAAGCTGAAAATTTTCAACTTCCAGAGCGGACGAAACAATGCACGCTCTGCCACCTAACCGTACCTCCGTAACTAGTTGCAGTACGTATCGCCGCTGAAAACATACAAGCCAACAATACCGTAAAGTATGGACCGAATTTATTCCCTCCATTTATGGCTCAACTCTCGAATCTATCATAAATGTAATGAGCCGAAGGGGAAACTTAAAAACTCGGTCCTTAGTTGACGGTACGATCCTCAAATGGGTTAGTAAGAGGTATATTATACATATATACTTATATCACGATTGAGTCGGTTTTCTTTGATGTACCGCGGTGTATATGCAGGTTATATCCCGTGCATAAATAATTGGATAAAACTTGTCGACAAAACTCGAAAAATCCTGATCGAAACTCTTCGAAATTGACGAAACCTTGTTCGAAAACCTCCTCAATCGTGATATAAGTCGGTTATATACCTCGAACCTGGGATTATAAGTCATATATTGACCCTCGGGACCTTCGGCCCCTCGGGTCAATATATGACTTATATCCCGCGTTCTCGGTATATATAACCTATACATATACATATTCCAGATTTCAGATGATGCTAAGCCGTACATTCTCTATCAAGTTGCAAGCGGATGTCATTACCTCCATGACGAAGAGATCGTTCACCAAGATCTAAAACCCGCAAATATCTTGGTAAGTAAGAAAAGCGCGCTAGTGCTATACGACAAAGTGAACAGGTTATGTTATAGAGATAAAACTATGGACCTAACGGGTTTTCTCGATGGCTTCATGATTTAATAACGTCCCTTGTACATTGAGAACATTATGCCTATAGCTATGCTCTTTATCGAATCAACCACAGATATGCATGCATGCCGTACAGCAATATTAGAACAATAACTTTCAACTCAACCTTCCTTTGTTTAAATCCGTTATGTTTAACTATTATTTCTCATCTTTGGAAACTACTTATGACTGTGAAAACCCTCGTACATTTAAAACAATCTGTTTAAAATGTAACTGTTCCCGTAGCCTTAGGTACCCTATTTCTTGTTGTTATTAACATATTTAGTTTAGTTAGTATTTTGCTGATTTATTAATTGTAGCTAAGATTTGACTTTGTAGTTAGTATATCTATTTACTAGTTTATTTAGTTTAGTTTAGTTTTGGGCCCGCAGTAATTGGCTTATTGCTGTTGCGGTGACCATGCCGTTATATTTTGAATTCATTTTGTAATGCATGTATATATATATACTATAACACTATAATGGCGAATCTAATAAAAAAAACAAAAAAACAAAAAAACAATGCATGTTAATTTTGTCCAATATTTTATTTCTAGGTTGAAAAAAGAACATACCATGCCGTTATATGTGATTTTGGGGTCAGTGCATTCACTGCAACGGCTATTACGAGGAATGCAGCCAATGCTGGGACGATGATGTACCAGCACAAGGAGTCCATCATGGGAAAGAGAGCAGAACCATACATGGATGTGTATGCAATTGGATGCATAATCCTAGAAATGTATACGTCTAGGCGTGTGTGGAATGACATCACCAATCCCGCACAACTTATTGGGAAAGTCATTTCAAATGAGTATCCGTACACTGGTGATCTGGAACAACATGCTGATGTTAAAGAAATAGTTGACGGTTGCTTCAAAGAACCGACAGAACGGTTGTCCATGGGAGACCTTCTTAAACGTCTCAATGCAATGGTCGACAGAGAAAAATATTAGTTTTCAGACTTTTGTTCTGGCCTTCAATTTCTACAAGGTGTACTATACGTCCAATGCGGATCAGTTAAAGAAGTTGAAACCTATATAAATAGAGGGTTACTGAATTATTATTTAGGTGTAATTAAGGGATGAATTGTTATTTTAATATGAGGTAGAAAATGATAAAGTTTTTTACCTCAAAACAAAAACTTGTAATAGTTCGGCAGTCATAAAATCAGCATTGCATGTCGTCACATGGAGTGTCACATGCACACGCCGATTTATCTCCAACTGCCATTGCGACACAAATCGGCTTGTGTAGCTGGCCATGGCATTAAGTTAAATGGCTGGTGCCTGTTCGATATGAAATATTTGCAGGTAAGCTTTGGCATACTGCACACTAGAATGTACCTGATTGCCTGCAGAAATTAACCAGATGGACGTATATATCTTTCATCTGTACAGCACTTAACGAGTTGAGTGCAACACCAGATCTATGTATCTCTTCATCAAGAATATTCCTAAAGTTTGCCGATATGTAGTCGGGGATAAGGCGGTGTAGGTAGTGTCTTTCGGCCAGAGGAAGGAGATCTTCATCGCCCAGGGCGAAGCCTTGTTGCGAGAACCCTGCAAACATGTATCAGTAGTAGCTATTTCTTACGTCATATAATGGGAAACTAACCACTTTCAGTTAGGGGCTGTTCATGTGGACGAAATTTGTCCCTGGGTGAAGGGTCACCCTACCACCCGAGCTACCGCCTGGGTGAGCCGACTTTGCATTCATTTTATCATTAGGGACTTTAAGAAAACACAGTAGGGACCTTAAGATCTACGACGGCAACTTCAACGATCGCGTCCTCTAAATAAAAGAATTCTAGTTGTGAAACAAAGTGAATGAATAATTTGTAATCCCAAGGGTAATCCCAACACCGTCCTCGTTCAGTTTATACAACGCCACTTAGAGGATTTTCACGTCTTCAGGACGACGTCAACGGGCAAAAGATGCCAGAACTGTCCCTTGCCATTGACTTGAATACTAACACTACAATAATTTTAGCAGTACTGGGACGTTTTAAAAATCATTTAAACTGACTTTAGATATCAGATATAATAGTCAGTTAACCGTGACGTTTTTCACGTTTGTTGCTTTTTAAGCGCCGTCGTCGTCGTAGCATCTTAAGGTCCCTAATGACTACGACTACGGCAACGTGTTTGCACAATGTTGTTTCAATATATGACATGTCATATACAAAGAACTTTTGTAAATGACATGCAGTCCCAAGAGTAACTTTACGCCGTTGTGACTCTGTTGACAACGTAGAAAAAGCATTTTTACGTTGTAAAGACAACCGCGAAACCTGACAGGAGCCTTGGAGAAGCTTGACATTACTCTCGCGACTACCATAGATTGAACAAGTGTTTTTCCTCAAGAATTTAAGAACAAAACGAGTCCGTATGATTATGTATCTTGAAATTTGAATGTATAAATACACCACAATTTAATACCACTGTTAAACTTTCTATGCCGTAGCCGTTGTCTGAATCTTAAAGTCCTTTTATTTTGCCTGCATGAGCAATGTCACACCTGCCTTGGGTGCAGGTAGGGTCATCATGCGATAGGCTTCTTACCGAGGAAGGGGGGGGGGGAGAGTTTTTCTCATGTAAACACTTTGACTCGCCTATACCCGATACAACTTTGTGGGACTTTCAACGTGATTGGTTAAATGTTGGTTTGCGCTTGGAGACAATCGAAGGTCACCCTGTTAGAATGGACAAAATTTTCTTCATACAAATAATTATAACGCACCACAGAGTTGTCTCGGTAGCTAGGGTGACCCTCCTACCTGGAACAAATTTACATCCATGTATAAATAGCCCCTTCGTGAAGTAGTACGTGTTTTCAACATCGTCACAACAAACGAAAGATAGCTCTGCAATTAAGATTGTCCGATCGTGTCTGCTATAATACTACTGCTACTACTACATGCATAAACTGTTGGGTATCTTTAAATACATTTTAACGTGACTTTGTCGCTATACCTTGTCGTTCAGGGAAAAGAAAATTGTCTTCTGGAATTCCAGGTGGACACAGTCTATCCTTTTGCTTACGAATGTTATACGCGTTGTATTCTTGCATGAATTCTGTTAGTTCTTTTTGTAAGACCGGCATAAATATGTAATAAAGGCATCCTCTGAAAAACAAATTTATAAATCAGTCAAGTTTTCGCATTTTAGTGATATATACATCCATACAGCAAGTCCATGATGCAAGATTCTCAGTGACACACAATGTTTAAATACTGAAACTTTCCGTGAAATCTTCATATTCGTTCGACGTTTCTCTTTAAAACTAAAGGTTATAATTATGATAGCCCAGCAAATAGCTTTGAGTAAAGGCATATTAGACATAATATTTTTAAAGAAAATTTTAATACTAACGTTTCGTTACGACATCTAACATCATCAGAGTGATAATATTTACAAAGTAAGATCGGCTTAAGTAGCAAAACTGTTACATAGATAGAAGATGATGAGGTGTGCGAAAGGAATGTGTTAATGAGAATTGTTAATGAGGAAAACCTAGGCGTGAGTCGAGGTGAGATGTCGAGAAAGTGGGAATTTCTCAATAAAATTTCCGCGCCATCACCTCTAATTGTTAATACAGCTCCAAAATTCTTACTCACTTTCGTTTTACCTTACACTGGAAATCATAGCCTTCAAATTCGTCAACAGGTTTCTAAACTAATTTCGTCAGCTTTTCCACATATCAGTTCCGCTTCGCGTTGTCTTTCGGCCCATCTGCCGCCTATACAACTTTACACTTTAAACTGAGATCTCATGTAGTTTATAAATTTACGTGCCGACGCTGCTAGGCGTCGTATATAGGCGAAACTTGCCGTCTTACACACGAGAATCTCGGACCATATGGGTATTTCGGCCTACACAGGAAAGCCTTTCTCACACACACAATTATCTACAGCGAACTCTATATAACTCTTCTTCCGGATAACAAGAATCCTATGATGGCGTGAACGGATTATCCCAGAGTCTCTCTTTAACTTTAACTTTACTTTAATCAATTTCAATACATTACATTGTTTAAATAATCTAATGTATTAGAGGTAAACCTAAAACAGAATTCAAGATTCCCTACTATAGGTCACCCAAGATACAATTATATACAATACAGTATACGATTATAAAAACCTAATAATTATAATACATTACAATGAACAGCTGACAGTAAATTTATTATAATAGTAAGAAAATAAATTCTTACGAAAAATAGATAAAGAATTAGACTCTTTGATATTCAGAGATAAATTGTTCCATAAATAACAAATACGAACAAAATAAGAATTTTTATAAGCCTCTGTCCTACTAAAAGGAACATTGAGTGTAAGGTAATCAACGTTACGAAGAGGTTTATCACATGAGCGGAACGAAACATAATTTAAAATGTTTACAGAACATATGTTCTTAAAACATTTAAAGAAAAAAAGTAAATCAGTTATTTCTCTACGATATTGTAACGGTAATAAATTCAGCTTTTGCAAGCGCTCATGTTCAGACAAATCTTTACCCAGAATTAATCTAGTAGCTCTACGCTGGATTTGTTCTAATTTAACAATATTTCTCTTAGTGTATGGAGACCATACCACACTAGCATAATCCAAACGGGATCTAACCCGGCCAAGTTATATAAAGCAATTTCTTAGTTTTGACGTCCGGTATTTCTTTACATGTTCGATAAAGTAAATTGAGCATTTTTTGAGCTTTAGAAGTTACGTGGTCTACATGACTATTCCAACTAAGGTTATGAGTAACCAAAACACCAAGATCTTTCTCCACATCTACACGCTCTAACTTAGTTCCTCCGAGAAAATAATCTCTATCAAATACAGATTTAATACGAGCAACCCTCAAAACCTTACACTTCGAGATATTAAACTCCATTCCCCATGTAGAGGACCACTTTAATAACTCATTCAAATCGTTCTGTAACTTATCTCCATCCTCCTGACCAAGGACTAATCGAAAACACTTAGAGTCATCAGCGAATAGGGGTAACGATGTTGCCTTAGATATTACGTTTGGCATGTCGTTAATGAAAATTAAAAAAAGAATCGGTCCCAAGATTGACCCTTGAGGTACCCCAGATGTTACTGGAAGAAAATCAGACTCTACATTATTTATAACAACCCTGTGTCTTCTGCCAGTTAGGTAAGATCTAAACCAAGACAACAATGAACCTCTAATACCAAAACATTCAAGCTTATACAACAACTTTTCGTGTGGAACCCGATCAAAGGCCTTAGAAAAATCAAGATAAATGACATCAACCTGTTGTCTCATCTCAAGAGCCTTAGCAAACTGATGAACAACTTGAGATAATTGAGACACAGTTGATTTACCTGGCAGAAAACCGTGTTGCCATTGCGTAAGATAAGGAAATATAAAATCAAAAAACTCATTGTAAACTAACCTCTCCAGTATTTTAGATAATATATCTAAGAGCGAAATCCCTCTATAGTTAGGAACTACTGTCTTAGAATCACTCTTATGAATGGGAACTAGGTTTACATCTTTCCATTTTTCAGGAAAAATCCCGATCTCCAAAGACATATTAAATAACCGAGTCAAAGATGGTGCAATTTCCTCTGCACATGCTTTTAGGAGTTTGGCAGAGAAACCCAGTGATGCCTTATTGACATCAAGCGATTTAAGTTGTTTAGACACATTATCAACACTTAAGTGTAGTACGCTTATTTCGCTAACAATATTGTAGTCAAGCATGGGTAAGCGATTGGCTGCACTACCCTGATCAGGCGGCCCAAAAACTGAATGAAAGAATGCGTTAAACACATTAGCCTGATCAATAAGTTTACAAGCTTGTACTGACCCATACTTAACTATTCCTGGGATCCTACTCGTTTTAGTAATTGCTTTGTAATAAGTCCAAAATTTACGTGGATTATCCTTAAGGGAATCACTAAGGTCAGATAAATGTCTGCGCTTTTTGAACTTAACCATTCTTTTGACCTGCTGTCTTAGCTTACGAAATCTTTCCCACTGGTGTGCTGTGCTCTCGTTTCCCGCCCGCTGGTTAAGGGGAACGTGGGCTCTGTGAACGAGATTGCCTCGCGTCGCGAACCACACGAACACGAGGGGGAAATGTCACATCTCTTTTTTCATGCCAGGTTAAATAAATGTAGCCTTCAGGCAAATTTTAGAAATATTTTATTCTTAATTTCAGACGTTTCGCCGATTAAGGCTTCATCAGTGAAAAAAGGTGGTATTCCACTAGGCGAAAAATGTCGCGCGAAGCGACATTTTCTTTTGTCTCGCAAGCTCTCGAGTGGAACTAATTAGCCAAGACAAAAGAAAAATGTCGAGTCGGTCGACAAATGTCTCCTAGTGGAAAACCGCCTTTAATCTAAAATAATATACGTCCTCTTTATATACACGGTAGAAATCAAATACCTGTGTATGATATTGTCTTTTTGCCAGCTCCCCGTCGCTTCTAAGTCCTGCAACAACAAAATCAATATACATTGATGGCAATGATGCACAATAGTCAATACAATTTATACTTGGAGTTGTACTTTGTAGTGAAGATGTTCTTTGAGCTAATTTTCTCCCAAGAGTTCCCAAGCGGGAATCGAACGCACAACCTTCTGATCGCTCATGAGATCCTGTAACACTCACTATACAATGAGCTATGGCAAACTTTATTGATTGGAGCTAGGAGGTTTATCTTAAATACCTCTTCTAACCGAGCTTGAGCGCCGTATACCGTTAGTTACTGACCGAGTTTTTTACCGCTTCGAATTATGACCAGACCTTGCGAAGCTCGAGGGCCATAAAGGAAGGGGGGCCGAGAAAGCGAGGTTAGTATAAGATGTTTATTATATGGCTTATTGTTTTTAAAAACGACATTATTCCAGTGACGTTACCGTTCGTCACTCCTCGGAGTTACCTGTTTTATTACTGAGTCTAGGTTTCGGCTCGTTTTTTTGAGTTCATGTAAATCAGGAGATGGTATCGTCGACACGGTACTGATTTCCTTTCATTTTTAATAAATTATCAATGAGATTTTTAAGTATATGGTATTTTCCCCTTCCTCACTCCCCCCAGCTCAATCCTGTTTCAAGCAGCAGGCAAAAACACTGGCTTGAAATTGATGTAGAGAAATCATTACTGAACTGGTAGGAGGGGAAGCTTTTATAGCACCAAGATGTCTCAAGACGCTTTAATCCTTTATTTATCAAAGTTGTACATTTTGAATAAAAACGTGCCTCTTACAGTCTCCTACCATCACTTCTTGCCAGAATTATTCACATGTGAATTGAATGTACTTTTGTTTGTGATATTCTCCTTATCTTCTTGGAAAGTTTATAACATTAAATTCAATTACTTCCAGTAATATAATGTTATCTTATCAAATAATTAAGTAAATAACATGCTGTTTTGGGGGGAAAACCGTTAGGCATACAATCAAAACGTTTATACGATTTTTTTTCACCAGCGAAGAAAATCGTATCGCTAGTCCAAAAACTGATCTGATACATTTTCACTAGTGAATAAAATTGTATGACGAATGAAAGGAATTGAATACGGGTTAATTAGTTCTTCTCGTTCATCGTACGAAAATCTTAATACTTATGTAATGAAACTGGATACCTGAAAAAAATCTATCCAAAAACTTGTCCAATGACGTCTTAACTGACTCCACCAGCATTCGATTCTCTACATGTAGAAAAAATATATATTATATGCTAACCTACACGCATTAATCTAGCCAAAAAAAAATCCCCAACAATTTCGTAAATTGTTTTTCTTTTACCTGATTCAGTCTGGATTTCCCATATGCAATGCTGTGAACGCCTGAAAGACTATCACGGTGGTTCCGTCTTAAGAACACTTGACATTCTGCCAATAGGGTATTTTCAGTTCCACGATCAAGTCGGAGACTCGCTGGTATCACTAGGGAAAGATAGAACATTTATATACTAAAATCACTAGGGAAGGATAGAGCAGTTATGTACTAGAAAACCAGACTACGATTCTTCGTTAACTAAGTAAGTAATGGGAAATATTGTATTTTTGCATTCTACCTATCACAGCATCAATTATAAACCATCACTTATTATTTTGATTACCTTTCGCTAACTTTACAGCTTCATAATAGTATCGCGCAACAATCCAAGGGTCTCTGTTTGTGGAATATACTCGAAGCCACATTACTCTTCGTGAAAACCCATCAATTCCACCGTGAATACAGAAACCATAATGCCTCAGTTTATCGTACTGATCAACATGCCACACCCAGTTAGGACCCTAAGTAAGACAGAAAGTTAAATGTAACATCGCAGTTGAAAAAAACGAGGAACAGCTCTACATTTGCGTTCATTCACCTTAGAATAATATTTTCTTGGTCTTCCAAGTCCGGCAATTAGGCGTCGCTGATTGCACATACCAAGTAATAGCATCACGTCATATACTTGCTGCCTAAAAATATGTAGCTTGCTCTTTTGACAAGTCGTTTTATGTATTCTATTAAAAAAAACAGGCATTAACTGAATGTAACTTCAGTACCTTGTCACAAGAAGTCCATATTTCAGGCGAATACGAAGTGTCATTTTGCGATATCCATTTTGTCCACGACAACCATTAACTTCATTCTAAATAATCCACATACCCAATAAGTTTTAACTGTACTGACCGTTTGTTTGTTTGTTTGTTTGTTTGTTTGTTTGTTTGTTTGTTTGTTTGTTTGTTTGTTTGTTTGTTTGTTTGTTTGTTTGCTTGCTTGCTTGTTTGTGCTTGCTTGCTTGCTTGTTGTTGTTTGTTTGTTTTGTTTGTTTTGTTTGTTTGTTTGTTTGTTTGTTTGTTTGTTTGTTTGTTTGTTTGTTTGTTTGTTTGTTTGTTTGTTTGTTTGTTTGTTTGTTTGTTTGTTTGTTTGTTTGTTTGTTTGTTTGTTTGTTTGTTTGTTTGTTTGTTTGTTTGTTTGTTTGTTTGTTTGTTTGTTTGTTTGTTTGTTTGTTTGTTTGTTTGTTTGTTTGTTTGTTTGTTTGTTTGTTTGTTTGTTTGTTTGTTTGTTTGTTTGTTTGTTTGTTTGTTTGTTTGTTTGTTTGTTTGTTTGTTTGTTTGTTTGTTTGTTTGTTTGTTTGTTTGTTTGTTTGTTTGTTTGTTTGTTTGTTTGTTTGTTTGTTTGTTTGTTTGTTTGTTTGTTTGTTTGTTTGTTTGTTTGTTTGTTTGTTTGTTTGTTTGTTTGTTTGTTTGTTTGTTTGTTTGTTTGTTTGTTTGTTTGTTTGTTTGTTTGTTTGTTTGTTTGTTTGTTTGTTTGTTTGTTTGTTTGTTTGTTTGTTTGTTTGTTTGTTTGTTTGTTTGTTTGTTTGTTTGTTTGTTTGTTTGTTTGTTTGTTTGTTTGTTTGTTTGTTTGTTTGTTTGTTTGTTTGTTTGTTTGTTTGTTTGTTTGTTTGTTTGTTTGTTTGTTTGTTTGTTTGTTTGTTTGTTTGTTTGTTTGTTTGTTTGTTTGTTTGTTTGTTTGTTTGTTTGTTTGTTTGTTTGTTTGTTTGTTTGTTTGTTTGTTTGTTTGTTTGTTTGTTTGTTTGTTTGTTTGTTTGTTTGTTTAACGTCGATAACCGCAAATGGTTACGAAATCTTCCGAGCCAGGGGCTTATCTTAGAGGTGTTCGATGATTTGCTGTATAAGATCGATTAAGCTAAATTAATAAGCTAAGCTAAAGTTGATTTTATAAGGAGGGGGAAAACCGAAGAACCCCTTCTGAAAATGCTAAACAACAGTTCCTTCTTGGATTTCTATGCTAATCACAAACACACAATATAAATAATTTGGATATCAGTCATATCACTGTTACCTGTAATGCATTAACCACCTGCTGCGGGGTCACAGCATTGTCATAACGCTTTAACCCGTACTCTTTCATGATTCTTTGTAGTGTGCGGACACTAAATTGTGAAAGAGTTGTTATAGAAATATTAACAGAACATACATGTGTGCACCTCACACTAAACGAATCACAATATACGGATTTAACTCAGATTAGTTCAGGATTCAGAATTTTCACTTTTGTTTGCATGACAACAATTTAATATATGGGTATATGAAGAAATTTGCCAAACAGAGCTTAATATGATCCAAACATTCATTACGTTCATCACGCTAAGTTGAATGATAGGAACCAACTTGCATAAACAAAAATAGTATAGAAATTCTAAAGAGGTAAATTCATTTGCTAAAATTTGCTAAAATTTGCAAAAATTGACAAACTTCAACTTAGCATGATAAACTAGATCACTATTTGCATCAAACTGCGTTCTTTATTGGTTTAATTTTTTATTTCAATGCATGCCTCACCAGTGAGTCACGTGACTTTATCGTCGTGGAAACAAGACTGCAAATTACTATACCTTCTCCATTATATATGTAACTTGAAAGTTTACATATATCTTTTACATATTGTTCTATCTTACGGTGTCTATAATAAATACTACGGTGACAGTGTGAAGACACACGTTATGAATATAATATTCATTATATAGTTCATAGCATTGTTATTATCTTTGCAATATTATAAACGAATATACCTACCTGAACGTCAGTCCGTGCCGCCGGTAAAGATATTTCACAATCATATCATTCGATTTCAACTTCGTCAACAACCTTTGAACTGTGTCCAGAATGTCTAAATATAGCAAATGATCATTAGAAGAACTGAAGAATGCTGTTGGATCTAGCTCAACAAAAATATATCTTATTGTTAGTGATATTCAACGCATGAAAGTTCGAGGACAAATGTATTAAACCAGCGTTAATTCGTTTACTTACCATGGCTAATTTCCAGCGGCATTCTGCAGCAACGCCACAAATAAAATAACTGAGTCAAACAATCCTAAAAACATCTTCAATTTCTTTAAAACACTGAACCGTAGCAGTCCCTATAACTTCGTGCAGATTCTCATGCGCTGCTGGGGGTCTTCCGAACCTTTACATTTTCAACTTTTACATTTTCAACTTTTACATTTTCAACTTTTACATTTTCAACTTTTACATTTTCAACTTTTACATTTTCAACTTTTATATTTTCAACTTTTACATTTTCAACTTTTACATTTTCAACTTTTACATTTTCAACTTTTACATTTTCAACTTTTACATTTTCAACTTTTACATTTTCAACTTTTACATTTTCAACTTTTACATTTTCAACTTTTACATTTTCAACTTTTACATTTTCAACTTTTACATTTTCAACTTTTACATTTTCAACTTTTACATTTTCAACTTTTACATTTTCAACTTTTACATTTTCAACTTTTACATTTTCAACTTTTACATTTTCAACTTTTATATTTTCAACTTTTACATTTTCAACTTTTACATTTTCAACTTTTACATTTTCAACTTTTACATTTTCAACTTTTATATTTTCAACTTTTACATTTTCAACTTTTACATTTTCAACTTTTACATTTTCAACTTTTACATCTTCCTCCCACCAGTGACAGCCATATATATATATATATATATATATATATATATATATATATATTGTACTGTTTTATAACAGGAGTGTTTTATCAGATATAAAGACACGAGGCGAAGCCGAGTGTTTTTATATCTGATAAACACGAACTGCGAGTTTATTGAACGGCTTCAAAAACGAACCACTTGGTAAGTTCATTGGCGTAGAAAGTTTGAAAAATAACCTTGTCTAAGCCGAGAAAATCAAAGCTAAAGTAAATCAGGAGGTATCTTTATCACATATAAAGACACTGATAAAACCTTAATTTTTTTTTTAATTTTCCTCGTGAATTATTAATAAGTTTTTGAAACATGGTTAGCGACCACTGGAAAATGGAAAGAAATTCCGGTTGCAACCTTTGTTTTCGGTTTGAACGACCTTGCGCATTGTTTGGATGATACTAGCCGTCTATAAAGACGTCTTAAACGTCTTGGAATATCGCAAGAGGACTATCGCTGATAAAATTTTAGCGGCGTCTGTTAAGCGCATCGGTCGCACTTTAGTAACAGACGTCCTGAGACGTTTGGAACGTCTAGTATGAAATATATCAAATTATGATGCATCAAATTATCAGTACACATTTGATTGTCCGTGATCAAAACTTTGTGTGTCCTGCATTCGCTTGAACAGCTAGACGTTTAATTTGTGTCTAGACGAGTTAAACGTCTGTAGTATAAATTGGGCCAATTATCAATTATGTTCATTGCCCTATATAATTGTGAAACAAAAGGTATTAAAAGACAAGCAAAAATTGATTCCTGGCTTGCAATACGGCGATCACGAATCCACAAGTCAAAGCTGAATTTTTAATTAAGCCGTCGTTCCCAAGTCGGATCATGTTACCGCTTCGGTTACGCTAAAGCCGCGTAGTTGTCGTTTGTTCGTTGTTTTAATATCTATTATATAAACTAGACTGGAATATGTATCGCCACATATCAGTAAAAATAGCATTACTCCCTGGCCTTCGGCTAAAATCAGAGCTAGCAGCGCGTCCTCATTCAGACGGCCCCGGTCTTTATATATAAAGTCACGAAGGTGAAATAATCCACGGCGCGATATCGATATTGACAAAAATGTAAAATCAAGAAATGTAAAATCAAGAAATGTAAAATCAGAAAATGTAAAATCAGAAAATGTAAAATTAGAAAATATGAAATCAGAAAATATGAAATCAGAAAATATGAAATCAGAAAATATGAAATCAGAAAATATGAAATCAGAAAATATGAAATCAGAAAATATGAAATCAGAAAATGTAAAATCAGAAAAATGTAAAATCAGAAAATGTAAAATCAGAAAATATGAAATCAGAAAATATGAAATCAGAAAATATGAAATCAGAAAATATGAAATCAGAAAATATGAAATCAGAAAATATGAAATCAGAAAATATGAAATCAGAAAATATGAAATCAGAAAATATGAAATCAGAAAATATGAAATCAGAAAATATGAAATCAGAAAATATGAAATCAGAAAATATGAAATCAGAAAATATGAAATCAGAAAATATGAAATCAGAAAATATGAAATCAGAAAATATGAAATCAGAAAATGTAAAATCAGAAAATGTAAAATCTAATTTCCTGTTGTCGCGTCTGAGTTTTCGGTTTGAACGATGGTTTGGATGATACTAGCCGTCTATAAAGACGTCTATAAAGACGTCTCTGATAAAGACGTCTATAAAGACGTCTATAAAGACGTCTATAAAGACGTCTATAAAGACGTCTATAAAGACGTCTTAAACGTCTTGGACTATCGCAAGAGGACTATCGCTGATAAAATTTTAGCGGCGTCTGTTAAGCGCATCGGTCGCACTTTAGTAACAGACGTCCTGAGACGTTTGGAACGTCTAGTATGAAATATAGCAAATTATGATGCATCAAATTATGAGTACACATTTGATTGTCCGTGATCAAAACTTTGTGTGTCCTGCATTCGCTTGAACAGCTAGACGTTTAATTTGTGTCTAGACGAGTTAAACGTCTGTAGTATAAATTGGACCATCAATTATGTTCATTGCCCTATATAATTGTGAAACAAAAGGTATTAAAAGACAAGCAAAAATTGATTCCTGGCTTGCAATACGGCGATCACGAATCCACAAGTCAAAGCTGAAGTTTTAATTAAGCCGTTACGCTAAAGCCGCGTAGTTGTCGTTTGTTCGTTGTTTTATTATATATTATATAAATTAGACTGGGATATGTATCGCCACATATCAGTAAAAATAGCATTACTCCCTGGCCTTCGGCTAAAATCAGAGCTAGCAGCGCGTCCTCATTCAGACGGCCCCGGTCTTTATATATAAAATCACGAAGGTGAAATAACCACGGCGCGATATCGATATTGACAAAAATGTAAAATCAAGAAATGTAAAATCAAGAAATGTAAAATCAGCAAATGTAAAATCAGAAAATGTAAAATCAGAAAATGTAAAATCAGAAAATATGAAATCAGAAAATATGAAATCAGAAAATATGAAATCAGAAAATATGAAATCAAGAAATGTAAAATCAGAAAATATGAAATCAGAAAATATGAAATCAGAAAATATGAAATCAGAAAATATGAAATCAGAAAATGTAAAATCTAATTTCATGTTGTCGCGTCTGGGCTTCCGTAGTTTCGAGTGCAATTTGGAAAAAACATGCACGAGTGAGTTTTTCAAAGACTATCAAAATCGCACGAGTCCGAAGGACGATTGCTATTTGAGGTCTTTGAAAAACTCATGAGTGCGTGCTTTTTTTTTCACATTGCACGAGAAATCATGCTATTACTTATTAATAATATACATGTAAAAATTTATCATAAAGAGAATCTTTCTAATCAAAATGCTTTGTTCAAATAACATACATGGGAAAAAAATTAACAGGAAGAGCTTTTTTCTAGTAAAAAATGATTTTTGTGCAAATTTTAAAAAATTACAAAATTTGCGCTGTATTTCATTTTTCTGCACTGAATTACACTAAAATTGCACTCCTCTCAGCCAATCAGAATTGAGAATTTTTTTCATGTATATTATTAGCACAAAAATCATTTTTTACTAGAAAAAAAGCTCTTCCATGTATGTTATTTGAACAAAGCATTTTAATTGATTAGAAAGATTCTCTTTATGATAAATTTTTCATGTATATTATTAATAAGTAATAGCTTGATTTCTCGTGCAATTTGAAAAAACACGCTTCAAAGACCTCAAAAATAGCACTCGTCCTTCGGACTCGTGCAATTTTGAGTCTTTGAAAAACTCACTTGTGCATGTTTTATTCAAATTCCACTCGAAACCATGCTGTTACCTATACTAATTACGTGGTTAGCTATAAATGACGTACTATAACATTACCTTGGGAATTGGGATCTTCATTCGAGGTTTCATCATCTTTTTTACCACTTTCTGTCGGGAAATGTCCTTTATTCATGGGATGTTGTAGAACTAAAAGACATATGTTATTAGCACGAAATATTAGTGACAATCTATACATGTTGATTTCATGATTAGAAGGATCTATCTAAACATAGTTAATAGAAAATATACATGGTTTGGAAACCCAGCAAACTTCAACGTGGTTAACAATCAAGCTACGATTAATGTTGAAAGGTACATGAAGGTGCAAAATCTTTTTTTTTAGGTTTATTAATATTTAAACACACGGTTGAGTGATTGAACCCAAACGTTGCTTTGGATCTTCATTATACAGAAAACACAGTATGTTTAGTAACCGTGAAAGTGCAAAAATTTCCATAACCCTGAACAAAAACATAAAACAATGACTTTTGTCGAGCTTCCAAGCCATGTATATTTTCTATTAACTATATATATATATATATATATATATATATATATATATATATATATATATATACGAAATCGGAGTTTCGACTGCGCATACAATCTGAGTCTGGATAAAACGTAGTTTATTTATTACATGAGGCTGAAGCAGCCGTGGTAAACATAACATTTCTGATTTCAGAAACTTTTTAATGTTTAGGTATTCTATAAAGATAAACTTTGCTTATCGATTAATCCTTGACAATAATAATCCTAAACGTAGTGTCTAAAAATAATGAACTCAAAACATGAAAAAACAGTCCCAGCCTATGTTATATTTCCGTTATGCTTTAATGGACACGATGTAATTTGCATACGGGCCAAAATTGAATAGGAAACTAATTGCGTGTGGGCCTAAATGAAACTACGATTTGGTCCATGATCTAAATAACGTCTGAAATATTTTCAGATATTTAACCAGGATCTGTAACATAGTGGGGGGAAAATGTTTATGGTGTTACCATGATCATTTTAATTAAGAGTTCCGCAAATAAGACAAACTTAATTTTCCTTTTATATATCCACTGTAAAAGACAATACATTACAAATGCAATCGCTATAAACGTACCTTTTAAGACTTACAGGCTCTTTAATTGAATCTATGTTAATTGACGCGCATTGGGCTTTTTTTGGAAAACCGGTATCATCATTCAGGAAGTATGCTTTGTCTTTCCTAATCCCTCCTAACTCGGCCGCTGCCTCTTCAATATCGCCTTACACGAATGGGAAAGTCGGTGTTGTTGGGCAACTCTCAAACTGGAATGCCCACAATGAATTAGGGGCTCCTCTGCGACTCATTAAGTGGCTGAAGGTTTTCAGCTACAATGAATAGAAATTCGAAATAGTTTAGCATAACATCCATGCTACATTGAAAAGCAATCAAGAATAAATATCCCGCGAGAAAAAATATCCTTCTTGATCTGTCATATGATCTGGCTTTATCGAACACATTAAGATCCTGTCAAGAAAGCCGTCTTTCGTCTTCGCCAGAGGCTTAAACAACTGCATAAACGGTTCCGGCTGGGTAAAACCCCCAAGTGCTAACGAACTTTCAGACAGCACCTCCCGTTTCTCCCCTTCTCCGCTCCCCGTTGCACTGGTCAACGTCCATTCAGCATTGCCGTCGTATAGGCGACAAAACAGTTGTCGTTCTCCAGAGCCCTCTTGCTGTTTCTTTAAAGTGCCACTAACCCCAAAAACTTTTTCTCGCAAATCTAAGAGCCCTTATTGAGTGGATTAGGCCAGTTAATAAATTATTGGTATTGGACGTTTCGTTGATCTTCTGTAGACGTCCAAAGTTGCATCTGCATGTCCCATGGCGGAGTAGGAAAGGGAATGGGTATATTCCTGGTGTTACGTCACACAAGTCAAACAAGGAACTCTTTGAGCTCTGTCTGGTGAATACATAGAATTTTTTGAGTTGAAAAGTCATTTTCCCAACTAACTCAATGTAAAAATTCTATGCATTCAGCAGACAGAGCTCAAATGAGCTCCTTGTTTGGCTTGTCTGACGTCACACCAGGAATATACCCATTCCCTTTCCTTCTCCGCCATGGGACATGCATATGCCAATTTTTGCAACTTTGGTGGTCTACAGAAGACCAAAGAAATGTCCAATACCAATAATTTATTCACTGGACTAATCCACTCAATAAGGGCTTTTAGATTTGTGAAAAATATTTTTTGGGGTTAGTGGCACTTTAAAATGAGCTCATAGAATGAACTCATCTCAGAATGAGCTAAGAGAGCTCTGCCTTGATGAGCCACAAGATGCTGAAACAGACCTTTCCTCGTGAAGTCATGCGCAACAACTGACTGCGCAGGCTGTGCTAAATGCTTAAGCGGAGTTTCCACACTAATTTCAGAGGCTTGAGATTTGATGGAGAATGAAAGGGCCTTAATCCACCCTACAAATAGGGGGTGGGAATGATTCTAAAGGAAATGGTATTTCTCATGCTTTTTGGATGCTTCGGATACGTTGAGCATCGGAAACTCCTGACGAGTTGTGGTAGATAGACCTCTTGGAAGACATTATAGTATTTCTAAAATGAAAAGTGAAATACACAAACACTTTATCGTTTATCGTATGCAATAAGAAAATAAGGCAACGTGAAACTTGTGGACGACAGTTTTTTATTAGAAGGCCTCCTCGTAAACGTAATTACTTAAATTGCACATTATGGATCAATAAAGCAAATATAAAAAAGCATATATATATATATATATAGTTACCACCAGTATAACGAGTTAACACAGCGTTACAAACCTTAAAATTTCCTTTTTCTTTGCAATAAGAGATGAAATAGCTGCTGTGCAACGATGAAGAGTTCTTTTGAGTCAGTTCTTCACTTGTTAAAAAGAGTTGTGAGTGATATGCAGTTTCCTCAATATTTATAGTCTCGGAAGACACTGATCAGGACTGATTATGATTGATCGTGATGCGGAGTTATCTCTAGTCTTAAGTGATGTATGCATTGATGTACGTACCTGATATCGTTATCTCGAAAACGACATTAAGAAAAATGCGAGGTATGAAGGGCCACAGGCACCGGACGTTAAGCTTTGTATACTTGCACAGTAGCACTTATTGAAACCTACAAAGGTGACCCGAGCTTGGTTAACCGTGCATGTATAATACGACAACGTCAAAGTCATGCAGCGCGAGGGTTATTATATATGTATATGTATATGTATATGTATATGTATATGTATATGTATATGTATATGTATATGTATATGTATATGTATATGTATATGTATATGTATATGTATATTGTATATATATATATATATATATATGTATAACTGCATGACGCCATGACCTAAAGATATGACCTCCTTTTCTATCTTCCCTTTTCATTTATTCTAATTAATAAAATATTAAACGCCACAATTGTCAAATTTATGCATTTAATAAACCACTTTCATAATGCCACATGATTGACTTATGTGCATCTAAATGAGCCTTTCTTGCCTCGTTATACAGCAAAATCACAGACACACAAACGGGGCTCGAATTCTCAGACAAAAATTACTTTCGAAAGATATATTAATAGAAATATTATGTGACTGATAGCTATATACAATATATTTCCAAACAGATACGAGTATAGTACTTATAGTACACTTATAGTACTTCGCTATAATTAATTTTCGTGCATTAGATTTACAAGCTGTTCTTGTGTGTATGAAGGTTTGGTCCTTAAGCGCATGGCTCATTCGATGATGTGGTGAGGCAATTTTGTGGAAAATAAATAAATTAACGCTCTAATAGCTCTCCTTCCAATTGCCTCCTTTCCAATCCTTACTCTATATATATATATATATATATATATATATATATATATCTATATCTATATCTATATCTATATCTATATCTATATCTATATATATATATATATATATATATATATATATATATATATATATATATATATATATATATCTATATATATATATATATATATATATATATATATATATATATATAGTACTACTTGAACAATATACGAAGAACACGCCAGTTGTTTTAAAATCTGAACTTTTGGCTTTCGCCAACGGAAATGTCTGGTCGGTAGAATAATGTGCACTTCACATTTGTGCACGTGTTCTAAACCCCACGAATCAAATGACAGCTATTCTGACCTTCTTTGACTTTGCTCTGTTGACGCTGCTTTATTTTAAAACGCATATGCGTTTTCGCTTAGTTTTGTAAAGACTAGAGCAGTGATTACGCTGGTGGTCTTCGTTTTTCGTCTCGAATGCATAACTTTTTTATTCACAAGGAATTTTAGCGATAAGTCAAGTGTTAAGCTTGACAACATAAACGATATAGGTGGTCCACCTCATGAAGGCAAATTTTTATAGGGAAGGTTTAACAAATGTATTTGCATGCAAAGATGTAGACGTTCTCTAAATTAACAAATTTAACATTCCGCCATTCTGAAAAATACATTGTCTGATGGCTGGACGCACATCGGCATGGTAGGCACACCTTGCAACATGTGTGTGTGAAAGTGGTCTGTCCATGCATTGGACAGCTTCGTGTTCATAAAGTTAACAACATTTTCTTTTAGTTACTGTAGTTTTAATATTTAATTAATCCTTCAGGTCCTCTCAGCCTCTTTCCTCCCATGCCTTTATCAATGTTATCAAACAAACGTTCCCTGTAGTAGATGTCCTATCCATCTTTCTGTCGCTTTCTATAAATATATAAACAATCTCTTCTTTCCTACTCTGCTTACAACCTCTTCATTGCTTATTCTATTTCTCAAACATATAAACACATAAAACTATAACTGGGCGCGAGAAGCATGAGCGGAGCTTGAACAAACGAAATCCGCATTGCGAGGTATTGTACACCATGTGTTACACACCCCGATTTATATCGCAATGTTAATTGCGATACAAATCAGCATCGCAAATCGGTGTATAATACATAGCTTCAGGTGCATGTGTTGGACCGAAAGATTGCATTTTTTCTAAATAAAATTTCTTATATACAGTGTATATAGTGTAAATACAGGGCACTGTGATATATACTTCTCGAACTCTTTAATAATTCACAAACCAAACAGATAGGAAAATCATAAGCGAGACAAACGTTTGGTATGTGATCAAACAATTCATTTCCTGATTTGTTTGATCACGAAACAATGAAAGTTGTGTTTGATCTAATATCAAAACACCTAGCTCAAAGTTGGTTAAAACACACTTCTCACTCTTAGTGTATGCACTGGTGTATGATATATACATGTACTGTACATGCAGTATAAACATGAGTCACTGACCAGTGAGCACAACACCCCAGCTAGCACAAGAACGTTGTGGCAACGTTGTATAAACGTTCGACTTACGTTCTGACAACGTTGGAACGCAACGTTGTGACAACGTCTTTTTGTCGACTCCGCTATACGTTGTCAGAACGTTACGCTGAACGTTCGTGTGGACGTTACTACAACGTTCTCGCAACGATACGGTAACGTTGACATTACGTTCTGAGAACGTTCGTGAGATGATATTCTCAAAACAAACTAAAAGCTTATCGATCGTGCGAAATTATGAATGGACTTAGGAAGAGGAAGGCTAAATCAACGTGAACAATGTGTGAAGAACACGAGGCGATAGCCTGGCTTTTTTGAGTGCCATTCTAACCCAATACTGCAATAATCACGGAAAGATTATTATATCAATTTACTTTACCTCGTAATACGTTGTCAAAACGTTACGAAAACATTTAATTAAACGTTTCTACCGCGTTGAATCAGCGATTATCCAGTTTTAAATTCAAAAGCGATCACAAAAATATGCACCCAGTTATCCGCCTATAACAATAGGTTTAAATCACAATTCAATTAAATATATTGTATCTATATGAAAGCAAGAGTTAAATCCCGAGAACGGAGGTATTATTAAGCCAGATACATCCCGATCGAGGGCCGTAGAACCGAGGGATGTATATCTGGATTAATACCGACGTTCGAGGGATTTAACTAACTTATTTCATGATTGTGGAGGTCTTGTACGAAAAAAAATCCGTATATTGTAGTTTAGGGACTGTTTCATTATTTCAGTGTTTAATATTGTGATTAACATGCGTTTTTCAATCTGATTAAAATAAAATATTATTCAGGGATCAGTCCGTATACTCATCGCAAAGCAGACTAGGGATGTATAGATATACATCCCTCATTTGCAGGGATGTATAGATACATCCCTCATCTTTATTAAATCGTTGTCAAATCATGCATATAACCAATTCAATTGAGTTCATTTCCCCCGAAGTTCCCTGCTGAATATCAACCCCTTCCCGGCTTTTGAAGATGTAAAAGAAATAAAGCCCTGGGAAGAACAATAGAAACCGACTCAATCACGAAGTAAGTCATGATAATTTTCATAAAGGTTTATGTGTAGTTAATGGGAACCACATTGGAGTTTTTTAGTCGCTTATTGTTGTAAAATGAGGGTGAATTTGAATGAAGGGCGCAATTAGCCTCCGGCTATGTTGCGTATGAAAGGCGACACGGAACACGCTTTTGGACATGCGGTGTGAAAATACTGTTTAAGTATATATATATATATATATATATATATATATATATATATATATATATATATATATATCAATAAGTCATACAAAGATAAATAATAGTACTGTATTATAGAAATAGATAATTAAAGAATATACAAACATACTGCTTTTTATAACTACAAATAGATTTAGGGGCCGTTCATATGGGGTGAGCTAGCTAGCCCGGTTACCGGGCTAATTTTATGTCACGAAAATCTTATTAGTTTACGACTACTTGAGAAATACAAAATCACGGAGTATTATAATTCCTTTTTGTTGTCAAAGAAAGATTTTCGTGACATAAAATGAGCCCAGTAACCGGGCCAGCCCACCTCATATGAACTGCCCCTTAGAAAGTTCGAAAAACGACTTCAAGGAAAAACGAGAAACAATAATTGCACCAGTCATTTTATTCATCGTTTTCTTCTCTACTCTCAGTTTGGCAATTCTAAAAATAATATTAGAAACATATACTTTAGTATCTTACAATTTTTTTAAATGCATAAGATATTTAGGGCCTGTTTATATGATCCCGCGGTATACCTGGATATGTCCCAGTGTACAGGGATCTCTGCTTGTATAGGTAATTAATTCACTGTTATTTTCCAAGTTACGTTTATCCTCCTGACCGGGGTCTTGGTTGAAGCAACCAGGATCCTGATCAGGCGGGACAAAAATGTTTGTCCATATATGAAATTCCACTTCCAAATTGGATAACTTTTTAGTTCATTTTACTAGCTAAAAATATGAGTGTGCGTCTCACAATCTCACCTGATTTTGTTTGATAATCACAAAGACGTATAATTTTTTCACAAGTTATTGTAAACAACTACGTGACGTTAAATTTGCATATCAAACCAATCTTAATATTTCAAGAACTACTGTGAAATACCAATAGGCTGTAAACTGCAAATTTGATGTGTTGATTGAGTTCTTTGACTTTTTTCAGATATGATGGGCTTATTTTTTAATAACTTTATTGGGAACTACATACTAATAATAACAATTAGTAAAAAGTTTAAAAAAGAAGAAAAGTGTAATTAAGACATCCCACGAAAACTAGATATACATAAAAGCCATTTTCAAAACATTGTAGTATCAAAATTTCTAAAATGCATTGTTTACCTTGTATTTGGCACCACCAGGTCTGTGCGGGGCATGCTTGAGACATTCCGCTATTTGCTCTTCGACATGTACTTCACTTGCCTTCTTATGCACTCTGAGACATGCCTCTGGAAAAAAACCCAGTAATTTAAAAATCAGTTACCGTTAATTAGAGGGAAAAAGACTTCGCTTTTCTTCTTTTTTCTTTCTTTCTATTTTGTTACCAGTTTTTCCCGGGATTAAAAAAGACCCGTGTAAAATATCAGTCATCACATGGCATACAGGATATGTATGACCTTTGGCATGTAACTTGTGGTGACGATTACAAAACTGTAGGTGATCGAACAGTTCTCATGGTAGTTTCTCTGGCGACGGAGCACGGAAGACTTGACATCGACTTGTGTTTTGTGTTCAAACGTTTCGCAAGCTCTCGCAAGTTGAAGAAAACTTGCGATGAAATTTGAACAAAATCAAATTAGTCGCAAGCTAACGCAAGTCACCGCAAGTCATCACAAGCTGGCGATCAAACGAGACACAAGCAAGCAAGCGCAAGCTAAAACTTGCGATGACTTGCGTTCTCGTTTGATTAGGGTTTAAGAACTATTCACCTTAATTTCTGTAGTAATTTGCTGAAACACAATTGGATGGTCGGGTTAATTACATGCTATAAAAAGTCTGCATAAAATTGTTTCATTGTGGTGGAATACATTCAATATTAAAAACCGTGTACTACAAACTCCCTTATAATTTTCTATAGAAGTCACAGACCATAAGTTTAATAAACAAATTTATAAACTATACTTACTGACTACTATCCTGCAGAGGATTACGTTTTTGAAAGGCAGTTTTCCTCTTTTACCCTTAAAGCTGTAAAGGGACCAAAGCTTATTTGTGCCAAGTTTGGCCATTATCCTTCTAGCACTGCCAGCACAGCTATGTCCACACAGAGCAGCTAAAAAGTTGACCTAGAAAAACGAACCCCGTTACAGTAAGTACTTCAAAGCAAGCATTCAACCAGAGAAGACTTAATTAATAATTATAATTCCTACAGAAATCTTAAAGAACAATATTTTGTTAACAAACCAGTTTTTTCTTAAAGGTTTCATCCTCGAGATGACCACACATTATTTCTAACTCGTCAATAGAGTCCATCGGCTTTGGTAATATATCATCGAGTATGTCATTGCCACCAACTCCTCTTGTTGCACCAAGCAACACCCTCAGCATCGACAGTCCTTCATCTTGTTTTTGAATAATTGTTTCTAATTTTGTTAGAACAGATCTTTGAAAGTCTATAAAATAAGTAGTAACAGAAATTAATGAATGGCATACAGTACATGAACTGTACTAGTTGGAGTTGGTTTCTTTGTTGTTGCTTCGTCTATATAAACAATACTGATGTATTTCCATTACATCTCCTAAAACCAGGGTATGTACATCATAGTGATGGACAACGACAACATGTATACCCATCAATTTTACTCACTTTCAAATCGATCTTGTCTCATTGGTGCTGAATTCTTTCCACTGCAGGGTGTACTTGTTCTTACACTTGGCACTGTTTTTGGTGAAGGTGTTGGTATTCTTTGGTCTCGAGGTTGGCCATCTTCACCACATGTAGCTCCTGGGGTTACATCCATAGGAACTAAAAATAGAAATAAATAAAAAAAGTAGGTCATTGTACAGTTCCTCTAAACAATATATACACTGTAGCAACATTTGATCCCCTATTTTTAGAAGATACATGTTGCAGAAAAATATGAGAAGAAAAAACCATCAGACCGATTTCAGATTTAGATGCATCTTAATAAATGAATATAAAATTTATTTATTAAAAACGAATAAAAATATTATATACAAACTACAAAGAGCTGGGATGAAAACATTTCTTAAAAACATCCTTAAATATAGTTCTTAGAATTATATAACCCAATTAAAACAAACAAAACATTTAAAAAAAAAAGGTTTTAAACAGTGCGAATCATTGCATCAAAATTGTTTAGGGCAATGTCAGGTGAATAAAAACTATGTTGATGCCACAGGCTACGTGATCCTCGAGCACACAGAATCAGAGCTTGCATTTGGGGCAAGCATTATATTACACCAATTTACAACATGCATTTTTGCATGTTAATAAACAGACTCATTAACTCATTGTCTTCAGGCATTAACACTGTTATTTATTACTATCATACTGTACATTTACAGTACATGTATATACAAACCGGAAATCAGCCAAATTAATCACAGGTGTCAACATGACCCAAGTTGTTAAAATCAATAATAAATTAACAACTATTGCAACTTCACTCAATTTAGAAAACATACTTTTGCATTTAAAATAAAGATATAACACTTACATGTACTTTGCCTGAAACTATTTCCAGTCAACGGAGGCACATTACCAGAAAAGAATAGCTCTGGTAAATTTATACCTACAGCAGAAACAAGTAATACAATTAAAATAATCAGTTTTAAAAACTACTTTATGTTGGGGACTTAGGGTGAGAAAAAATGTTGATCTTTGTTTCTAATTGCATTATTTAAGGAAGTTACTACTTTGCACTAGTGTACAGTACATAAGCTGTACGTATACGTGTAGTCCATGCGGTAAGTTTGTGACCAAAATGTGCCACATGCACTACATGTATACGTACAACTTGTCTCATCAGGTCTCAACTACATCTTAAAACCCATTTGTAAACACTTGTAAACGGGCCTTTATATACAAATGCTACTGTTACATGTAGGAGGCTAGGAGCACACATGATCATGAATTTGCCATTTGACGGACTTGGAATTTGAGCTTCACGAACATCTTGTATAGTTGGTCTCAATTGAATAGCATTAATTTTGTTGGGGTTTTTTGCCATGCATATTAGAACACCTAGTTGTTTTTTTTAAATATTTTCATGATGACAATTGACAAATGGTGTATCCGCACATGTACATGTACCACTTTTGTCATATATAAAGAGCTTTCGTTTTGGCCACAAGTTACTGAGTGGGTAACAGGAAATTTTCACACCCTTAGTTTTTACAAGCACCCAAAAAATTCAGGAAAAATAGACATTGTTAGTACGTAATTTATGCAACTTTGTCTCAAAAAGTAAGTCAACCATTTTGTCATTACACTTACTGTTAAAATCTTGCATAAAAATATCTGCTACACCATTTACATCTTCCGAAATTGTAGCTCCTGGAAGCGTAGAACTCTGAGTGGCCAGTCTTTCTTTGTTTAAACTAGAACACTGATGATTCCGTGACGAATTTGAATTCTGGTATACAGGAGCACATGGAAGGTCTGGGGCAGTGGAAGTTCGTGGAACTTTTGCAACCTTTTGTGACATTGCATGTCTACTATCATAATCTATGTGTAAGAAAAAGTCAGAATTACAATGAAATCACAGTACTACACCCACCCATATATATATATATATATATATATATATATATATATATATATATATATACAATACAGTAGTAGTACAATACAGTATACATGTACTGTATGTCACTGTAATAGGACTATCACAAATCCTGCCTTTTAGTTGGCTCAGCCAATTGGTGATAGAGCATCTGCCTAATCTCACAACTCGGGTGTGTTGTGTAATTGACAAGTATTTATTTTGAAGATAAACTAACAGTCTAGCAAAATATCCTGGTTTACAACGTAAATGAACCGCACATTACAACTTTCCTATTCAATAACTCCAGTACATACTGTATAAACATAATGACCAAAGAAGGATATAAAGAATCACTATCACTTACTACCACTATCAGATGAATCTGTACTATCATTGAAATAACCAGATGAAGGTCTTTTTCTTCGACCACGGGTTTCGGGCTCTGCATCTGACTCCAAGTTGGAGGTAACCTCAGCACGTTTTGCACGTCTTAACGCAACGTCATAATTGTCTACACAATAAAAAAAATACAATAGTTAATGCCATACTTACTGCATCGACAATCGATAATTTCTCAGCTTTTTGTTCAGTCAATTACCACTACCAACAATCAGATCATTGACAAACAACGTTGTTTGACATTCACGTAATTCATGTAATACATGTATGATTATGTAGTGCATACATATAGTACATGTGGTACGTTTGAGCTTGGTGTAACCTAATAGATGTTTGTTGGACACCCATCAAGCTCAATAGGGCCTTTTAAATGGAGAAAATAAGTCGCGACTCAATTAAGACGCATCCTATTTAAGTCTCGAAAACACTCGTATAAACGGTCAATTTCTAATAAGTCGCGAGTTAATATGGACTAGCTTTCAACCCTGTTCTTATTTTAGTCGCGACTTACTTTGGTATGGAACAAATTGACCAGTTATACGGGCCTACGAGTGTGTTCGCGACTTAAAGAAGACGCGTCTTAATTAAATCGCGCCTTATTTTCTCCCGTATAAATGGCCCTAATTACTCAGAAAAGCTTTCTGAAAGCCCCAGACAGGGTTTGAACCTGCAATGATTAGTTGTTCAAAAGACGATTAACCTATTCCTGGATTAGTGAAAAACCGTTAAAAAATTGGGATCACCTATTTCATAATTTGAACAAGAAATTGTGTGAATTATAGTTATTAATTTATACCATACCTGTAAAAGTAAACACTCTAACAGGATATTTAGTCCATGTCTTAAGGTCAGGAATCTCACACTTTTTTGCTTTTCCAGAGGCATTGGTACGAGGCCAGTAACAATAATATATCTACATAATTAAAATATATGATATTTACCCTGACTGATGGCAGATAATTTTACTTGTCAAGGGAAGGGTATCATGGTGGGAATAAATTAAGTGATTTGGAAAAAATACAACATTATTATAATACTGACATCGTCACATTTTTCAATCCACTTTTTTGCCACCACTTCTACTGATTTTTCATTCAAAAATTCTACAACTGCAAATAAACTCATCTAAAGAAAGAAGAATAGCCAAATATGTTTAACACTCACTGAGAAGTTGAATTATAGACAATCACAAAACGAAACATTCAGATGTTAAAACATAAAAAGAAAATAACCTTTTTCACATTATGACAAATTAGTCACAAAGTATGTAAGACAGCCATAAAAACGACTTTAGTTGGCCCAAGGTCTACCATTATCGCCTTTTTCTCAAAGCACTTTGAAGACAGGAATTTTATTGATGTTCGTTGTAAATGTGCTCGATGTACACCAATGAGTCGTGAATCACACGGACTTTGAAACAGGGCATCTGTTTTCTCATACACTCTACATCTATACAATTGATTTCTTCCTTCATCATATTCATTTGCAATTTCAAGTACTTCGCAACAAGAATTATTCCTTAAAATAAAACTGTTGTTCGGTTTTTTCATCTTAGCTCTTGTATTCTTTGCTTGGGAAGGTTTTTCAACTGGTAATTCACCAAGGCGTTTGGCAATTTGCACAATTGGATTATTCCCAGAACGAACTAATCTTTTCAGATGCTGCATGTAATTCTCAAATGCAAAGGCACTACATGCATCTAGTGAACCATATTCATCAATATCAGTCACTAGGTGGATCAAACTGTGAACATTGTACACCAGAAACTCTTCACCATACAAAATACTACCTTGCTCAACAAAGTACACCAACAGTCGATGAGCATATCCCTTGTAAGATTGTGCAAGAGAAGGGCATACCAAAATAGAAATGGCAACACTGAGAACCAGGAAATGATCGTATAGATCAGGACGAAGAACACCATGCAAAACTATCTTTCCAGTATACAAAAGGAACTGTCTGAATTCAGTAGCCTTCCACCTCTCAACTTCAGCTAAACTACGTGGTTTACGCACAAAACAACTAGGTATACATTGCTTCAAGTCAACCAATTTCCCACTGATTTCGTTTATATGACCTGCTGATATTCTCACTTCACGTTTACCTTTAATCCACAGACAAAGCAACTTCTTCATGACACCCAAACAAACCTGGTGCATGTAGTCGATTGGAAACTGCTTTACCATGTCAATTGCTGGTAACCTACAAAATGGACTAATGCCATTGTGGTGTTCTCTGTTGGCCTGCTCTCTGAAAGACTTATCAGTACGCGGCTCAACATTTTCAACCTCTGGATACACCACTCTTCCAGTCCAATGGCCTCTCTGGGAGCACTTATCGCAACCAAAATAGCCAGAATACAGTTTGCTTGCTTTAACAAAAGCTCTGGCTGGTGCGTCGCAGACAACACATCTTAATGTGATACAAAGTCTCCTTTGATTATACAGCAAGCCATTTTCTAAAAGATTGCCCAAATCCTCAATAAGATCTTCCAAGAATTCTAAATTCTGGGGTTTTGAAACTCCATAAGTAAGGACGACAGGAAAAACAATTGCTTCCTGAAAATTCGCAATGGAACATAAGACTGGCCACAAAGACTTCTGTGAACTCTTAAACAAAGGTAGACCATCGATATTCAAAGCAATTTCAATGGAATTAACTTGAAGGATTTCATCAATTGAGTATTTACTCAAATGCTTTAACAACTGGTGGGCCAAAGGGAAGTAGATGTACTGCATTCCCGACTTCTGCTGAACAGGAATTTCCCTTGCAGTGTTCAACAAAGTACGTGCAGAACTAGGTATATTGGGATGGCCTGACTTTTGGAGCAGCTTTAGCAGACTATTTAATGCGTTTTGTTTGATTTGGAAATCACTTGCCCATTTTTTTAACCCATCAATCAGATCAAATTCATCTGAACAATCATCATCTGAAGATTCACAAATGCTGTAATGGCTCTCTGCCAAATTGCTTTGGAATTCACCCTCATTTCTTGTGTCGAAAATATCTTCTAGAGAAACATAACTTTCATTGGGTTCTGCTGTTACAGTAATAGACTGAGTTTCGCTTATGTTGCAATCTTGGTTATGATTTTCGGAAAATGAATAATCAAATGTATCACCCAATTCATCAATGTCACTGATGTTTTCTTGTATACAACTACTTCTCAAGCTTCGAGCAGCTGCAACCCAATTTCTCTGGTACTGTGCACGGTTGGCCTTCATGCTGATGCCATGTGCTGTAATGGACAAAATGTTGCAACATCTTAATTTTTGACAATTTGTTTTTCATATACTGTACGGTACTAGGTCTCAGAGTGTGTTGAACTGAGATTTTAAACTTTTGAAGCTACAGTGTAATCAACTTTGAGATCGTTTACATGACAAGGGCTAGCTCACCTCGCTGGACTGGCATGCTTGTTGTGCTAATTACTTAATTTATCAGTTCCAGCAACAGACAAAAGCTCATTGTTTTAGATATGAACTGTGCATGAACAAACAGAACTTATGAATAGTTACACCCATTTTCAAAATTACACGACCTGACAGGAAATATTGCAGTCGACATGCGAGTTTTATGACAATTCAAAAGACTTCAATATAACTTACTTTGTCATCGTATTCAACATGCCCATGGATTGCATTGTTATATGGTTAAATAATTTGCCATTCAGTCAGTGTAAATGTCCGCCATTTTGTGACAACAAATTGCTATAAAACTCGCATCACGCCATATACATGTCAACTTCCAGGATCACATAATTTTGAACCCACAAATATAAATGTTAAGTGTTATTAAATCCAAGTATTTAAATAATCTATAGATTATTTTAATTAGTAAATAATCCAGGAATTATTGATAAATAATTTCAGAATGATTTCATTATTTATTTATACATAATCCAGGGTCGGATTGTTTATAAATAATTCCAGCATGGATTGATTGCTTACTAAACAATCCAGCTCTACCTGCTAGCTTATGCCACCAACGAAATGTAAAAATTGTAAAAATGACACTGAAAGAGAGACCCAGAACGAGACTGGACTGAACCTCAAATACCTGAAGCCAAACCGAGAGTAGATAATCACAGGAATATACATTGTACAATACAATAAATCATGCAAAACCAGATGGATTGATAGACACTGGACAGCAGGCATTGTATATTTTACAAATAAATACAATTAATTCATTGGGAATTAATGTCACAGAAGTACTTAGCCAAATTGCAAGGCTTGTTGGATCGGTGTTGAATGAGCCAGGTTTTACACGGTTTAGTTGTCCACCTACATCAACTATCTATAACATCAGCAATTTCATGCGAATGATGCAAATCGAGGGGTAAATATCTATTGAATCACCTTTCTCCTGCATATCATCCTCATTTAAATATGTCAAGTTCCACAACTCCTGTAACATACTTGTATACAGAAAGTTTGAATTCCAAAAAAAGCCCACTTAACGGTCATTATCAACTCTGCAAAATCAACACCATCTGGGATAGGAATAGCACCCATACCTTCCTTTAAGGTAGTAGCCAATGAAACAGGAGCCTACAGTAGCTCCTCCAACTGCAGTCAACCAATACATGTAGATAGATAGGTTTGTCTTTAGCAAATTGATGGTTCAGGCTAGTATTTCTATGACTCGCCTCTGTTTTTACATTTAGTGGGTGGCATGAGCTAGTGGGTAGAGTGGGTTATTTACTAAATAATCTGTTATTTATAAACAATCCTTGATTAATTTATAATCAAACCATTCCAGGATTATTTATAAAGATTCCTGGATTATCTATTAAATAATAAATCATCCTGAGATGATTTACACTGTTAACAATCCATGGATTATTTACGGGACATATAATCCATGGACTATATAAGTATTTCTTAAATTATGATAATAATCCATGTGTTATTTAGTGTAGCTAATATACTAAAATAAATTTTTATTAAAAAATTAATTTTTTATGCAAATAATGGTAAAATTAACACATACTGTTGGTAAATATTCTTTTTTTACATTTAATGTCCCATATATATCCCCTTAATAAATACATCGAACAAGCGTAATAGTGCTTGGAAAAGCTTGTTTGATAAAAAAGCACTTTCTTAATTTGTAATATATTTTTATATAGCTAAAATAGCTAATTTAATGAACCAGCATTTTTAAAATAATATATGATTGGCTTCATCATGCATAAGTGAAAACACTACTGACCACATGATTAGAAACCCGGCCTATGCAATCAATGATTAGAAAGGAAATCGATAAATCAATAGCAATTATCTAATTGATATCGATTGGTATTTGCCAATCGATGACCAATTGATAATCACAAAAATCCATCCATTTGGTACCAATCAATATAAATTGATCACAATTAGTTTGGTTGCTACTGATAATCAATAAGCCATAAGTCAAGTTAGAAATCATCTAAAACATATTTTATTGGATAGAAAGACATTTTTTAAAAATAATTATAAAATAAAAGTTTTATCAAGTGAAGTTTGAACAATCGACAGAAGTTTTAAGGGGGTGAGTTGGCCTTTTGAAAAGCAGACCAATCATATA
The DNA here is from genome assembly GCA_964035015.1 of Corallium rubrum. Classification (NCBI taxonomy): domain Eukaryota; kingdom Metazoa; phylum Cnidaria; class Anthozoa; order Scleralcyonacea; family Coralliidae; genus Corallium; species Corallium rubrum. The sequence goes on from OZ035997.1 coordinate 70,512,787, forward strand.
CATTATTAGCATGAATCCCTCCAGCTTCTTATTGGTCAATAAACTTGGCACTTCCACATGACGTTATCTGGCTCTGCCAGTGTATTATATGTGGTAGGTAGCACAAATATATTGGTCTTCGAGTATGTATTGATTCTAGATAGTACTTACTGTATAGCGACTCTTTGTTTGGCAAACCGTGGCCTGGAGAATTTGTATGCAACTGGGCATAATTATGGCTTAAACAGTTTTATGAATGATTATGATACTTAACTTGGACCAAACGTGCAGTCGTGCACAAGCAATCTCCTCAAAGAATTAATCTTTCAAATACATTTCAATTATTTTTGAATTTCAAAATTAAATATTAATCACTTGACAACAGAAGTGCTAAGGTTATCGACCAATAAGAAGCCGGAGGGATTCCTGCTAACAGTGCTTCCACTTTACAAGGAAATTTCCTTGTACAGGCACATCACTATGGGGAAAGAGGTCAAATATTATTAGCCTTCTTTTCAAAAGTTCTTTGTTTCTCTCATTTATCGAAACCGTCCCCCATAGTGACGGGCCTATGCAAATAAAAAGTGGAAGCCCTGCCTGCTGATCATGCCGTGTAATCATATTATTATTGTGGCGACCATTTTGAATGTTTTGGCGAGGTCCTCCTTCCCGCACAAAATGTTTATGATAATCGTATACCCAAACTAGCAAACAACCACCCTTATAATATGGATTACTTATTTTGAAATATTACTTCAGATAAGCCAGGATAAAATGTAAAAGCCTTGGACGTGAGTATACCCATAGCTATAGTTTGTGAATCCCTTCGGTTTCAGGCCTTTCCCAAAAATTGAAGGTGAGACCTGATTCGGACGGGGAAAAGAATTGGCTACATACAACCTCACAATAAAAACAAGTAAACATATTTAGGAGATTCTTTACTAACCTTTTAAACGCTGACTTTCAAAGGTGATAATCAAATATATGGGATTGTTGGTCTTGAAACGAAGTGCAACGGTCGACAGAGTAACAGTCTAACAACAAAGACCCGATTAATTTCGTTGTTTAACACACATTAACAAGAAATAAACACAGAAAACAATGTAATAATATTCACGATGTATGCTTACAAACCTTTCAAACGATGATGGCTTTGAATAAGAAAATCAACAAGGGATTACAAACTGGATTACAAACACTTTGAAAGAGAGTAAACAAAGCAGCATGCAGCAGACGATCACGAGTCAAGTCACGTCGTCCCAATGAGGCTACGGTTCGTTTGGCCAGCGCCAGGGACCTTTCGGCCCTCGGGTTCCCTCGGGCGGTCTCGGGCAACTCTCGAGCCATATGTAACATCATGCTCGACGAGCGATGAAAGAACGGCTAAATTCGGCTGTAGATCGCAGTCTGAGTCTGGCTCGAATCAGAAATAAATGTATATCACATCACCATCGGAAGAATAATTCAACTGTATTAACAAAATTAATGAATACGAAGTCATCTACATCCACATGTAACTTGGTATTTACGTGTAGCTCTAGTCTAACGCAATACGAATTTTAATATAGGAATTCGAAGCGCGTTTCCGTTTTTTTCGTATAAAAAATAGCCGTAATCATTTGGTAATACCTATTTGTTGATGTTTGTCAAAGCCTTGTATTTTGAACGTCTTTTTAAACGTTCACAAAAAAGTTTACTAAACGTTGTAGTTCAACGTTTCTCAAACGTTGCTCTGTAACGTTGGTTAAACGTTTCTGTCAAACGTTCGTTCAACGTTGCTGTCGAACGTTCGTTTAACGTTGCTGTCGAACGTTCGTTTAACGTTGCCGTCACACGTTTCATGAGCGTCCTTTTATACACTTCTCGAGGGCATTATTTTTTCAACTTTCTTGGCACTAAAATTTTGACTAGTACCTGCTCTGTTGCCCAGAAGCAAAAGAACTTTCTTTTTAATAATAATTACAATTTTTTTCAATTCGCTGACCAACGTTCGGATGACGTTATACGAACGTTATGACGCAACGTTAAACAAAACGTTGCTACAACGTTTACACAACGTTCATCACACCTTGCGTTGTAACTCGATCTCATGCCAAAGAAAAGAGACGTTGTGACAAAGTTGTGGAAACGTTAGGTCGGACCAAACCAAACCACAACCTAAATACAACGTTGCGATTACGTAGTGTGCTAGCTGGGACACAATTCAACCAAAATTAAACTTAAACTTATAAAGCGATTTTATCATTATAAATAATTTAGGTATATATCAGTTTCTTCGATAAAAGAAGGCTGTAGGCCCAACTTCTAGCAAACTTTATAAGCTGAATATTTCTAGTACTGCTATAAGTACAGTACCCTGTTTCTGATCAAGTACTTATAGATTTTGTATATAGTATATAAGATAAACAACGTCACAGTTTTGAAACTATTTCTTACCTTGTATTAAAGTGATCAATGTGGACAGAAACCGTTCCAAGAAGAAAAGATTTTCAAAGTAATAATTAACACTTTCAAAAATCAAAACTGTCATCGAGAGAGCAACCAAAACACCAAGACGAGATTCACTTTAGTTTATTCCCCGCGAGGCCACGAAAACAACTCGAGTACTTCCCGAATACTTGGCGATCAATGGCGATCTTCTTGACTATATAGCGATCGCGTCGAATATCTGGCGATGGCTGCACGAGTATGACGTAAGTGCGGTCCAAGACAATCGCGCAAGCAAGCAACACGCCGACATTATGACTACCGCTGACAGGTCAGCGGTAGTCACAAAAAGTATGTTTCCACGTGATGTATAATTGGCAACGTTTTCTTTTCACTTTTTTTATACCAATTGTTGCCAGTTATAATGTCAATGAAGTTACGCGAAACCTGTTAGTCCACGCATGCGAAGAAGCAAATAAAGAGATTCAGGAAAATGGAATGCTTAGAGAACCTCAAATTACACAGCCACAACCTCCAACGCCTTCATCGTCAACGATACCTTCTTCGGCTGTGTATTTCTTACTGCCTTATGTGCTCTTCGATCCGATTAACCAATTTCCAGCGCTTTTTAACGGTGCCGTGATGAAACTACTATGTCCACTCTGTAGTAGAGTCGGTCTTCAGCAGAACGTCGTGGATACAGTGCAGTGGAAAAATGGAAAAATTCCGCGTCTTCAACCACGTGTAATACATGACGTAGCAAGTCCCATTCTACTTGTAAGTAAATTGTATCGCTGTGGAAACGGACACAGAGAGATTTCCGCGTGTGATCCAGATCTGGTAAAGCAGCTGCCACATGCTTTTGTTAATGTCATAACTAGTCACAAGTCTGGAGTGACAAAGAGTTTGCTTCAATTATGTGAACAACTCATGGATAAGGGATTGAGCCTGAAAAGCATCGAAGATTTGAACCAACAGCGATATGAAACATTTTACAACGGCATATTGCTAGAATTCTTGGTTGTTCCAATTCTGAAGAAACTGCCCAAGATATTCAAGAACTTAACTGGTCGTTTACAGGAAGAAAACTTATATCTAGCGCAATTATATCTGACTTTCAAAGGGACGAAGAAACATACCGTAAACTGTTTTCATCGCTTTCTGCAGAGTGGATTAGTTGAGACCACACTTACAAATCTGTAACAAACATTGGTTATCACAGACCATCAGATGGAAAGTGGATTAAACGTTATAAAGGATTTTTTATTATAGGAAACGCAAAAGAGCAACCTGTTCAATGGAAATTCACAAAGACGGAAAAGTATGACGAGGTTAGCAACACATTTTCCCAACTAGCCGAGCGTTTACAGCTACAGGAGAAACAGCTAAAAGGAATTTTTACAGACACTTGTTGTAAATGGGCTATGAAGTTCGAAGAAGTATTTCCAGGGGTACCAGTAAAGTTGGACCTTTTCCATGCTGTACAACGCTTCACAAAATCTCTCCCAAAAAGGAAACAATACCACGCCCAGCTTGCGCGTGATTACTCTCTTGTTTTTCGTGATCCAACGGATCTTGGAGAAAAAAGACTGGCAGACACTCCAGCAAAACAAGCAATCCTGGAAAATATGAACAAGTTCGAAAGGAAATGGGAAAACGTGGAGTACGACGATGGTAAAAAAGTCTTGAACGAAAATGCCTTAAAGGAGATAAAAAATATAAAAGTACACATCCAAAAAGGATGCCTACCTGGAATTCCCTCAGGATGCGGAACAAACAGGAACGAGCGTTTAAACAGACATTTAAACGAATTTTTGTCAACCAACAAAAGTATCCAATTGTTGGCACACACTAGATGTTTTCGGTTATTTTCTAGTTTAAAAAACATGAAAGCAGACTCTTCGAAAATGTTCGCTTCGCGCCTTGCTTGTGCTGACTTGGGACACGGTTTTCAGGATGGAACTGTTAAATTGGAATCGTTTGGAATTAACGAATCCGATAGAGAAGAAAACAAAGAACAAAAAAAATTAAACATAAATACCATAAAAGATGACACGGTAAGGAACATCGCGACCAATATTCAATCACTACTAGAAGAACTCAGCCATGAGATGACGACAGAGAATGACCACATGTACTTTTCAAGCGGTAAATCTAATGCCAACTCAGATAGTTTATCCCTTTTGTACAATGCAATTTGTTTATGGAGCACCTATTTACAATTAGCAGATAAGTTTGGAAACAAAGTCGTCGACTACAAAGAAATTGGAAGTAACGTCAACATGATATGCTTAGATGCGTCTTGTAAAGATAACAATTATGTCGTGGGTCGGCTCAATTGCAAAGGATGGCGAATACATGGGGATATGAAGTATTAAATATCGCAGGTGATGGTAATTGTTTTTTCATAGCAGTAGCTTTTCAATTACATCAGATGTTGACAAATAGCAATGAATTTGTGCCCCAACTTGCGTTGCATCATTTGGAATCTATTGGCATAGCCAGTGAACAACCAATTCCAGAATTGGCAAATATACTACGTAGACTTGTGGTGAATGAATGGACAGGAGACCACATGGAAGAATACCAACTTTCTTTACTGATAGCAACATTGAAATAGAAGCACCAAACTTTCTCAGGAGTGGTCATTTTTCAAGTAGTTTGGGGGATGCGATGCCCCTCGCTATGGCTAATGTACTCCAAATGTCCATTTTTATCCTGGTACCTCACATATCATCCCATTTCTTACAGTATTTCCCCGATATAATGTGGAAAGCAGCATGTCATCAATTATGCTCGCATTTAACAATGGCGGACCAGGACATTACGATGCACTAATCCAGCATAAAGTGGAAGACAACCAAACTCCCAAAGGTGGCACTAAAACACCAGTGGACCACGACATCAATAAAAAAGTGAAAGACAGCTTTTGTCGATGTGGAATAAATCTAAAAAAGCGGAAAGCTCATGTGAGTAAGGATACTACACAAAAGACATACAAGAGTCGCTGTAAATGTATAACTAAATATTCCAAGTGTTCATTACAGTGTAAGTGCCTTGGCAACTGCGGAAAGACAGACTGCAAAAAGGTCGTGGAAATGACAGTCGATACATCACAAACTACCAGCAGGAAATCGAGAAAAAGGGCAAAACATTCAATAAATAGTACACCAAACAAGTACCTTAAAATATCGCAATCACAACACGAAAAACTAAACATTCTGGAATATTTTATTGTTGTTGCAATTGTCAACTACTTTATTTCAAAAGGTTTAACTTGCAATGTGGAGCAAATGACAAAAATGTACAACAATATTGTTAAAATAATTCTTGAAAATGAAAGTCTGATGTTGCTACCAGTTGCAACACATGCTGAAAGGCACATCACAAGCACGATTAGAGAAATACAGAAAAAAAATAATGTAAACTGTAATTAAATTGCACGACTAATGTTTATGACATTTTAAGGGATTTGTTGACCATTTAAATTTTGACTTTCTATTATCTTTTTACCGTTTGTAATATAACATAAAACGTTAAATACCTCGAAACGTTGAATATAGTTTTTACAAAAAGTTTTATCTTGACTGCAGACCTATATGTTAGTATGTTAGTATGTTAGTATGTTAGTATGTTAGTATGTTAGTATGTTAGTATGTTAGTATGTTAGTATGTTAGTATGTTAGTATGTTAGTATGTGTATGTATATGTATATATATATATATGTGTATATATATATATATATATATATATATATATATATATATATATAATTACATTTAATAACGGCAGGGAAACCACAACAGCCTCAAGCCAAGTACAGTGGCCCCAAATTATTTGAAACTATTATACACATACACTATACAGTTCATACGCACATCAACTTACGCATACATACACAGATTACACAAAAACAAAACCCGAAAAACATTAGAAGCAACATGTTAGGTTTCCGATGAGGCTGCGAGAAGTGTTGCAACTTAAACAAATTGTCTTCCATGAACGAGGATCGTAAGATGTTGCGAGGGCTGTAAAGTAGTAACGGAGTAAGTTTTGAAGGTTGTAGAGATCCAAGATTGTCGAGTTCATTGTCTAAAGTGTTCCAAATTCTAGTTGATCTGTTAAGACAGGACTTCTGAAAGGTGGTTGTTTTACATTTTCGGACCTTAGCTCTTGTTATTCTTGATGAGGTACGGACTAGTATTATATCAGAATTTATGTTAATTAATTATGTTAATTTTTGGTTATTTTGAAAAAGAAAGTAAGTATGGGCATATGTCTGTTGTAATTATTTCGTATATTAGCAATAATTTGGTAAAATTTGGCGAAAACCATCTCGGCCGATCGGCCATAATCAAACAAGTGCTTACCTGATGACTGATGTTTACCGAAATTATTTTGGTAAACTTTTAATGTTTACAAATGGTTCTAATTTCTAAACTATTGTTGCGCTGCTGCCTGCTTGTGAAACGCAAGCCACGGTGACAATCGCGGGATGGTGCGTTATTTAAAAATCCATCTGGCGATCTACAGCTAGCTTTTGTAACATTGGAATTTGCTAGAACTAATAAATGTTAGTTCTGATCTCTTGGAACTAGCATATTGAGTAAAAAGTTAAAAAATAATTAAAAAAGTGATGCGTATTAATTACATACAAGCCAATGCATAAGAATTAATAAATTTGGAGGGTAATTCTTATGCAACAATTTTTCGTTTATATTCGAATGGGGGAGCATGCCCCTGGAGTCCTGGTCCCCCCTAGAACTTGGTCGCACCTCCGGCGCTCCCTGCCTCCCCTCATAGTACGTTTTGCCTCTTTTGCCCCCTTGTTAAATATTCTGAAAGAAACCCTGCTTGATCCTCTAAAAATACGGAGTCCAATAGATGGTAACTTCACCCTAATATTACTCTTGGACCCTGCCTTCAAAAATTCCTAGTTGCACCCCTGTTTACAGGTAAGTGTATCTGGGATTTCATGACTCTTAAGAGAACTGCATGAAACTCACAGAACTCATCAAGTATAGTGAGGTGGATACTGTAGCTTCCAACACCCAAAAGTGTACATGACATATCAATCCCAGATTTGCAAGACTATTGTGTTTGACTTTTATCTAATTTTGGATTGCATTTATAAGAACACTTTAGTCATTGAAGGCTTTCAGCTTTATTGGCAAATCTCATCGGTTTTTGTATGTATGTCGGCATATAAAAATGTGTTAAAAAATATGAATTATAAGTTTGATGTTTATTATATTTTTACTAGGTCGTATGGCATCATCTTTATACGGTCAACGTTCATGCAGAGACAAAGGAACACTATATGCCGCTAGAAATGTCCTAGATGCCAAGAATGTGACTGCTGATCCTCACAATAACTTTTATGCATGTGGCGAGTTTCTGAACAAAGTACTAAATGCATACCTCATTTGTGGGGCAATGCACCACTTTGGCATGGAAAACATTGGTGATGAACCAGGGAAAATCACTACACTGGTGAACCAATTTACAAAAATGCAAAGAAAGAATATGTGCATCAAGTGACTAAAAGCTTTGTTGAAGAGCATGTTGTAAACAACATCCTAAGTCCTCAAGCCCCAGAATCAAATGTAGTGATTGAACAGATGTAGATTTTGCAACAAGACATATGTGCGTCCTAGCGTTCTACAAAAGCATGAAAAGAAACAACATGGATTGGAACCAGGCCTTGGTATATCTGATAAGCAAACCACCACTGATAAAGATGAGTAAGATAGAGTGTACAATTACATACATCAAACCCTTGTTCTCTTGATGCTGCGAATGAATCACAACAAATCAATCAAACTTGGTGCTGGTAGAGGAAGTTTTTCTGTTTGTTTTACAAAGTAAGAAAATGTCCCAAGTATGCCATCGCAAGCATGTGCACTTACGGGCACAAGTAAATTGAATGTTCACAACATTTATGGTCATATAATAAACTACTTATTGACCTCACTTGTTCGGTCTGTACTACCTGTTTTTTCGGTCCGTACTAAAAAATATCGGTCTGATATTTCACTAGTACAGACCTCACGCTTGGTCAATAAGTAGTTAATATCCCACATAGGCAGGGCAAGGGATGGCCATTGACATATTTTATGTAAGTGAAATTAATTTTTAGGAATGTAAATCTAATCAAGCAAGCATACTAATTAACTAATTAAACAAGCGTCTTTAAGGGTGTCATTTAAGGGGCTCGGCAAAAAGTGCTATGGATGGTGATATTGGAAATACAAGTGAATTATACGAAAGCCTAACTAATTTTTTGGGTTGCGAATGCTCTGGTGGCCCGAATGGAAGTTCATGTTCACGAATATTCTCCAAAGAAACCCCCCTGAACCTAAACAACTGCATGGAGTTGAGCAACAGTGAACATGACCTGGTAATCTTAGCGAACATACAGGCATTCACTCATGGACACAACGATAAAGTTGGAGAAAAAAGAAAAAAGGGGTCAATTCCAATATGCAAAGAAATGTTTCTCCGTCTTTATGGAATAACCGACTCCAGGTTTCGTTTGCTGAACCAGCATTGTGAAACCTGCAAAAGTACTCCCAGAGTTCACGGCAACGAAAAGAAATTACCTAGTAACACCCTTTCGCAGTCAGTTGTAGAGGATATTACGGCGTTTATGTCTAACTACGTAGAAGAAAATGCCATCGAGCTTCCCGGAAGAATTCCCGGCTATAAAAAGGACGATATAAAGCTGCTCTCTTCATCAGAAACCAAAGCAAACGTTTGTAGGGCATACAATGCAAGCCGCGAATCCTCAGAAAAGACTACGGTTAGCTACTCGAAGTTTGTCGACTTGTTGAATACGCTTTTCCCGAATATTGTTGTAGCCAAGCCTAGAACCGACCTGTGTGGCCTATGGCAAGCAAATACAGCGAAGCTTCAACGGGCCATTAATTTTCCAGATGAGGAAAAATCGGCATGTGTTAAATGGCAGGGAAACCATCTAGCCTGAGCTAAGACTGAGTGGGAATATTATAGAAAAGAGTGTCAAAACACCGAAGAGGCTTTCAACTCTATACAAAAATATTTTGATTTCACAGAAAATCAGACCAAGCTCAATTAACAAGGCTATGCATTATTCATTTGATTATGCACAGCAAGTTCACATACCCAGCAATCCAATGCAGCCTGGCCCAATTTACTTCAAAACACCGAAAAAGTGCGGTATTTTTGGTGCTTAGTGTGAGGTAGTGCCTCGTCAAGTAATTTTTTTAATTGACGAAGCTGTCTCATGTGGAAAAGTTGCAAACTCAACCATTAGCTATGTGCATTACTTTTTTCAACACCATGGCCTTGGCGAGACTGATGTTCATTTACACATGAACAACTGTGGTGGGCAAAACAAGAACAGCTTTTTGTAGTACTTTGCGTGGAGGGTGATAAATAGTCTCCATCAGTCCGTTATATACTCATTTCTGCTCGCTGGACATACGAAGTTTGGCGCAGATCGTTGCTTCGGAATATTAAAGCAAGTTTACAAACTTCACTATATTACATCTATATGTAAATTCGCCACTGTTGTGGAAACCTCGAGTATTGTTGGAGTGAACAAAGTTCAATTGGTTGGCACACACAATGGCAGAAGTATTGTGCCTGTTTACGACTGTGCCACGTATCTAGGCGAGTTCTTCAAAAAGATGGATCACATCACGAAATACCACCACTTCCGTTTTTCGAAGAAGGCTGGCATTGTTTACTGCAGGGAATCAATAACATCTCCAGAAAAAAAGTTAAGCTTCTGCGGAAGAAAGAGGTTTTATCTCCTCCTGACCTTCCTCTCAAATTGATCCAGTTGGATTAGACGATGCGAGAAAACGTTACCTATTTAGCGAAATTAGACAGTATTGCAAACCTGGGACCGAAGATCTTGTCGCCCCAAATCCGAACTAACATTAACACTAAAATTCAATAGAAAAAAACTAGTGTCCTAGCAATGAATGATCTGATAATTTATAATTGCTTCAATTTTTGTGTCCAGTAAAACGAGTGTGTTCACTGTTATTACCAGGAAAATATGTAAAAGGTAATAAATGTTTCGACGATAGCCCTGCTCAGTGTTTCTTGGCAGACTTTAATTTGTTCTCTTATCTATTTTTATTCGTTTCAGCATGCATCTTGATATAATAATTATATTCTTATGAATAGTAAGTATATTCTAAGTTCTACAATTAGTGACAAAACCTCTTCGGACACATTAAATAATAATCTATTTTATAGAAAATTACATAAACACAATCCATTGACCCCCTCCCCCCTCTTCAATGTTGGTGTACAACAAGATCGTGTAGTTAGGAAGGCATGTGTAATGTAGACAGCGATACTTTGGCCATTCAACATTGAAAAGGGGGGGGGGGCGGGGGAATATATCCTTTAATTAGGAGAAATGTCCGAAGGGTTTTGTCACTGATTGTCTGAAAACGAAAAGGTCTTATTTATACTCACCGGTGATCCTTTCGCTGACTTTTATCTTCTTATGTTAGAGAAGTTTATATGTCGAGACGTCCGAACTCCTGTTTTCACTGCGAAAACTATTTTATAAGATTTTGGTACCTGTTTAAATTGCGAGATTGGGTAATCCTTGTTTTCAATTCCATATTTACAATGGAGGGCGGTCGCAAGGGTGTGAAACTCTAACAGGGTCAATGCAGCGTTAATAGCTCGCGTATTCAAATTTACGTTAATAAACACGATGCCATGAAAACAAGTAGAATATAGATACCCCTGAACGTGTGTCATGTTGCAATAACTATTCCCCTTTACGCATCTTATCTGTACGTTTTCGGTATTGCATTTACACGTGTTGTTTAAATATGACGTAGAAGGAGTGTCTGATCTTCCAGAGTCGTCTAATTAATTGCCGACACGGTTAACGATTTACACCTATTTGAATAAAACTATTGAATATATATTAATTATGTTGAGTGTAAACCGTAAATCGTTCTCAAATTCATTAATAATTCATAAGGATTTTACTCAATCAGACAGCTCTATTCCGTCACGTGAATGGGCTGTGAAACACCGGTTTCTTCATCAAACACTAGCGTTTCATTTCTGTTACTTAAACAAGAAACACGATACGATTATCCGCAAATCCCACAACGGCTGCTCATTGGTTCATTATCTTTCACTTGAGAAGCCATTTCCAAAACTCGTTCTGCGTGTTTGTCAGGTCAGGAGATCTTGGCTGAATTGTTCGCATTGCTGCGTTAACAGAGCGCAAGGCATGTTTTGCTTTCACTGACGTCTGTGACGGCCCATTGTCCATCACAAATATTTTGTTGTCACATTCTCCCTCACCGGCAATTTCAAAAAGAATTGCAAACGATCGACGTATAAACTGGGCAAAATAATGTACAGACATCTTTTCATATACCTCTGCACAAATAACACCTTTTCCGTGCACTATAGCCACTAGTAAGTGTAAACGCTTTCCTCCTGCAAGATCTTAAAAGAGCGTTATTATGGCGTCATTAAATTACTATGCTTATAAGAATTATTATTTAAGGAGATATATTTTTGTGCAGTTGCATGCAAACGTTCATGAAATATCATATTGTATTTCTGTATAGTTGAGGAGAAAACACTTAACCGAAATTGACTCTTTTTTTTTCAGACAGTCTGAAAACGAAAAGGTCTTATTTATACTCACTGGTGATCCTTTTGCTGACTTTTATCTTCTTATTTTAGAGAAGTTTATATGTCCAAACGTCCGAACTCCTGTTTTCACTGCGAAAACTATTTTATAAGATTTTGGTACCTGTTTAAATTGCGAGATTGGGTAATCCTTGTTTTCAATTCCATATATACAATGGAGGGCGGTCGCAAGGGTGTGAAACTCTAACAGGGTCAATGCAGCGTTAATAGCTCGCGTATTCAAATTTACGTTAATAAACACGATGCCATGAAAACAAGTAGAATATAGATACCCCTGAACGTGTGTCATGTTGCAATAACTATTCCCCTTTACGCATCTTATCTGTACGTTTTCGGTATTGCATTTACACGTGTTGTTTAAATATGACGTAGAAGGAGAGTGTCTGATCTTCAAGAGTCGTCTAATTAATTGCCGACACGGTTAACGATTTACACCTATTTGAATAAAACTATTGAATATATATTAATTATGTTGAGTGTAAACCGTAAATCGTTCTCAAATTCATTAATAATTCATGAGGATTTTACTCAATCAGACAGCTCCATTCCGTCACGTGAATGGGCTGTGAAACACCGGTAAAACACTGGTTTCTTCGTCAAACACTAGCGTTTCATTTCTGTTACTTAAACAAGAAACACGATACGATTATCCGCAAGTCCCACAACGGCGGCTCATTGGTTCATTATCTTTCACTTGAGAAGCCATTTCCAAAACTCGTTCTGCGTGTTTGTCAGTTCAGGAGATCTTGGCTGAATTGTTCGCATTGCTGCGTTAACAGAGCGCAAGGCATGTTTTGCTTTCACTGACGTCTGTGACGGCTCATCGTCCATCACAATTATTTTGTTGTCACATTCTCCCTCACCGGCAATTTCAAAAAGAATTGCAAACGATCGACGTATAAACTGGGCAAAATAATGTAGACATCTTTTCATATACCTCTGCACAAATAACACCTTTTCCATGCACTATAGCCACTAGTAAGTGTAAACGCTTTCCTCCTGCAAGATCTTAAAAGAGCGTTATTATGGCGTCATTAAATTAGTATGCTTATAAGAATTATTTAAGGAGATGTATTTTTGTGCAGTTGCATGCAAACGTTCATGAAATATCATATCGTATTTCTGTACAGTTGAGGAGAAAACACTTAAGCGAAATTGACTCTTTTTTTTTCAGACAGTTAGTGACAAAACCTCTTCGGACACATTAAATAATAATCTATTTTATAGAAAATTACATAAACATAATCCGTTGACCCCCTCCCCCCTTTTCAATGTTGGTGTACAACAAGATCGTGTAGTTAGGAAGGCATGTGTAATGTAGACAGCGATACTTTGGCCATTCAACATTGAAAAGGGGGGGGGGGGCGAATATATCCTTTAATTAGGAGAAATGTCCGAAGGGTTTTGTCACTGATTGTAGCTAACCTTTAAGTTTCCAACTTACGGGTGCAATAGCCAAACCTATGTTTTGACAGGTTTTTAATGAGCTTAGTGTTACCTTCGTCTGCTCACAGGTGTGTTCTGATGAGCGTGAGAATTGTGTATGCAAACTTTATAAACTCGCATGTTTTACACTATTACGGCGCCGTGGTATGCAAAGGTAGTGTGATCAAAACTTGCGATTTCTATTACACTGTAAAATGAGACAAAGTAAAACAATAAAATAGCAATATTTTGGGTTTGCTGTCAAGTTCTGTATAATCAAAATCAGGTACATTGATCATTGATGACAGAAAACAAACTGAACAAGACTCAAATAATACAGGAGAAAAAAAAGTCGTGGACATCTCGTATAAAACGGTAAATTTGTACGTCGCGGCTCATTAATGTCAACAATGTATCAAATTCCTACTGAAAGGTGTAGGCAAATACCTTACTCAATGTTCGTCTTCCAGATCTTCCTCAGTGTTAAGTTGGACATTTACTACACGTAAAACATCGCACGCGTGACTTTTTTATTTAGTCATGCGATCTTCAGTGTGGATCGATCAAGCGCGCGACATTTTAACACCTATAGTGGAATCTAAAAATATTTATCACACTGTCATGCTTGCGATTTCCTTATCAACATCTTCTAAGGATTTCAAATCAAACTATTATTCTGTTGTTTGATATTTATTAACTGTCAGGACGTGAGAACGTTTGCCATAATTCGGAAACGTTTTAATTGTAGTCTGTAGAGAATTAGATCTGTAGACAGCAGTTCGAAGAAGTTCGAACTTTTGTAAGAAGTAACGCTTGTACTTAGCAATTCAAACGCTTGAGGGCTGTACCCAGCTGTTCAAACGCTAGTACATGGAGCTAAGCCGTTCGAACCCTAGTAGCAAGGCGTTCGAACGCCAACTGGAATGCGTTCCATTGGTTGTGGCTATAGCCTAATGGATTGCGTTTGAACGCCTAATGGAATGCGTTTTAATGGTTGTGGCTAGCCATTCGAATGCTTGAACTTTGCCATTTGAATGCTCGCAAGGAACTGTTTGAATGTTTGTAATGCACTGTTCGAACGCCGGGGTTTTCCCCCCGTTTGAACGCAATTTCGATAGGGTACGTTTTCCCGTGGAGGGTCACATATAGGAATAAATTGACTTCACTTATCCGCCTTAGTAAAAATAATTATTATATCCATTATTTTCAATCTAATTTCAACGACATTAGACAAACATAGAATGGCATAAATTTGCTGATTTCAAGCAAGAAACAGTAAACGAAATAAAATAAAATGCCTTTACTGATCCTCGTGATATGAGTAACATATTGAACAAGCACCACTTTGCCACAATCGGCCATAAATTAGCTAATGATATTCCTGCTACAGGGAAATCATTTCGAGATTTTCTTGACCCACCCCTTCCTAATACATTTTTCTTTGACCCTATTATTCCTAATGATATCGAAGTATAAATGAATAAGTTATCCAGTTCTAAAGCTTATGGCCTAGATTCATGTCCTGTGAAACTTCTAAAATTACATAAGTCAGTTCTTAGTATACCTCTAACAGATATTTTTAACCATTCGATATCATCAGGTGTATATCCAAACAAACCAAAACTTGCTAAAATAATCCCAGTATTCAAGTCTGATGATGCTTCTGACCTAAAAAAATTATAGAACCATCTCCCTATCTGTTTACAACAGAATCTTGGAAAAAAAATTTCACTAGACTCAATAAGTTTAAAAACAATATATTTTTTTTGTTCTCACTTTCGTGAGAAACATAGTACGAACATGCCATTCTTGATATTGTCAGCAATATTCAGAATAATACGGACAAACGTAAATATACTTGTGGAATATTTATAGACCTCAAAAAAGCATTTGACACAGTTAATCACACTATTCTTTTGAGTAAACTCTATAATTATGGTACCAGAGGCATCCTTCATTACTGGTTCAGATCATACTTAACTAATCGCAAACAAACCACATTAGCCAATGACTATATATCTGATAAAAAAGAAACTATGTGGTGTCCCACAAGGCTCTGTATTTGGACCACTACTATTCCTTCTTTATATTAATGATATTCATAACTCCACAGATTTGTTTACCTTTTACCTCTTTGCTGATGACACTAGTATATTATATGATAATAAAAACCGGCGCCAATTAGAAATCAAAGTAAACTCAGAACTTGTAAAACTCTGTGAATGGCTAAAATCCAATAAACTATCACTCAATATTAATATCTAGTTACTTAATATCTAGTTACTTAATGTTTCGCACACGACAAAAATCTCTAACATTTACCCCCGTTTAAATATCTACGATAACGTTACAAAAACTTATATACCTCTTCAGATGAAGGAATGTGTGAAATATTTAGGACTGCTCATAGATTCTAATTTATCGTGAAAATATCACACTGAATACAGTTCCCAAAAGGTTAGCTAAATTAAGACATTTTATCCCTCGCCAAGCACTTTTGAGTATTTTTCGATCATGATTTTTCCCTATGTAACATATGGCATTTGTGCTTGGGGTCAAACTACGAAAGTACACTGGAATAAATTACTGATTCTTCAAAAACGAGCACGTAGACTGACATTTTTCACGAAACCTCGAGACCACCCAAATCTAACATTTTTGTATTTTCAACGAGTTTGCCCGATGATGCACGAACCAGTATATTTAGTTTAACTAGTGAAATTAATTATAACACTAGATCTACCCAGTGAACTCTATATAAGGACTGGAACGATACCTACAAACCAAATTTTGAAGCCGTCATGGAGGCTAACATGCAGGGCAGCCCCAGTCCTCTTTATATGCAAGAAAATCTTTATTTTTTTAACTTATATTTTGTTATGAACCAATTACAAAGAAATTTCTTCTAAAGTCTTTTAGCAGCAAAAACGTAGCTTGAATATTTGACAAAAAAACACAAAACACAATTTGAGTCTGAAACTGCGCGGATCTCTTTATTTTTTGTATGGCAGCTCCAAGTGTCGAGATATCAAAAGTCAAAAAAAAAGTATCAACTATCTTGAATCAAATAAAGATAGCATTAATCAAGTCCTTTAAAGCCCAATGAAATCTAGTGGCTATAATCTGTCCAGCATATGGATGCTGACATGATCAATAAAAACCATAAATATTAAATTTTCTGCAAAAAAATCAAAAAGTCAAAAAATCATACAAAACACAGAAATACAAACCGACAGTGTTTTACAGGCATCAAAGATAAAAAAAATATACGTGGTCTTATAATGATTCAAAAGGTATGAGGAGATTATTCATAAGAGCAAAAGCACAGCTTGAGAGGGTTGCAAGAATTCATAAAATAATGACGACTAAATACTAAGCCCTGTCTCATGATGATGGGCAAGAATATCACCACGGGGTGGACTAGCGAGTTTTTTTGCGAGTAAGGGCCGAAATTCCCATGTGTTTAAGTGTTCGAGTGGTTTTACCCACATACAAAGCTCCGCAGCTTTGACACTTAAATTTATACATGACATGCGATCTCAAAGGAAGAGGAATCTGGTCTTTGAACGAAAAGAAATGAAAAAGGTGAAGAGAAGGCCGAGCTACAAACCTAATGCTAATTTGAGGATAAGCAGAATTGAGTAGTTTTTTAATTGCGTTCGAATTTGGAGAAAATGCTGACCAGTGAACGGCAACGAAAAATAAATAACGTGTTTAGGAACGGAACAGGGTTTTGCAGACTGCGAGAATACTTTATTTATCAAGAAAAGAGGAAATGCAACTGTTAAGAAGTTTTTCTGGATAGCCGTTTTGAATAAAAAGTTTTAAGTTTTTCTTGTTCGGAATTAAAAATAACATATGTCGAACAAAAGTTAAAACAGCGATTGAAAAGCGAAAATATTAAACCTTTTTTTAGGTGTAATAAACTAATCAAAAGCAGTAAGCCGGTAAAAGTAGGTTTACGATAAACAGATGTCGAGAAGCAACCACCGGAACGTCTATATATGGAATTGTTAGACTCAAGTTCATGCGTAAATGTTATGTTAGGATGTTTAGAATTCAAATAATTAAGAAAAGGAATAACAATGTCAGGCGAAAAAATAATGAAACAATCATCAACGTAGCGTCTGTAGAATAGCGGTATAAATTCAGGAGGACAGTCATTTAGCCAATTAGATTCATGATGTGCAAGAAGAATATTGGCAAACAAGGGACCTAGGGGTGAACCCATAGCAACACCATTGACTTGTTCGTATAAATTTCCATTGAAAAGAAGTGACAATTTTTAACGGCCAAATTTAAAAGTTTTAAAAGTTTCGAAATTCTAGAATGGAAAAACCGTGAAAACGGATGCTGCCTGAGAAAACATTTTACTCTTCGAAGATTCTTTCCGACCAAGAGAAACACGTTCTCGTGAAAGGACTAAACTTTTCAATACCGAGTTATTGTGATTTTCTCGTTCCGTTCGAACTGCTCTACCGGAACATTTGTGGTGAATCGATCACGCTCTCGTTTGTATTTGGACTTCATCAAAACGAAGATGAAAATCATTGCCCTGTCTGGTTTTCGTAGTTTCTCACCTCCTGCTTTTATTTTTGCCAAAGATGAACTTGGTATCCTGAAAACCTTGAAAGACGATGATAGTATTGTTATCGTCAAATCGGACAAAGGAAATGGTGTTGTCATCCTTGACAAGTCGGTTACTGTGGGAAGATGGGAGAAAAACTTCGAAAACTAGAAAAAGATGCCGTCCGACTGACCATCCAACGGGAGAATCAAATTAAAACCTTTTTAAGTGAACTAAAAAAGGACAATGTTATTTCTGATAGTCAATTTACATTAGACCAGTTGGTTCTCGTCCAAGGTATTCTATATGGACTACCTAAAATCCATAAACCTAATGTTCCTCTTAGGCCTATACTTTCTTCTATTCGTTCTCATTCCTATAATATTGCTAAGTTTCTCTTCTACGTCCTTTTTCACGCAGTATTTATTCAGTCTATGATACTTTTTCTTTTGTTAATGAATTACTTGGATTAGATTTTAACACCAATGAGGTTTTCATGGCTAGTTTTGACGTTACTTCTCTTTCTACTAATATTCCTTTGAATGAAACTATGGATATTATTGTTCAAAATGTTTTCTCGGGCAGCACCCGTTTTCACGGGTTTTCTGTTCTAGAATTTCGAAAACTTTTAAATTTGGCCGTTAAAAATTGTCACTTTTTCAAGGGAAATTTATACGAACAAGTCGATGGTGTTGCTATGGATTCATCCCTAGTGTAGAATAGACTCATACTTTATGTTAATCAACTCATGTACACAATTATCTAGTCACCGGATATGACGTATTATACAAATATACTACATTACTTCCCTCTATTATTTTTTGAATCAAAACAAAATTTCAACTATCCCTCTTCAAATGTCTATTGTATCTAAATTTCTAATACAGTATAGTTCTGTTAATAAGTTTGCATGAACTACAGTTTCTAATTGTTGTTACCATATTGGTGTCATGTCACTGGTTTTCTGGTTCTTTACGATCTTCGTAACTGTTGTCTTGGTTGTACGTCGGCTGGCTGTGCTGTAGTTCTGCTTTCCCATTCGTCATCACTCTCTGCTATTATCACTTTCTTGAAATACGAAATGTTTCTTGCAATAGATTTTCCTTCTCTCTCCGCAACTATGGTGTTGTGCTTTCGTTGTACCACCTACCAGAACTGAAGAGCGACAAAGTTGTCAACAAGCACACACTGGCTAAGAGAAATCTGGAAAAGAAGAAACAAGAGAACAACTAGATCCCAAGGATAGTGCAAAGTTTCTAGTAATAACAATTTTTGCCACGTGTACGGACAGAGCTGCCAGCCCCACAACCTGCCAGCCCATTTTCTTGAGCAAAGCCCAAGTTAATTAATTTAATACAAGCGAAAACTCAGACAAACAACCCAAAATAGAATCTCGAGGGATTCTTAAAGAGTCATTTTCTCTTGAAGAATGCAAAAAAATTATAAACTCCGACAAACATGAATACTGACGTCTTTTGTGCCCTTCACTATTGTTTTCCGGTCTGTTTAATAACATCAAGATTTTTTTAACTCCTCGAAATTTTTGCATAAAAAGCTTGGCGCATCACAAGAATTCCGATACTAATACGTACCGTGTGACGTCCAGTCAATCCAGATCAAAACTGACTAAAATTTGTCAAGTGGATGTCAAATCATTTTTTTTTACAATTTTAAGACGAAACTTAAGACAATTCTTATTGAAAAGCGATAATTTTTTTAATTGTTTTTAACTTATAAACCATAATATAAAGTATAATTTTAGTTTATGTAATAATTTGTATTAATTAATCATTAACGATAAGATTGCTGTAAATATAGTCGATAATTTATAATCTCTTTTTATAACATGTAAATTGTCATTGAAAAGCCCATTTTAGGGAATGTCAGTAATAAATTCAAATTAAATTCAAATTCAAGATAAGCTATTGTTGCCTTCACAAATTATTACGCCTGGTGATTATGTTGCTACAATCCTGGCCAAAATTCACTCGGACAGTCGCGTAAAAAGAACTTAAGCGCATCAATTTCTAAGATTATGTTCCAAAGACATCGCCCCCCTCTCCCCCAGTTCAATGTTGGTTAGAAAATCTCAAAGTATGTTCAGTGCAATTGTTTTATCAACATTGGATGGGGGGAGCGGGGGGAATGATTTTCCTATGGTGTTGTGCTTTCGTTGTACCACCTACCAGAACTGAAGAGCGACAAAGTTGTCAACAAGCACACACTGGCTAAGAGAAATCTGGAAAAGAAGAAACAAGAGAACAACTAGATCCCAAGGATAGTGCAAAGTTTCTAGTAATAACAATTTTTGCCACGTGTACGGACAGAGCTGCCAGCCCCACAACCTGCCAGCCCATTTTCTTGAGCAAAGCCCAAGTTAATTAATTTAATACAAGCGAAAACTCAGACAAACAACCCAAAATAGAATCTCGAGGGATTCTTAAAGAGTCATTTTCTCTTGAAGAATGCAAAAAAATTATAAACTCCGACAAACATGAATACTGACGTCTTTTGTGCCCTTCACTATTGTTTTCCGGTCTGTTTAATAACATCAAGATTTTTTTAACTCCTCGAAATTTTTGCATAAAAAGCTTGGCGCATCACAAGAATTCCGATACTAATACGTACCGTGTGACGTCCAGTCAATCCAGATCAAAACTGACTAAAATTTGTCAAGTGGATGTCAAATCATTTTTTTTTACAATTTTAAGACGAAACTTAAGACAATTCTTATTGAAAAGCGATAATTTTTTTAATTGTTTTTAACTTATAAACCATAATATAAAGTATAATTTTAGTTTATGTAATAATTTGTATTAATTAATCATTAACGATAAGATTGCTGTAAATATAGTCGATAATTTATAATCTCTTTTTATAACATGTAAATTGTCATTGAAAAGCCCATTTTAGGGAATGTCAGTTAATAAATTCAAATTAAATTCAAATTCAAGATAAGTAAGTTTTTGTTGCCTTCACAAATTATTACGCCTGGTGATTATGTTGCTACAATCCTGGCCAAAATTCACTCGGACAGTCGCGTAAAAAGAACTTAAGCGCATCAATTTCTAAGATTATGTTCCAAAGACATCGCCCCCCTCTCCCCCAGTTCAATGTTGGTTAGAAAATGAAATGCAAAGTATGTTCAGTGCAATTGTTTTATCAACATTGGATGGGGGGAGCGGGGGGAATGATTTTCCGAAGGAAATTTGATTTCAGACGTCGTTTAAAGCAAAGTGTCCGAGTGATTTTGACCAGGATTGTCTGAAAATATCAACTTGAAACAAAAGTGTTTTTCCTCTGTTTAAATGAATCAGAATCGTGAAAAAAATTACATATTACAATAAAATTATTACAGAAACAACTCATACAAAGAAATACATTGTACATTCAAAGAAATAGACATTTCCACATATTCTATCGTTATGTGACGTAATGCACGTCACGCTGTGCATCGCACGGTAAACAGGCGTGCACGGTAAACATGTGAAATTTCCCTCTTCATTGAACTATTAGAGCATGAAAGAAGTGTTTATATACGGTGTTTTCATTTTGAAATTGTTCATATACTCGAACTTATTCAATGAAGAGGAAACGTAGTGTGAATAAATGCGCATATTGAGAATGGCCACGGTCAACATTGCAAAATCGCATTTTTAGAATAATTAAGGGTTGATCAGTCATTTATGTTTGATGAAAACTGTACATGTTTACCGTTGCGTTTTCTTTGTTTCTTACAATTACTATTCGTTTACCGTTTGGAACGAAAGATATATTAATTTCGCATAAAATACGATAGGAATGAACAGGATTTTCCCTCTCTAAATTCGCAAAGTGACATGTGAATGGGTATGTTTACCGTGAGATATCGAGAAGTTGATAAGGGCCGTGTAACCGAAGCTGCATAAGCGGAAACGATATATTGCAGTTGTAATATAATAGTTCATAATAAATAAATGCACAATAAATGTTCGGTATAAAGTATATGGCATAATACTTAATTATTTTCAATACTTAATTCTTATCCCTTTTGAATTTAAAATTCCTTTTATTCGCTTAGATTAATGTATGACGTAATCATGAAGGAGTACACAAATTATTAGTTTTTTTTGTTTATTTTTATTTTATTTAACGGAATTATAAGGAGGAACGGATTTTATATAAAGTAATGAAATTTTAGCCGAATAAACCCACCAACAGTGAGCGAAATGGTGTTATTCATTGACGCGGCTGTCAGACAATCCTGGCCAAAATTCACTCGGACAGTCGCGTAAAAAGAACTTAAGCGCATCAATTTCTAAGATTATGTTCCAAAGACATCGCCCCCCTCTCCCCCAGTTCAATGTTGGTTAGAAAATGAAATGCAAAGTATGTTCAGTGCAATTGTTTTATCAACATTGGATGGGGGGGAGCGGGGGGAATGATTTTCCGAAGGAAATTTGATTTCAGACGTCGTTTAAAGCAAAGTGTCCGAGTGATTTTGACCAGGATTGTAGCTTCACGTTATGAGCCTTGCGAATCATCTGCCCAATCACGCGCTAAGTTCACGCAGGTACAGATACATGTAGAACTAAACATTCATGTTTACTATATGGCCAGGCTTCTTCGTACAGTTGCCTATTGAACGTCAAATCAAAATGTGAAGACAGTCTACGATCTCCAGTATACAGAATTTGTTACTGAGCTGAAAATATAACAGACACGAACCAACAACACTCTACAAACCGACTTCACAACATCGTCAACATGCCACACCATATTAAAGTTAAATATAAAGCTTTTAATATTTATTCGCACCTTTGACCTTCCGCTAGGCACACAGTAAATCCTTTCGCCCAGACCGTATTTAATTATCCATCCACTAAAGCCTAGAAATTCGTTGTTTCGAGAAGAAAAATCGATCACTCCTTTGCCTTTCTCCACCATTGTTGTAGTCACCAGTCGCAAACAAAACCATGCGTGCGCAGTGGTATTCTAATATATTCCGGGGGGAGGACTTCTTTCATTCTTGGTATATTAAGATAAACACGTCTTTCAAGAAATATCCATAGATAAGGTACAAACCTGTCTGTTCTCGCTGTTTATAGGGCTTACGAGCTTTAAGCGACATAAATATTTGTCGTCTATGAAAGACTGATACTAGTGTTTCACATTTTCACTGGTTTTAGCCTTTCAACTACGACAAGTATGTATGTCGTTAAACCTGGTAAGTTTACCACCCAGAAAGTTTACACTATCTATCTATGTATCTATGTATCATGTGAATTTTCGCCACTCATCACAATACTGCAAAGTTTCTGTGAAACTTTGCACTAAAAAGCATTACGACAAGAAAAACAGAGCGAAAGAATCGAAAATCAAGGAAGGAGACACCGTTATATGCAAGCAGCAGAAGAAGGATAAACTAACACCTAAATTCGATCCAGAACATTATACGGTGGTCTGATTTGTCTGTTAAAAAGTAGTTCACACGGAGCAACTTTTGTTGTTTGATGAGGAGTTGAACGGTACTGGAGTAAGAACCTTTGTAGTTCTTGTCTCCAGTTCTTTCCTTCGATTTGGGCTCTACGACTGCATTTCCCTGAGGCCATAGTGTACTTGTTTTCCACCATATGCCAAGAGTTTTAATGTGTACTTCAAACTCCTTCCCATTGACGGGAGGTCCATTGTCTGTTTTAATTCTTGCTGGTATTCCATGGGTAGCAAAAATCTTACCCAGTTTTTCTATACATGTTTTTGCTTCAGTTGAGTTGACTATTTCAATCTCTGGGAATTTGGAATAGGTGTCGATTACAACTAGTAGATATTGACCTGTTCTCGGTATTGGACCATAGAAATCGATTGCTATACTTGTCCATGGTGTGTCTTCAGTTTTCGGCATTTCCATTGGCTCGAGGTTGTTACTATTTTCCACAGCTTGACAGGCGATGCATTTGTCAACCATTTCTTTTACTGTTTTATCCATATTTGGCTACCAGATTTTTCCCCGTAGCAGACTCTTGGTTTTCTCGATTCCCTGATGACCAACATGAGCTAGTTGTGTTGCTTTCTCTTGTAACTTTGCTGGAATCACCAGTCTTGTGCTCTTCAACAGTATGTCTTCTACTGTATTAAAGATTAACTCATGTGCACAAAGTCTAAATGGTTTCAGATCAGTGTCATTTTCATCCCATTTTTCCTCTTTCAAACTTATCGTTACCTTAGTTAATACTGGATCAGTACGTGTTGCTTCCTTAATCTCTTCGAGTGTCATTGATTTTGGAACTGAATGATTAGTGTCGTATTTCACATAGTCTTCAGCTGTTCTGGTTACTGGTTGTTCTTTTTCAATTTGGGTCACAATTGGGTGTCCACTCATATAATCAGCTTCATTCCATGAGCCTTTGTGGTAAATTACTCTGAAATTGAATGGATGCTGTGGTCAGTGCCGGATTAACCATATGGCAAAAGCAGCATGCCGCGGGCTCCGCGTTTCCGGGGGCCCCCCGTGCTTTCTGATTGCACTATTATTTTGTTCTGCACTTCCTTTCTACAAGGCGTTGGGACCCAGAAAGCGTGGGGGGCCCCAAACCACGGGTCCCCCCCAAAACACGGGCCCCAATAAGCACCGTGCT
Organism: Corallium rubrum; assembly: GCA_964035015.1. NCBI lineage: Eukaryota > Metazoa > Cnidaria > Anthozoa > Scleralcyonacea > Coralliidae > Corallium > Corallium rubrum. The sequence goes on from OZ035997.1 coordinate 70,537,486, forward strand.
CCATAAAACACAGGGGCCCATTTATCTGAGTCTTATGGTCTCGGACAGTTCTGATGAAAGATCATTCTCTAAACTGTACCACATAAAAAGTCAAGCTCAATCGCGCATGACAGAAGCGGCTAAACAGTCTTAAGGTGGATTTCCAGTCCTTGCACGAAGCAACTCGCAGCTAGCTGCGAGTACTCGCACCGTTTCCACTGTAGTTCCGCCAAACACAGCTCCTTGCGATAACTCGCAACCCAGTCGCAGGGTTTCAAGACCGATGAAAGCGATAGCTGAGTTTTTTGACCTGACACAAAATCATAATTATGAGTAGGTACCAGGTGGCTTGCCTGGCCTTCAAACAAACTCATTCCTCCTGCTTGGCTTTTCCAAAGGCTTTCCATTAACAGGTGGAAATACTCACGGCTGACACCACCACCATCCACACCAGGTTCATCTGAGAACTCAACATTTGGTGGTTTAGTAATGTCGAATGCAGGATTTTTATACTTTCTCAGCACTTGCTTGAGCAAATCATTTCCTCTAACCACATGTATGTCAAGTTCCTCCCCAAAAGGCTTAACAACTTCATGAATGAATTCTTTAAGAGCTTCTTTGCCATCATTTGCAACTAGATAAGGAGTTGCTGCTAATGGAGTGTCCCACACAGACTGCTCATTGTCTGAGTCACCATCATGCAGAGCATCTGTTGTTAATTAAAAGAAGCAAACATACATGTAAGAGGTAATTAATGCACTGCACTCCTCTGTCTACCATGAAGTCCGGAAAAAAAAGACTACTAGACTTATTTGGCAGTAAGGAAGCAGGAGAAAAACTAGTCCAACAGACACAAGGTCGGGGTAAGGATCCATCTGGGGGACCAGAAGTGTGGACACCTAGCTCAGCATAGAGATCGTCCAGCAGCTATGATCGTGGCATCACACAAATCTGGACGTTGAGACGTTGAGGTGGGGGCGCCCATCTCTGCCTTGTAAATATGAAGCTAGGTAGTGTGTACCCGCTTTGAAGTGACATTATACCAGGCCTATGAGTCTCCACAGAGTAAGGGGGTGCCCAAGTCGGGAGCGCCGACTGCTGGGGTTGAGCTCGGAACCCCAGCTACTCTGTGTAGGGGAGGGAGAGAGAAAGTGGCTCAGGACACGTTTCTTTGCACTGAGCCAGATTAAGTTTTAAAGTGTGGGTAGGTGTCCGGAGGACAGCAATTCCCTGCATCAAAATTTATTTTGTAATTTATATTAAAACGTTCACTTCCAACTAGTAATTTTTTGAATACATACACATTACCTAATCTACGCATATTTTCGAAGTCTTTAGGCAAACACAAGAGCTAAATGTCTTTATGGTTTATGTAAAGGGAAACTAATGATTGCCTATTCTTTCCTATAGTGTGCAGATTTATGGTTATCGTTTCGTTTCAGCAGGGGAGTGGTGGGCGGGTGTTCGTTTTTTATTTATTTATTTTAATTTTATTTATAAGCTTCGCCAGTACAAAATTATAGACAACACTTAAACTAAAATACACAATTACACTAAAACAAACATAAACATAGACAATGGCAGGGAATACCCACAGAGGCAAAACCTCCAATAACGGGAACCTGGAACAGTAATAAAGGAAAATTAAGAACCCAATAGATAATCAAGTCAAATTAACACAATTAGTAGCAACACGGTTTAGAGGCGACCGTGTTAACCAGATGGCACGAATGACATTTGATACAAAAAGTTTTAAAGGTTCTTGGGTCAGAGATATCAAAAATTGTCTTAGTCAGATCAAAATAAAAGTTATATAAGTCTTTTTTGAAGACAGCGACAGATCTGGAGATATCTTTCAAGAAAGCGGGAAGGATGTTCCACGTCCTAGTCACACGGCAAAAGTAACTGGATTGAAATGTTACAGTATTTGTCTTAGGAACTGACAGATTTAATCCATTATCAGCACTACAAGATCTTGTAAATCGAGATGGTTTATGGATAGAGATAAGGTTACACAGGACTTCCTTGTTGGTATCAGTTTTTAATAATTTGTAAAGGAATGTAAGATCAAGAAATTCCTGCCAGTACGTTATGGGAATTAAATTGCACTTGGCAAGACGTTGGGAGTAGGTGACATCAGTGTTATAAGGGAGTGACAGGATAAATTTAGTAGCTCGTCGCTGGACTCATTCTATATGCAAAATTGGACCAACTGTTTGAGGTGCCCATACTTGTGAGCAATATGAAAATTTACTCCGAACCAATGACAAGTAGAGAGCTCGACGGGTTGCCTCATTTTTAGTGAGGTACGCTGAATGGTGAACAAATCCAGGAATTTTGTTGGCTTTCGACACTATACTGTATACGTGACTAGACCACGTTAAATCGTTGGTGGTTATAATGCCAAGATCTTTCTGATTGTTGGTTGATTGTAGTGGATGACCAAGAAGATGATATTGGTAATTTATTTTATGTATGTTCCTGGTTATAGACATTATGGTACATTTAGAAAGATTCAAGTCCATTTGCCAGGTATTACACCAACTACCAAGATAATCTACATCTTGTTGTAAGGACACTGCATCTTCAGTAGTCACAACTTTCCGGTAAAGTCTGGTGTCATCCACAAAAAGAGCAATTTGGAACACTTGCCAGTACAATGATATTTGGCGCGTTTTGGCTGCTTAAATAGTGCGCAAAATGACCTTTGCTCGGAGAAAGGAGACTTTGCGTTTTGCGATTGGATAGTTAAATCTATATCTCTGGACTTTCGGACCGACACGTGAATAGAGAGCGTGTCGGGCACATGGATCATGATATGGAATAATACGGGGGAAACACTGTACCAGGTACTGCATGATCTTGCATTCTTTCCATTTGATACCTCCTCAGAGGGCACTTGGTATGTTACGTATGTTGCATGAGAAGCTCAAGAGGCTTATCTCCAAAAGCTGATTACAGGTACCCAGAGGGCATGACGTGCGTGCAGAGTGTTTGTGCATTAACCGCAATTTATTTGAATAAATTGTTACCTTAATGCACTGCACTCCTGTCTACCATGAAGTCCAGAAAAAAAAGACTACTAGACTTATTTGGCAGTAAGGAAGCAGGAGAAAAGCTAGTCCAGTGGACACAAGGCCCGGGTCGGCGTAAGGATCCATCTGGGGGACCAAAAGTGTGGATACCTAGCTGAGCATGGAGATCGTCCAGCAGCTATGATCGTGGCATCACACAAATCTGGACGTTGAGACGTTGAGGTGGGGGCGCCAGCCTCTGCCTGGTAAATATGAAGCTAGGTAGTGTGTACCCGCTTTGAAGTGACATTATACCAGGCCTATGAGTTTCCACAGAGCAGGGGGGTGCCCAAGTTGGGAGCGCCGACTGCTGGGGTTGAGCTCGGAACCCCAGCTACTCTGTGTAGGGGAGAAAGAGAAAAAGTGGCTCAGGACACGTTTCTTTGCACTGAGCCAAATTAAGTTTTTAAGTGGGGGTAGGAGGTGTGCGGAGGACAGCGATTCCCTGCCAAGAATTGAGGTGAAGCCGAAAATTCCCCCACTGAAACTGACTGGAGTTATTAACATATTAATATATTTAAAACTAAAACTTAACCATAACAACAGAACGTACTAGCAAACACAGTTATTTGGACTAATTATCCTTAATCGGCAAGCTCTTGCTGTCCTAATTTTTTTACCATAGTTTCTGGTACTGTTTTAATGAGTTCGGATGGTGTGTGAATGTATCTTTCATTGGATCCTGGAGGTTGACGAAAGTGGTGTCTTCTTGAGTGGGTGGAATCGGAAGATGCTGATAGCTGGTGTTGGTGAACGATGTGTGTGGTGTGTCCAAATCTGGTGTAGGCAAAGGTCTAGCTGAGGGTCGGCGGGAATTGACATCAGGGTGGGATGGTAGTGGTGGAGAATGGTCTTGAAGCCGTGCGGTAAGCAGAGGTGCGAGTTGGGAAACCAAGCGTTCAAGATTAGGCCCTTTGAGGATCGAGGTCACATCGACTGTATCAGGGTTTTCTTGAACAATTCTACGTGAGGCGGGTGGTGAGTCAGGTACAGGTGGGACTTCTGCTGCCAGTGAACCATGCTGTTGGAGAGAATGGAGACAGGCCGGAAGGGTTGCGCGAGAGCCAGTCACCAGCTGATGTCATTGGGCCAGGAGAAGTTGGAGCACTTCTGTCGAAGTTGACTCGTCAAAGGCTAGTGGACCAGTACCTTGGTTTAGCGCCACAGACTGTTGGCTTGGCGGTCTCGTGTTCGGCGGACGCACAGTGGCTAAGCGCTGCGTTGTTGGCGCTGGATTGCGCTGTTTGGAAGCGCGTGATAGTCGCTTTGTCGGAGGCATGTTCTCGTAAGGTCGTAAGGATGACTGTATGCTGAAATAATGATGTCCTTTGCGACACAGACAATGTTCGTTTTTGGAACACTTGCCAGTAGAATGATAATATTTGGTGCATTTTGCTGCTTAAATAGTGCGCAAAATGACCTTTGCTCGGAGAAAGGATACTTTGCGTTTTGCGATTGGATAGTTAAATCTATATCTCTGGACTTTCGGACCGACACCTGAATAGCGAGCGTGCCGGGCACATGGTTCATGATATGGGATAATACGGGGAAAATACTGTACCAGGTACTGCATGATCTTGCATTCTTTCCATTTAATACCTCCTCAGAGGGCACTTGGTATGTTACGTATGTTGCATGAGAAGCTCAAGAGGCTTATCTCCAAAAGCTGATTACAGGTACCCAGAGGGCACGACGTGCATGCAGAGTGTTTGTGCATTAACCGCGCAATTTATTTGAATAAATTGTTACCCATAAAAATGAATCAGACATGGTTATAGGCCCCTCTTTGGCCATTAACCCATCCTGTTCAGTTATATTGTATAGGCTTTTATTTTAGCCATGCATGGGCCTATTTTCAACTGGCCATGACCTTAACCATGGGCCTTTTTCTCTCTCCTCTGCAGAGGTTTCCGTTGAAATTTTTTTTATATTTTATATTGGATTTTCGATGTTAAACCAAGTTGAAAATTTCTGCCAAACGAAATTATTTTGAGAAAAATTTCATTGTGGTTTGGTGGGAGGAAAATATTATTTAACTATTCTTCCATGATGATACGTTCATTATAATAAAAATAGGATATTGTGTTCATTTTGTATGCTTTTCTTAGACCAAACATATCAATAAAAAAGACCTCTCTTTCCAATTTTTCAATTCTATAGGAAATTTTTTTATATTTTGATATAAAATGTAAACCTCCTGGATATTTTCAAAATATAGTGATGAGAATCAAGGACTTTTTTTATGTGGCCTCAAGCACAGTATACTGTAATACAAGTAGGCATAACCTGAAACATTACAATGATTACTCTATCCCATACCTTGTACAGCATTAAGTAGTGTGGAAACAGCTGCATTCATGTCCTATTTGGAAGTTTCAAGTGTTTCTTCTAGAACGTGTCTCTGCACATCAGGGAACATGGCAGTAAGTTGCTGAATGTTTTCTAAAATGAACAAACATTGCACAACAATATCAGAACTACAGAATGTCACCATTACATCCCAACCAATAAATTCAGTGGAATGACTGGATGACGATGGAGTGATTGCTATCTCAACCATATACTAGATTACTAGATTACTATACTTAATATTTCTCATACAGTATTACTGAACTACAAAGTTGTACTGTATGTATCTCAGGTGAAATTTCTGGAGTAGTCCTTTTAGTGGATTGAGAAGTTCTGCCATAAATATTACAAAACCATTCTTTGAAAATCGCTATTGAATCTATTGATTAAAAAAAAGGAATTTCCACCCTAATGAGCAAATGGTCTGGCATTCTACATTACCTATTGAGCTATAATGCCAACCATAAGCAGAAATTTTGAATTGTAACAAGATACCTTCTGTGTTAAGACAACTGCTGGAACAACTGGTTGTTGGGATGTTGTCACAGTGATGAGCTTGTTCAGCAGCATTTGATGTTGTTGTTACATAGGAGAGAATGCTTCTGTTTGGATGAAACATTCTCTCTGGTTCATCTTGGCAAGGCTCTGAAGAACTGTCATCTTCACTGTCATGGTCATCTTGACTGTCCTGCAGTATATAAAAGGGGAAATGTAAAGCTAATGCAGACATTCAGCATAAAGTTGTGGGCCACAATATCTCAGACCAAAATAATGAAATCATAAAAAAGGGATATAAAAATTTTAAATAATTATGCCACATCCAAATGATGGAAAAAATTAAAAAAGTTAAAGTGCTAATTAATTAATAAAGGTAGGTACTTGTAAAAGCAATATCATTCTGAGTGTGACAAAGGTGAGACATGGTAAGTTGTACGTATACATGTGGTATGTTTGCAAGCTTGGTGTAATGTAACAGATGTTTGGCAGATGTTCGTCAAACTCAGTTACTCAGAAAATATTTCTGAGACCCCAGACAGGGTTCGAACCTACAACCTTCTAATGACTGGTACAGTAGGACACTCTAACCATTGAGCCACTGAGGCTCAGATGGAGAGCTAAGATTGCAATTGACATGAGAATTTGTACAGTGCATATACATGTAGTGCATGTGGTACATTTGTGAGCTTGGTGTAATGTGACAGATTGACAGACAAAGAATATTCATGCAACATTGCCCCCAGCATGAAGTGGGAATTTTTTATGAGTTTTTAATTCCGTGTAATCATTATTGCTTCTAGTTGCTAGTATAGTACATTTCACTGGAGTGATATTCATTAGGTAAGGTTAGGTTGAGAGCTAATGGGGGCCCCTGAACAGTTGAGAAGTCCCACCAAAAAAGGAATACAAATTGGGTATTCGAAGGTCTCATTTTTGTCTATTTTCCGATGGAATCCGTTATGGCAATTTTACAATAACCTAAATGTCTGCAACTAGGTACCCTGTTTCACCCAAGTGAGATCCCACCGTTCTTGATCAGCCAGCCCCCAAAACTATAAAATCAGTACAGTATTTTTTTTATCTAAAAAAATTTGCCCAGAGGCAGGTGCAAGTACAAATGTATGTACTGGTAAGCAAGGGCCTGATCTACAGTAACATGTCTACTATAAAGGGTTGGCCTCGCTCATATAGTATATGCAGCCCCTTTATACTGTAGATAGATATGGTAATGTAAAATGTGCTTCACTATAATTATATAGATGATTACTTACAAGACTGGCTGTTGCTCTGACATACAAGGTCCTTGTTTCATGATTCCTAGTAATACTCTCCCACTCAACTCTGTGCCTCTTGGCAAATTTATTGATTGGACAGTACCTCCAATGACTTTTACAAAATCAAATCTAAGAGAGAATAGATATATCAGGAAGAATGCAGTGTTCATGTATGAACTGACCTTTTCCATGACATACAGATTAGATACACATGTCAATATTCTGTGAAAAACATGATCACCTTACCCCACATTGACTCCGTTTGCGCGTAGAACATTTTCAAATAGTTCCTCTATTTTAGCCCTCAGCTCACTTTCACTCCAGGAACGTTCTACGGGCACCGAATCGATTATCAAGCCTCGTTTATGCAAGTCCGCTTTAACAGCGTATTTGGGAATGGTGTTTGTCGAAGGTTTTGGCAAAACAATAACTTCTTTCAATGTTGGTGGTTCCACTCGTCCACGTGATAGTTTCGCGCCTTTATCACGACCTCTACCTCTGCCTGGGGCTGCGTTGTATGGCCACGAAGATGATGCAACTCGCTCTCATCGAGATCTGCCTGTATATCCATAGTTGTTCTGTGGGTTGAACTGTTGAGCTACCACTGATGCAGTGGCAAACGTCGATGTGGTTGGTGTGACGGACTGTTCTGTTGTCCGTGGAATGTTAAATCTCTGAAAAAGTTCTTCTTGCGAATCTTGAGCCGGAGAGGTTGTGTTTGTACTATTAGCATCCCTATTCTGACTGCCTAATCGAGAGCCATCACGAACTGATTGTACTATCCTTCGAACAATGTTTTCTATGTTGCTAACACTTTCCATCTACGGTATAAGCCACTCTACAGACAAAAGATTGAAAAGCCTGTCTCGAGTCTTGGTATAAATTTGCATCCAGTCCGTTTGCGAATCTATCGCAATGCATGCTGGTAGTTGCTTTCATGCTGATCAAAAGTTGTCCTCTCCTTTCTTGATGTATAACACGAACGTAAAACTTGATGTCAAACAAACTGACATCTTGACATGTAACGAGTGTAAAATTTGTTGTAGGTACGAGCGACTTGATGTAACATACAAAACTGCTTGATATACAAACAAGACACTTGATGAAACACGAGCACCATGATATAAAACACGAACAACATGATATAAAACACGAGTAACATGATATAAAACAGCCAAAACACGAGCGACTTGATATAAAACACGAGCGATTTTATCCAGAACACAAACGACTTGATATTTTGTCACGTTTGGAAAAGCATATATTGAACTTATATATGGCTTTAGTGTAAGAGGGATTGGACTCCTTAGAATTCTAAATAATTTGAGCTTTCTGATCATTCGTTCAACATGGACTCTAGCCTTGGCAATTCTTCGTGCTAAAGTTGAGGCACGTTCAGAAACATTGTTTTTATGCATTATTGGAGGAGCTAGCAGGTAAACACCTTTAACTGCAAGGAGATCCTGAATATTAAAACCTTTGTCCGCCATAACAACATCATCCTGTTCTAGCAAGTCAAGAAATCCACTTTGACTGACAATGGCCTTGTCACTTATTGATCCAGTGAACAATTTGGAAACAAAGTTGAAATGACAGATGGGTGAAAGAGAGACCAGAAGCTTGAAGGTATTTGCTGATTTATATTGGCTATGTGTTTTACACTGACTGGATGGACGTGATGGCTTTTCAATAAAAAATTCAGTGCAGTCCATTATTACTCTGAGATTGCTGATGGGTCTGAAAACTTTCGGTCTTGGTAATCCTTCCATTTCAGATAAAGTGACCAAACGAGTTAGGAACACCAACTCTTTAGCTAAAAATAATACCCAGCTGGTGATAATTCTGCTACAAGAAGATGCAGAAATGCCAAAACTATTACCCAGCATCAGCAATGTTGGGTTTCGCCTAAGTCTGACCAGGGTCATCATGAATTGTTCTTTCACATTTAGAACTTCTTTTTCATTTTGCTAAAGTAAAATAAAAAAGCCATAAGATATAAACAACAAGATATAGACAATAACAAAATTATAGCAACACATAAAATTATATATATATATTATTCAAATATTTACTCAAATGGTTTTACCTTAATGTATTTCTTTTTCATAGTTAAATTTTCTCTAGAGACCGTCCTCCTTCCTTTCCACAACTTTAGACCTTAACTGGCTGGCCAGTCCTCAATGAATAATAAATAAAGTGATATTAATTAAAGAAGATAAAATTTCGATAACTTGTGTAGTGAGCTGTGTACTTTTCATCGTCTGGCAATGCCATAAATAAATGTCTCTGCAGTCGTTTGGTGCACTTTAGGATTTTGTCAGGATAGGGAGAAAGGTCCATAAGTTCCATATCAGTCTAAATAAAATTACATTGGCTGCCTTTATTAATTTATTCATTGTTGCAAACAGTTTATAGAACTGTAAAACAACTAAACAGCGCAAACCTGTGTACTGCTAGCTTTAATTATAGTTGTGCCAGCTTCTTGCATGTCCATTTTGACAATCTCATCTCGATCTTGCGGGCAACAGCTGACTTCCTCTGAACCCATAGCGTCGGATCTTCTCTCAGACAGATTCAGCATACTTTCAGCCAGCTGCAACTCTTCTTCTGATCTCTGTTTATTCACTGTGCTGGAGGCCAATTCCAAAAGCGACTGGGCGACTTCTTTCCCGAAAGCACGTCGTCTCTTTGGAAGAAGGTTCCCAAGCCTTTTCACAGGACTGCGTTGTTTTCTTTGAATACATCAAGTCTTTGAACAATAAATATAAACATTGGTTTAAAATATTTATTTAAGTTGCAAGCTTTCGACTGCCAGTCTGCAGTCTTCGACGGGTGAATTACATAATTGTAATTTTAGTACTTGGATGGGTGACCGTCTGGGAATAACCCTGTTCTTGAGTTTGAGACTCATGTGAGTAGAGTTTAGTTGGTCTCTCCTGTGCTTCGAGGGTTTTTCACCGGGTTCTCCGGTTTTCCTCCCTCTGTAAAACCAACACCTAGGTCTTAGCTGTAATTCGTGAGCCGACGATTATTGTATATGCGCATATGATTATTGTATAGAATATGCGCAATATAAATTGTAAATATTATTATTATTATTCACCAGTCGAAGACTGCAGACTGGCAGTCGAAAGCTTGTAGCTTAAATAGATATTTTAAACCAGAGAACGTCTAAAAACCTAATATGAATAATCCTGGTTTCGTTTCAAACATCTTTAAATAAACATTGTTAGTACAAAAAATTATGAAACGGACTACGACGTCAATATGCAATGCGGCCAATACCTTTTCATTGCTTGCCACAGCAGATATAGGATCTGGGTTTTTTGTAGTTGGACCATTGCCGCTGCCGAAGTGTAAACTACTGACGTAGCTGTCCTTTGTACACACAAATTTGTCCCCACAATGGCACGCTATTATCCACTTCTTTTGTCTCTCCACCGATCTCTTAGGGCCAGGAAATGATAAAATGTCACAGGATCATTGTTTTAATTTGAGTCTATCACATGAGGATAGCGCGTATCAATTCTGCACGTTCCCCAAGAACATCTTTTCGTGACAACCATATTGGATTTGCTTTAGCCTGTTCGTACGATAGTACGAACTTTTGGCTTTGTTTACATATTTGACCACGTGACTACTACACGTGGTTTCTAGAGTGAAACTGGTGAATTGAACCAACTCAATCAAAGCTAATATTATAAAAGTAAAAGCTGTCAACATGCCTCGTGGTTCGCAAAGTCTGATGGGAAGTATTATGCAATATAAATTGCACATTCGCGACACCCCCCAAAAAAATAATAAAAACTAGATCAATGGCAACAGCGAATAAATAAAGAAAAGAAAAACTATGCTCACAGGGTAGCTGTCCAAAAGCGTGGAAGTAGCTAGAACACAGCAATAGAAAGTAGCAAATTTTAATAGGCAACTTTTGCAAATTTCGTGACACGTCACTGACTGACAGCGCCCCCCCCCCCCCCAAAAAAAAACAAACCCCCCAACAAAACACAACAAAAAACCCGATATTTTCTCAATTCATAAATTTGCAAATGGTTGTGCTATTAACTTGTTTCTAGCCCATTGGCTATCCAGTTGACCACTTTAAAAAAGTTTATTCTGACTAATACCAGATGATTTTATTCACAATACTACAGGGACGGACGGTATTAGCCTCCTAAAGCACTTCGGTCATTCCATTTCTCACAACGTCTGCTTTGGGAGGCTAGGAGGGTCTCGCCTTATCGGGTAATATTATGTGTAAACAGGTCATATAAATCCGAAGTAGCTCGACCAATGTAGTACGCCACTGCATATAACAACTTATTTCAGCTGTAGGCTTTTGTAATACGTAGCGTCGAGCTGCTATTTATAGCACAAAATGCGGACAAAGAAACCAAAATTGTATTTGACCACGATTTCACTTGCAACTGATTTATTATGTTAAATAGTGACGTCATCACGACGGAGCACTATATTTGGGCAATGCTGAATGCTCATTTGCATGTCTTTCATCAAACTCACTCACGCAGGAAACGCGCGATTTTTTGTTATTGTAAGTTTGTTTTAAGACGTCGTGAGAACGGTTAAATGTGATTGGTTCTGGCCACTGGTCACAAATCCCAGTGAATCGTGCGTGATCGAATTTGAGGTACTGCAGTTTGTAGTGTGAGAAAGCGGTTAAACGTAAAAATGCAAAAACGGAATACAAAGTCTACAAAACAACCAGCAGTGAAAACGTAGCTAGTGCTGTGACAATGGATGGAGGAGCTGTTTCAGCGGGAGAATCGGTCAGTGGAAAGAGAGCCAGAGGTTTAATTGGTTATGTGCAGAAGTTGTCACCTCCGAAAAGAAACAAAAAAGACACGTTAAATTATTCAACTTTTCAGTTGCAAATGGAAACAGGTAAAGTTATGGAGGGTCTATGCTTCTCCTCAACCAAGAGACGCCTACTTGAAGAAAAACAGTCGACGTGAACGACACTTAAACTTATGGGGTTATATCGACTGCAACGGGAGAGAGGCTTGTCATAAATGATATGACATTGATATCAACGCCCAATGCACTTGAATATTCATTCCAGTTCTTAGATGAACTTTATTCAAAAATGTCGCAAACAAAAACCTTGAAAGAAGTGGTTGAACAAGCTTTAGATACGGAACTTGTCACTGTTTGCGTGAAAGTTCTCACCGTTGAACCAGTAAAAATCGTTGGCATGGACAAGTTGAAACTGGTAAATGCCGTGATTGCTGATCATAGTGCAACCGTTCCTCTTGAGATTTGGGAAAATCAAGTCGACACCATATCCTCCATATTTGCAAGTGCGAAATCGAAATGGTGTGAAGATGCTCGGTACAACCAAGGAAACATCAGTAGATCAAATAGCCAATGATGATTTGCAGAAGCTTTGTTGCAATAGAAAGCCTGTCGATCTAGCACCCACCAGATCCGTCAAGGTTGCTAAGATTAACTACATTGAACGACTAGAAGAATTTAAGAAGTGTTGTAATTGCAAGAAGAGAATCATCTAAGCTTCTACGACCAACAGTGGTATCATCCTTTGCGAGAAATATCGATGTGTCATAAAGCGAAAATTGTGAAAATGGCGTTTGCAAAGGCAAACGTCAAGTGTAAATCAGTTGTATGAGAAGCTTTTATTGGAAAGTAATTTGGAGATAACGTACAATAAAATAAGATTGTAAGTTCTATGTTGACATATCCTTGCATGACATGACGATAGCAGTAAATCCAGGTTTACAGTCTGACTAGGACAACATGTAGTATGTTAATGGAAAACTAGTGATTGACTGATCTGTATCGCATTGGCTATAGCATGGCTATAGCCATGAGGTTATGCGAGTTTACTTCATGCTTTTGTTGTATAATTTACCACCATGCAAGCTTTCTCAAGCGAGTAATGTCTGGGTCCAATTGTTTCTCGACCCAGTAATTTCGCCGCTACGAGTGCGCGGCCGCGTCGCTGATTTTAGCACTTTGCGACATTTTTTTCGATTATGAAATGGCGTGATTCGTGATAGAGCAGAAAGTTTTACATTCGCTCAGAGATGAACTGTGCATGAACTAGTAAATGTCGTTCTCACTATACAGTAAAGCCGAAAACGACGAATGGTATGAAGAAAGTCGTCAATTGTTCAAGGTAAGCGATATTTATTTGGTTGTTAGTAAAGTATATTTGTCTGTTGTCTCACTTGTCTGTTTGTATCGAGCCTCTACACATTTATGTATACTTTGGTTTGAGTATTAAACATATCTAAACATAAGCACAACAGTGAAGACAAACCGTTACGGTCTGTCTCCATGCAGCATTTCAAACATCTATTCATAAAACTACATGTCAACTTACTAGTAAATCTAAGCTGCGTCAAAATTAATAAAGTGCAAATATCATTACTGTATATATTATATGATTTTATTAGTTACATACAAAATAAAATTTGATCTAATTGCCCAAAGACTTCAAAATCTTGACAACTTTGAAGTTCTTGCCACTGCATTTCATTATGGTTTAATTTTTATTAATTTTTTTATTATTTAATTTTATTCTAGATAAAAACTCTTAATAGTATATTGTTATATATTAGGACTATGGTTTAATTACACATTAGAGCTTGAATTAACTACCCAACAACAAGTGCCTTAAATGCTTTAAATAAAGTGTTGATATTTTCTGCTTTTCTTCAGGTAACAATGCAATATTCCTTTTGACAATGATGATCCAGTGCATCCCCAAGCAATCTCATGGAACATAAAAGAACCAATCCCAATTCAACATATACATGTGACATGTTCTAAGGAAAATTCGTGAAGGGTGAAGGAAAATTCGAGTGTAGAATATATACATTTTAAGACCAAACCGGGACCAGTTGCGAAAAATGCAAGGAAGGCCTGTGTAGTTGCATTTTTCGCAACTGGTCCCGGTTTGGTCTTAAAATGTATATATTCTACACTCGAATTTTCCTGCACCCCAAATCCTTAGAACATGCTATGTAATGGAGTGAAATGCCCAATATTACTTATAATATACCCAATTCTCTCCTGACATTACCACCTTGTTATATATACAGAACTCGCGATCAAGCCCTCGGCAACGCCCTCCATGGCTCAGTGGTCAGAGCATTGCACTAGAATCACAAGGTCGTGGGTTCAATTCCTGCCGGAAGGCCTGTGTCATTGCATTTTTCGCAACTGGTCCCGGTTTGGTCTTAAAATGTATGTATTCTACACTCGAATTTTCCTTCACCCCAAATCCTTAGAACATGCTATGTAATCGAGTGAAATGCCCAATATTACTTATACCCAATTCTCTCCTGACAGAACTCACGATCAAGCTCTCGGCAACGGCCTCCATGGCTCAGTGGTCAGAGCATTGCACTAGAATCGCAAGGTCGTGGGTTCAATTCCTGCCAGAAGGCCTATGTAGTTGCATTTTTTGCAACTGGTCCCGGTTTGGTCTTAAAATGTATATATTCTACGCTCGAATTTTCCTTCACCCAAAATCCTTAGAACATGCTATGTAATCGAGTGAAATGCCCAATACATGATGTGACAACTGTTTTATATAAAATAATATGGTCAAATAAAGCAGCCAAATAAAGTAAACATTTTTTGTTTATTTTTCAGTGTACAATATATAATTGCAAAATAATTTAGGAGCAGAGAGCTGTATTCAGCCATTCACGTGATTCAAAATATAGTTCGGGCACGAGTAATAACAACTTAGTGTACATATACATGTATTTCTGCATCATAAAGTCATTAAACCTATCCAAGTAGCTCATTTAATATAATTTTACACTCATGGCTAATGCCAGATGCTGTACTTCCAAGAAAAAATTTCCAAAGAAGTAAACTTGTAAACCATTGCTCAGCAGCAGAGTAGGGTGAATTAGCAGCGAGTGCGGTGACCGATTGAAAATAATTTTCTTCAGCCTGAATAAATAATGGTAGGCAGGAGGCAAAATCAGTTGAAAATTATCTTGGCAGAGCAGAAGAATTGTAGCCAGGAAGGAAAGTCAGCTGAAGATAATCCTGGCGGAGCAGAATAATGGTAGTCAGGAGGCAAAATCAGTTCATAATCATCTTGCCAGAGCAGAATAATGGTAGTCAGGAGGCAAATCATCTTGCCAGAGCAGAATAATGGTACTCAGGAGGCAAAATCAGTCCAAAATCATCTTGCCAGAGCAGAGTATTGGTAGTCAGGAGGCAAAATCACCTCAAAATCATCTTGCCAGAGCAGAATAATGGTAGTCAGGAGGCAAATCATCTTGTCAGAGCAGAATAATGGTAGTCAGGAGGCAAAATCAGTTCATAATCATCTTGCCAGAGCAGAATAATGGTAGTCAGGAGGCAAAATCAGTCCAAAATCATCTTGCCAGAGCAAAGTATTGGTATTCTGCCAGAGCAGAATAATGGTAGTCAGGAGGCAAAATCACCTCAAAATCATCTTGCCAGAGCAGAATAATGGTAGTCAGGAGGCAAAATCATCCTGCCAGAGCAGAATATTGGTAGTCAGGAGGCAAAATCAGTTCAAAATTATATTGGTAGAGCAGAATATTAAATGGTAGGACGTAGTCAGAATATTAAATGGTGATCAACTTTTATCCAAGGAGTACAGCTGCTGAGCAGCTCCACAGTTATAATATCAGAAGAAGAAAAAGCCTTCAGATACGGCTCGTGTTCTTTGAAATGGTGGCAATTCCACGGCTTAAATTTCTGACGAAATCAAAATCATGGAGCCTTTCACGGAATGTTTTTAAGTCGATTGAAAACTTGTAGTTGTATCCAGCGATGTATATTAAATCTATTAAAGTGAGCAAAGATTCCCTTCATTTGGCGCCGTGTATAATCCTTCGGGACTCGTTTTTATCTCGTTTAGCTTCGCTGACAGTAACTCTCGTTTCGCATAGTATATTGAACGTATGTAAACTATTTACAAAGACTCTGGAGTTATTAAAGAGCAAAGACTGCAAAGACGTCGAACTTTCTTTACTTTCCTTGTGGTTTCCAGGGTTATGCAGAAAGCCGCTGGGCAAATATATTTCCGTTTCATTGAAAAATATGGCGCATTTGATAAACCTCGGCTAGCGAGTTTGAGCGCCAAACTTTGGAGGCTCTGCCAGAAGGTTCTCTTTGTACAACAATTCTAATTTTGCGTTGTATTCGTAGAATATGTTCCCAACTATACTGTTCAAACTTCGAAAGTGTCATTTAGATCGATTTAATTACTTTAATGTACATAATTCGTAAAATATTCGTCAAAATTTCTCTTTCATGCCATATTTATTAGAGATATACCTAATAATGTCAACGATCGAAGTTTGATTGTTGTATTAGACCTTCATAGCTAACACATTAACACAAAAACGATGTACGAGGACACGTCTTTCCCTCCCGGCAGGGCATGTTTGTAATTTCACACTAATCCGACGCATATTTGTGTTTATAATTAATCACATGACACTTTACTGCACAAAGTTAGTATTTAACAAAATCAGTAAAACATATTTACACAACATTAACTAAGAACCGTTACCAGAATACGTCGCTTTTGAATAAAAAATGCCGCTTAATTTGCACTGCCATGACAAGTGTAAATTAAGTGCCATGACACTTAATTTACACTTAATTTGCACGCTGATCATGCAGAGAGGACTGGACCCAGACATTAACACACCTGAGTTCTTTTGGTGTCAAAAGAACACAGATAACTGCAATTTATAAATTCGAACATGACTGGAAGTGCTATCTATTCATATTTTTTGTCAGTCATTGGTGACACAGTCATTCTCTAATTATTAACAGTTTTCCTTATTTTGTTGCATTGTAACAGTATAATCTGGTAATGCAGACTAAAAATATCTCCCCATACTAGTTGGTTGTCTAGATACTCATTCAAAGTGCCATCCTTTTCTTTAGTATATTCAATAATTTGTCATTTATGTGTTGTTTACAGGTAGCTGTTGCAGTGTTTTCATCTTTATGATATTATACCTGACAGGGCTGCCAAGAGAAATTTTGGGCCCCTAGCCAAAAAATCTTTGTCGGCCCCTAACCCCCTTCATGTTTGTCTTAGTTTATGAAACCATAGAAGACCTATGGTAGTGAATTGAAAACACTATAGACGACCCCATGACAGTAATAACAAAGCCATAAAGGACCCAATGGCACTAATATACTGTAGCTGTACAGAAGCTATGACAGTGACCATCAATACTAAGACTTCGGTTATTAATTATTATAGAACTGACTTTATTCTTCAATAGTTCAGATGTTTCTTTTGCTTTGTTTCATTAAAAATTTGCCACATTTGACCGTGGGCCCCTGGTTAATGACCAGGCTGACCCCACCTTGTCAGGCCTGATCTGATCTTTCAAATGGCTGTGGTAAAACCTTACTTGTTTTATCACATGTATTCAACACACATTACAAATGGCTTCCGTATATCTGTAATTTCTGCCTGAGGTACGAGAATGTTCCCTGTTGTTTTCAGGCAAATACTGCATGTACCATGTACTTATTGTCTGAGTTACTGACTTGTTTCTGAATTTATGTATCAGAGCACAGACTCAGCTACAGACTGCTGACTGCTGTCATGCATATTTCTTGGACCATAAGTTACCTGAATAGTTTTACCAAGGGAACACAGCAGTATGCTATTTGACTTGTTTCATACCTGATCTTCACCTTTGTAGCCTTTTATATATTTGCATATTTCCAGTGAATCTCCGTGCATGATCGATCAATCGCCACCCTATGGAGATTCAATGGAAATATGCAAATATATAAAAGACTACAAACGTGAAGATCAGGTTAGAAACAAGTCAAATAGCATACTATGGTAATGTGCTTATCATTCGAAGCGTAAGCTCCATATATGGGAAGTATTGCGCAATAATTGCACTTTCGTGACTCCCCCCCCCCCCCAAAAAAAAATACTGCCATTTGGAAGCCACTGTTAGGCTTGCGATTTGTTTCCTGTTTGTTTACATTTGAAAGTTGCACGTTTCACTAGAAAACGTTGAACGTTTCAAAACAAATCAATCAACTTGCAGCATGCTTGCAAATGGCAGTAAAGAAGAAACAGAAATGGAGCCGAAACCTAGACTCGGCTTACCACAGGTAGCCCAAGTAATAAGTGTCTATATACCTGTATAGCTAATTGTTAACATTTTTAACCAATTTATAACTTGTAAACTTAACTTAATTAAGCCAATGGCTGCAATGTTATCTATCTCCTAGATTCGGTAGATTCAAGCGATCATTAGACAACCCCAGTGAAGTTATAGGCAACCCTGTGAAGTTAGTTGCCAGCTCACCAGCCGTCAGTGAAAAAGGTGGATTGAACGAGCTACAAGACTGGCAAAACATTGGTGCAGCAGCGAACTGGCAGCTAACTTCACGGCGTTTAATAATCTAGATGTGTAAACAGCTCGACATATAGACACATAGTACATGTTTATTAGTATTTTTTGCTTTATTTGGTGCTTATTACTTGCGTTTTGTAGTTGTTAGACTAAGCAGCACGCGGTTTAATACTCAGTATTAAAGCAGTATATTACCTAGATGATCGACAACAAGCGAACATACCAAGGAACTTTAATAATGCACACACTCAATGAAACTATATTAAAGCTAGTGAGGCAGTTGAATCAAATCGAGTTTATGTCGCATAACCTTAACACAACAATACATAATCCAGGCAATAACAAAGCAAATTACAAATATTAAAATTACGTTGCTTCTCACCAATAGTTAAGCCCAGTTAGACGGGGTTAGTGTAGCGGTAAAATGGCTACAGCAGGATGTATAGAATTGAACAGACACGAACAAAACCTTCAAACTTCAATTTAATATCAACTACAAATTCTATCACTTAACTTCGAGTCTCAACAGACAACAACAACCCCGCGAATCTCCCGATCCAGGCCACCGCGCAGCCCACGCGTTCTTCACGTGATACTAGTGTCTGAACAAATAAACAATCTCGTTGCAATACTCTTCCCTCTTCGAAGAGAAGCTGTCCTCAGCTTAAAAAAAATAATAAAAAATAAATAAATAAATAAATTATATATATTAAACTACTTTAACATCACTGAAATTAAATGGACACGGTGTTTGTTCAAGGATAATGAAATTCAACTTCGAGACAAGTAGATAGTTCACGTAGAACTGCAACTGGAATCGTTCCTGAGGGATTAAGCTGAAAACCGCCACAGAGAATGCGTTTGTTGCATACAACAGATGACAATGCTTGGTATTGTTTCAACAGTCGGTTGGTAAACACTTCTTTACCATCCAGTGGGTCGACATAAACGGGACGGAAAACACGCTTTGCAGTAGGAGATCGGGTGTAGTAAGTATGATAGAAATGGATGGTGGTTTCGTCAATATCGCGGTCGTTTTCAAGAACTGTTGCTAAATACCAAAGTTTAGGATCATTCAGGTCGTTGACAATGATGAAATCATCTGGCTTGTAGGTTGGGGAGTTGCTGGCTGGCTCGGCAGACTGATCGGAGTCTCCACCATTAGGGACTACGGTTTCTGGCAGTGTGTCTTGAGGGGTGGTTGGTAAGTATGGATAATACTTAGCAAGGCGTTGTACATGGATATTCTGCCATTTCTTCGTGTTCGGGTCTTCAATCGTATAAAGTTCGTCACGCAGTTTCTTGATCACTTTGTAAGGTCCACACCATTGATTAAGGAGCTTGGTCGCTATGCCAACTTTGCGTAAGGGTTTGTAGAGTAGAACTAAATCACCTTCGGCAAAATGTTGAGCATGTTCTCGTTGTGTCTGACGTAGCTCACGTTGTGCTGCTCGGAGGTGTTCGTATGTTGTCTTTAAACTGGTCTTCAGCTCCTTTGCGTAATCGTAATCGTCATGGTCTTTGGTCAACTGTGCTGGTGGGCCATACAGAACATCTTCTGGGAATTTCGGCTCGCGTCCATGTAACAGATAAATGGGGTGTGGTTACGACCATCAATTGGGCTGCTTTGATAGGCGAAAGCACATGTTTGTAGATATTGATCCCAATCTTCTTGCAATTTTCCCACAAAAATCACTAATGATTTCAGATCGTTCTTTAGGGAGGGAGTTAAGTGCGGATTTTCATCAATTTTGAGGTCACAATAGATGTTCTTCATCGAATCCTGTTCATCTACCTCGGCTGGGTTTGGTGGGGCTTTTTCTTCACTCGGTTTAGCGGCTTGTTCCACTGCTGTGTCCTCTATAATGAGACATGGACTTGGGTTGTCTTCACAGAGCACATCATTCGCTACCTCAGCTTCTGTGTTACTTAGGTCAGTAATTTCAACTTCATGAGAGCTGATGACTTCAAGGTGAGCAATTGTGGTGTTGGCTGGCATTGTTACTGTATTGCTGGAGGTGTTGTTTAAGATAAGCGGAGTAAGACTGTCTTTCAAATCGTGGAAGCTTGCTAGGCCTGGTGTAACATAAATGTCCTGAGGCAAATCAGCACTGTCATTTGGTTTCACAAGCCCATCAGTTGCATCTGGTCTTGTTCCATCAATGTTGGCATCAATGTACTGACTGGTATAAGGTGCCATGGTTAGCTCATGTACAATCCTAAGACAATACAACGTGTCACCAACATGTTGTCTTGGCTCATGTTTGCTTAATGGAACTTCAAGGTCAAGGGCTCCAAAGTACACTGTGTGTTGATCAAAATTCAAAATGGCTTCCATTCATGTTAGAGTACCAACACCAATGAGAATGCGAGTGGATAGGTATTTTGCTACTCGAAGACGGATAGTAACAGGACAGTGAGGAGTTAATTTCATCGCAACCTTGACTTCATTTGTTACTTCCAGATTACTTCCATTTCCAGTACGTAGAGGTCTGGGTGCAGGGAATTTCTTCTAGGATAGATCCACTTCCTTTCAGCGTTGTATAAGAGTTGTAATCTATGAGGGATATGGACGAACCAGAATCGAGAACCATTGGGACCACCTGGCCATTAATTTCAACCTTAATGTTGGTTAGGTTTGGTTGGTTAATAGTCAATGTTGCATCATCAGTTTGTGTGGCCATACCATGCTGAAGGAAAAAAGCTGGGGGGCCAAATGGTGGTGGAGGTTGCTGGGTTCCGGGGCCTGAGGTCCCTCTACCAGTAGGCTTGTTTAGCTGATTATTTGGTCTAAATTCTGGGATAACCAGAAGTTGCGATCTAGTCGGCTGTGGGTTTGGTTGATTATAGCTAAGTGGTTGGTTATTCCAGAAGGAAGGGTAACCCTGGCCTTGCGTGTGAACTTTCTGGTTTGTTTGAAATGGACAGTCATGAGCAAAATGTCCATAACGCTGGCAAGAATAGCAAGTAATGTTTCGATTCCGAGAGGGACATTCACGTGCGATATGACCAGCACCCCCACATTTGTGGCATAAAATTGTGTTTCTTGGCCCCATCCCAAATACATTTGTGTTTCCACTACACTGCGGATGTCTAGGTCGAGGGGTGTACCTCTGAGAAGGTAGATCCTGGTGCAGAGACATCCTATCACGGTCGGCTTGGGTACTTCTATTACTCACAATGTTTATTGAGTCTTGTGGGATACGAGTTTGGGCTGATGAATTTCTTTTTAATTCATATAAATTTTCAGCCTCTTGAAACGCCTCTGCTGCAGCAACAGCCTCTTTAAATGAAGATGCTGTTTTAACAGAACTTCGAAGGTGGCGCTGAATCTCTGGTTTTAGACCCTGTTCGAATGTCGTAAGTTCATCTATGGTACTTATTGGGCAGCCATGTCGTTCTAGACAAACCACGATAGTTTGCATACGTTTTACATACTGCTTCACACTTTCATTCTCCCCCTGTTTAAGACTTCTCAATTGAGCCATATAGAATCGTACAGGGTCGTGCTTTTGAAACTCTTTCTTCAAATGATCGATTATTTTGGTATGAGCGTCGTCGTGTTCGCCACGTTCGATAAGCTGCTTCTGCTCACTACTCGACAAAAACCTTTCTAACACAACCCTAGCATAACCAGTGGTGTAAACAGTAATTAAGCCGTTTTTCATCTCACTTGTGGCGTGTGATACTGCAGTTGCTGCTTGAAATCTTTGGACCCATTCTATTATATCTTGGTCCCCTTCCCCAGAGAATAAAGGAAGTGTGGGCAAAAGTAATTTAGGTGATGACACACTGACCTGCTTTGTACCAAGCTGCTTTTTAACGTTGTTTAGTTCGGCAAACATCATCTCGTCCTTTTCTTTCGATGAAGTGTTCTCCACCGCCATTGATTTACGAAAATCTTCTTTTAATTTGTCAATCTCCTTTGCAAATTCTTCGTCCTTGGTTTTGACTTGTAGTTCCAACTGTTCTTTCAGTCGATCGACCTCTTCTTTCCAATCTTTTTTCCTTTGACAGTTCTGATTCAAACTCCTTCCTCAACTTGGTGAGTTCACTCGCTAACTCTTTGACTTCATCCATCTTATTATATGTTGCTCGCGTTACTGGCATTCAAATTTCACTTCCCGGGTGAGCCCCCAAAACTGTAGCGGTAAAATGGCTACAGCAGGATGTATAGAATTGAACAGACACGAACAAAACCTTCAAACTTCAATTTAATATCAACTACAAATTCTATCACTTAACTTCGAGTCTTCGAGTCTCAACAGACAACAACCCCGCGAATCTCCCGATCCAGGCCACCGCGCGGCCCACGCGTTCTTCACGTGATACTAGTGTCTGAACAAATAAACAATCGCGTTACATTAGTAAGCTTGAGTCTCTTGAGCACGAAATGTCAACACAACATATTTACCCTTTGCAAGTTGTCAATTCTGTTTTCAACGTTGTTCATGTCTCGCTCATCTTGTAGATAGCTTCCAATAGTCAGCAGGTTATCAGATTGTGAGTGTAAATGCAAGGCTCATATCGCAGAATAAATACTGCATCTATATGAATACTTAGTTTAGTTTAGAATACTTAGTTCACCATTAATTCAAGGAGGAATATCAACGTTTATATAAGGAATTCTTGTAACAAGGAGAAATAAGGTAGCTATGGATATACGTACTTGTCTTACTGTACTGTATTATGTCTAGATGTTTAGAACCGTGTATCGTCCTTGTTTAGTTTTACATCCACAATACAAAATAAAGAATAATCAATCAAACAGTATCGTGGTCAGTACATCAAGTTATCCTATGGCGGAACAGCTATACAAACGAGCTAAATGGTTGTAGCAGCCGTAATAGTAAAACTTAGAACCACTCGAAAGGAAGGAAATGAGTTTGGAAGTTTTGCCACTGACTGGAAAGAAGTACAAGAATCTGGCAAGGAGGAAGAGTCAACCCAGAAGCCCTGCATTATGTGCAAGAAAACCCACAAGTTGGAAGGCTGTGAAGAATTCGTAAAGATAACCTTGCAACAGAAGGACTTCGTGCGATCGAAAGGTTTGTGTTTCGGTTGCTTATTATGGGGACATATCAGCAAGAACTGTCACAGAAAACACGTATGCAAAACCTGCAAGAAGTTTCATCCAACCTCGCTTCATGATGATTCCAAAGCATGACAAAAGATTACAAAGAAGGATGAAGAGACCTGAAGAGGACTGGAAGAGACCCCGGTGAGGACCTGAAGAGTCTCATAAAGCTGGATCATATAGAGTGGATGTCTACAAGACTAACTTCCCTTCTCACTCACTCATAGTTCCTGCTTGGTTACATCGTCAGAAGAATCCTACCAAGAGTACACTGGTATACGCACTTTTGGACGACCAATCCGATGCGTGTTTCATAAAGAGGGGAATTCTAGGACAACTCGGAATTGAAGGTCCAAAGGTTCAACTGGCTCTTTCAACTGTACCTGCCGAAGAAATGGTCGAAAGTGAAAAGATTAATGGTTTAGTCATACGTGGAATTAAGGAGCAAGAAGAAATACCTCTACCCAGAACGTACTCAAGAGACACTATACCTGCTAAGAGAAGCCAGATCCCGAGACCGGAAATAGCTCAGAAGTGGGCTCATCTTCAAAGAAATACAGATTGACTAGCGCCGTATTTACCTGACACAGAAATTGGTCTCCTTGTTGGAATCAGCTGCATATGTGCCATAAAACCAAGAGAGATCATACCTGGTAAAGATGCTGAACCCTATGCACAGAGAACTGCACTCAGATGGGGAATTGTCGGTGCAACAGATCCGAAAGTATACGACGAGAATTACAACGCGTATAAAATATGCTGTAACCGTATTTTATGCCGAGAAGTTATAGCTGTTCCAGGCAGGAAGATTTATCACTTTTCAACACCGACTAACGTTAAAGAAATATTGACCCCGTCGCAAGTCCAGAAGATGTTTGAGCTTGACTTTATCGAAGGAGACAAGGGTGACGAATATTTGTCAATCCAAGATAAGTCATTTCTGAACAAAGTTCAAAAGGGAATCCACCAACGTGATAATGGCCACTATGAGATACCACTCCCATTTAAGATGATCGAATGCGCTTACCAAATAACAGAGAGCTAGCATTTGGTCAATTAGAGAAGCTGAGAAGAAGGTTAAAGAATGATCCTCAGTACCGCAAGGACTACCTAAAGTTTATGGATGATTTAATCGATAACGGCCACGCAGAAAAGTGCTTGTGAGCGAAGTGACGCGGGGCGATGACAAGGTCTGGTACATCCCACACCATGACGTGTATCATCCTAAAAAGTGCCGAATCTCAAGGGGAGTCATTGAATCAGCATCTTCCAAGTGGACCAGATCTAACCAACCTTGTAGGAGTACTTTGTCGTTTCCGACAGCAACCCAATGTGCGACATTGAATCAATGTTCCACCAAGTCAAGGTTAACCAAGAACATTGCAACTTTCTCAGATTTTGTTGGTGGGAAAATGACTCGTTGTAGTTCAAACCTCTCGAATTCCGGATGACAGTCGACGTCTTTGGTGCCGCTTCTTCTCCTGGTTGTGCCAATTTTGCTCTGAAGAGTGTCACGAACGACTTCCAGGACGAATTTGGAATCCAGGTGGCAGAATTTCTGCGAAACAATTTTTACGTTGATGATGGCCTCGAATCAGTTGCTGATCCTGCCTCGGCGATCGACCTCATAAGAAATTGCAAGGCGTTCTGTGGAAAGCGGGGATTCAAGCTGCATAAGTTCATCTCGAATAGCAAGGTTATCCGCACAATTCCACAGAAGGAGCAATCCAAGGGTATCCAAGACTTAGACCTCTCACAGAATCATCTGCCATTAGAATGTGCTCTTGGAGTTCTGTGGTGTGTAGAGTCAGATACATTCCAAATCAGGATTGAGCTTGAGGACAGACTATTAACGAGAAGAGGGATCTCATCAACCGTAAGTTCAGTTTTCGACCCACTTGGTTTAGTCGCGCCGTTTATCCTGATGGGCAAGAGAACTCTCCAAGATCTTTGCCGCGATGGTGTTGACTGGGATGAACGAGTACCTGCAGACGTCCAGTGCAAGTGGGAGAAATGGCAAAGGCAGCTTTATCACCTAACGAATCTTAACATCCCACGATGCTATGTACCGAAGGAATTCAAGAAATTGGCTTCCGTTGAAGTGCATAATTTTTCAGATGCAAGTCAGTTTGGTTACAGAACTTTTGTGCCTTATCGACGAAGATGATAATGTTCACTGCACTCTGGTGATGGGGAAATCACAAGTCACGCCTCTCAAAGTTATCCCCATCCCCAGACTAGAACTGACCACTGCATTAGTATCTTCAAAGATCAGCTCTCTTTTATGCAAGAATTGAAATATGATGGAATAAAAGGGTTTTTCTGGACAGATAGCAGAATGGTTCTCGGGTATATCACTAACGATGTCAGGCGCTTTCACGTATTTGTAGCCAACAGTGTGCAGCAAATTAAAGAGAAAACTTTACCAACTCAGTGGAACTACATAGCTACAAAGGATAATCCAGCAGACCAAGCCTCGCGTAGTCTGACAGCCCAAGCGGTTATCGAAAGTACTACGTGGTGGAACGGACCTCCTTTTCTTTGGACATCCTTACCGACAGTGCAATCCAACGAAGAAGTCTCCAATATTTCCCTGGACGACCCTGTGGTCAAGAAGATTTGCGCTACTTCGACTGAAATCCAAGAGAAATTTTCTCAGAATGGCACAGAGGAAAAAGAGCATTAGCTGTATGTCTCCGACTCGTCGACAAGAGAAGGAATCCTATGATAGAAAGGTTAATGCCGGGTGAGATTTCAATAGTGGGGGTTTGTTCCTATGAACCAGTTAATGTTAAAGAGCTTTGTTGTTCTGAACATCTCATAACAAGACGCCTCAGAATACTGAACAAAGCAAGTTCAATCTACCGTTTGGGTCCATTCCTAGATCGCAACGGCGTTTTGCAAGTGAGTGGCAGAATTAAACAAGCGGAGATCCCAGAAGATGTCAAGCATCCAATTCTCCTACCGAGAAAAGGTCATATAACCCAACTAGTTATCCGTCACTTTCATGAAAAGGTAGAGCATCAAGGCCGAAACATCGCTATACGAGATACCCTCGTCAGGATTCTGGATAATTTGCACAGTATCCACGGTTGCTTATTATATATCCAACTGCGTCAAGTGTCGAAGATTGCGAGGCACGATTCAAGGACAGAAGATGGCAGATCTCCCGCACAACCGGATGGATCCATGCCACCATTCACTTATGCCACTGTCGACTATTTCGGCCCATGGTTGGTAAAGGAAGGCCGCAAATAAGTGAAGAGATATGGTGTTCTATTTACGTGCATGTCGTCACGAGCAATCCACGTCGAAACGTCCAATACATTAACAACAGATTCATTTCTGAACGCGTATCGTCGTTTTGTCAGGAGCATTTGAACGAGCAGATTTGTACTCGCGTAAACGCTGGCGTCGAGTACAACATCTTGCAAATGAATTTTGGAGCCGATGGAAGACCGAATTTCTTCTTTTTAAGCAGCAGAGAACGAAGTGGATAAGGCCTAGACCTCAAAGCGCGTGACATGTTAATTATTAAAGATGCTGGTACTCGCCGAAATTGCTGGCAACTTGCTCGCTTATGTTTGCAAGGTTAGACTAACACTGGCCACTTCTCAGCTGGATAACAAGGGGAAAAGAAAGAGCAAGTCTCTCAGCTACGTGGAAAGACTGATTCATGTAAATGCATGCATGTTCATGTATGCAAATACATGAAAGGTAGAATACTTAATTAACCATTAATTAATTCAAGGAGCAATATCAACGTTTATATACGGAATTCTTGTAAGAAGGAGAAATAAGGTAGCTATGGATATACGTACTTGTCTTACTGTACTATATTATGTCTAGATGTTTAGAACCGTGTATCGTCAATAATCAATTAACCCTTTCCTGCATGAATTTTTATTTTCTTAGGAAAATGATTTTTTCCTTGAAAATAGTACATTTTTGGAGGAAGTTAGCATTTGGCACAAAAAAACTTGTATTAAATGAACTGACCAATGTCGACAAAAATTGTTGTTCCACAACATCATGCAGTAGGGGTATAAATAGGGCAGCATAGTTAAGGCAAAGAAAAATGACTATTATATGTTCTTTTATTGATTTTATTTTAATTGATAAAAACAGAAGCTGATATATTCATACCATGGGACTTTTTGAGGGGTCTTGTAACAAAACAATCCAAACTATTGGTCTGGATAATGTAACAATTTAACATTTTAACAAGGGTGGGGCTTACTGATGCCCTAACCAAGAGGGCTGCATGGGATTGTCACTGATACTGTAAAACATATACTGTATATTTAAATAATATAGTGCTAAAATAATAAATAGTAAATCAAACAGAGTTGCAAAATGTGATGTTATATATATATAGTTTGGCTCCCCTTACAAAAATTCCACATGAACGGGTTCCAAAATCACATGTGATCACATGTGATTTTGGAACCGGTTCATGTGGAACTTTTGTAAGGGTCTTTACAGGACAAATCCTGACAATGTCTCGAGCATCGTTTTATATATCCTTACTTGACTTCCCATAAGAAATCACTTGATATAAAAATCCTTAAAACAGTTCCTTCCCTTAAGAAGACACAGGTGCACTTTGCATTTCAAACACTGCACTGAAGAGTAACCTTTTGGGCAGAAGCGGCATCGTTGCTGCTTGTCTGAAAAGTCAGGTATGTGTCCAACACCATCATAGCGAACATCAGTCAGTGGTGTTGGTGTGGCATGACTTTTTGTTTTCTTCTTGGAGGTGGAGTGATCGATGGCCTTCCTCGTTTTGATTGTGGCTGTTTCCCAACCAACAGCAAAGCATTGGCAAGAGCAGATTGAAACTGGAGAAGGGTCATCTGATCTTTTGTTACCACACCCTTTTGAGTGCAGTGTCTACCATACAGTAGCCATCCATTCACAACAGAGAGGCTTATACAGTAATACACTATGTGCATATAATACTTTGTTGACTGCAGTTTATACGATACAAAGCCATCAACATATCACATAAATCAACGCCGCCCATATGCTTATTGTATTCCTCAACTATGAGAGGCCGCGGAATATCAAACTCTTTTTCTTTGGCTGGCCATCGATGAGCTTGAGTGCCATCATCAAACCATTACCCAACCAGCGTACAATGTGATGTTGCTATTGGCATCTATGCAAGAATCACTGGATCCTCTTCCATTCTTTGCCAAAACTTTCTTGTCTTGCAAAATCGTATCAGCACCTTTCAGTCTGGCTGCTCTGATTGTCCCTACAGCCCACATTCCTTCTTTCTTGAGGTATTGTAGTAGGTGTACAGAAGAGAAATAGTTATCAAAGTAGACTTTATAGCAAACATTCCTCTGGAGTGAGGAGACAAGACGTTTGACAACATTGCCCCCTACACCAAAGTTCAAGTGACTATCTTCAGAAGTTCCAGTGTCAGCCCCAGCTCCAGTGTATACTTGAAAATCATAAACCATCCCACTTACTCCGCAGTGGGCCCACACTTTGATGCCCCATTTGTGAGGTTTCTTTGGAAGGTATTGTCTGAGACCTGATCTGCATTTGGTGGGGATAAGTAGATGACACACCACCCCCCCCCCCCCCACCATAGTGTATCAAAGGGATGCCGCCTCATTGAATATTCCGTGTGATGCCCGGTTGTGTGACGCCCGGCGGCGTGACGCCCGGAAGTAATGTTGGTGATATAAACTCAGTGTTGCCGTACAGTCATTTACTTTCATTTGATCTTTCTCTGGTTAAGTACAACATCGCTGCAAATGGAATGTTTACATGGTAAATCTGCGTCTGTCTCGACAACCAGGAATGGTACTTTTTGGTTCTGTGGACAGAAACCTAGTTGTGAGTTCTTCTGCCCAGAAGGAGACTGTTACATGTTCGGGAAAGCTGTGGACTCTTTTCGAGCAAGTGATTGTATACATCCAGTGTGTCCTAACCACCAGAGATTGGCGACGATGCGAATGGTTAAAGATAAGATGAAAGAAAGTTATGGAAGACCTTATTTCGTTTGCTCTGAGCGAGAAAACCCCTGTTCGTTTTGGCAATGGGGAGACATCTTTGAGAGTCCCAAACCATTTTGTAAACATGGATTGGTGTGTCGTACGCGTAAAGTCAAGAAAGAGGGTGTTAATCAAGATCGCTTGTTCTATTGTCCTAACGAAAGAGAACATTCGTGTGAATTCTTTGAATGGAAACCCACAGAGAACTTACCACGTATTTATAACATTGGGTGTCTGTTTAGCAGTCCATTACAGTATCAGTACAAGGTCGCAGAAACGGGTGAATCCTTTACTAGTAGAAAGAATGACCCCAAAGAAGCCTATGAAGAATATCTTTTTCAAAAAACTGTCGATGCATTGACTGAAAATATGGAACAATTAAACATTTGTTAGCTGAGCATGTATAATTTTGTATTCTAATTATTTGTGTAATAAATATATTTTTATACCTGACTTTTTGTGACTCATTTATCTCCAACTTTTGTCGTGTGAACACGAATTGCTATAGACCAATACGCATACGCTATGGATACAATTTTTGATGAGTTGAAACAACATGACATTGATATTGATAAAGATACGTTATCATTTTATATTCAGACATGTCTTGACAATCATCGACACCTGTTTGATAGTTTTAGCGATCAATTAGATCGTGCGAACCTTCATCACATCTATGAAGAAATGGATCTAAATGATTTTGGAAGAATAGTCGCTTATCTCGCTTTCGTGAACAGAGTTAGCGATTCTTACGATAACCAAACGGTTCGAGAGGCCGTTCGACGAACGGTGAACGATTTCCACAACGTAGATTTATCACAATACAAGAGGCGTAAGAATTCTTCGTTACGATTGCTTGGTCAACTGTTCCTGAAATTAATATATGCATATATCGCCTGAGTGTATATACGTTGCGTCGTTGCCATTTTTCATTCATTTACCTGTAACCTTAATTGTGTGAACATGACTTGCTGTGGCGGTTTACCACAAATAGCCCTTCGTAATATATTTCGGAGAATTCGTTGTATCTCAGCGTGCTGTGGAGGAAAGATTGTGATACAAGCATCCAAATTAGATGGCAGAGCTATACCTGTATTACAACCCAAAAAGTCCGGCAAGTTTTGGCGGCGTAGATGCCTTACACCGTGTCGTAAAAAGTGACGGAAAATTCCAGATATCCCGAAACAATATAAAAACATGGCTTAAACATCAAGATACTTATACTTTGCATAAGCCCGTACGACATATTTTCAAGCGAAATCGTGTTATTGTTGGAGCGATGGATGAACAATGGGAGGCGGATCTAGTAATTATGCATTCGCTTAGTAAAACAAATAATGATTATAAATATGTCAACTGTTATTGATGTACTGTCCAAATTTGCGTGAGTGGAACCATTAAAAACAAAGACTGCAGAGAGTTTGGTTAAAGCCTTTGAAAAGATACTAAAGAAAGGAAGGAAGCCGGAAAAACTTCATACCGATAAAGGAACAGAATTTACCAATAAACGTTTTCAAAAGTTATTGAAGAATAAACATATTCGATTTTTTACAACACACAATGATAGCAAGGCACCCATCGTTGAATGATTTAACCGAACGATTTAACCGAACGTTAAAGGGGAAAATGTGGAAATATTTTACAGCAAAGAATACGTTGAAATATACCGATGTACTACAAAAAATAGGTGTATTCCTACAACCATTCGAGACACCATAGTATTGGGATGAGACCGGCTGATGTCAATCGAGAAAATGAGAGTATTGTATGGCAAAAACTATATGGTGACGAGTCCAGCAAACCCATCAAATATAAATTCAACATTGGTGACCAAGTCTGGATTAGCAAAGCAAGACGTACATTCAAGAAAGGCTACTTACCTAACTGGACCGAAGAGGTGTTCACCATCACGAAGCGAGTATCCAGACGACCAAGCAATAGCTCTATGGAATATTTTCCAGATAATACTGTAGCTAATTTTAAAGTGAAGCTTGCTGAAACTATACAACTGACAGGTGACTGGGAAGTAGCTTTATCAGAGTTATATTACCCCCATACATGGAGCACGATTCGAAAAGGTAATGAACAAACGTTTCTCTATAACGCTGGAACAAAATACGACGATACGGGTCTTATCCCAGATGGCTACTATAACACCATCTGGCCTTCTATCCCTTTTTTATATTTTTTGACAATTTTTAAAATTTTAAACAAATTAGATTGTCCAGAGCAGTTGACTGACACTTTTAAACTGCGAAGCTCCATTCGAGAAAAAGAACTTCGTGATCACACACTCCTCCATCTACCAAGAGTAAACAGTAAAATAGGTCAATCAATGTTTGGATATTCAGGAGCCAAAGATTGGAATTCCCTTCCCGTGTACATTAGAGAAATTACTTCTTTTAACATTTTTAAACAGACGCTTTTTAACTATCTTTTAGAAACTGATATCGATTGCCATATTTGTAGTTCTTAATTTGTATTATAGTAATTAATATTGTAGTTAGGGTAGTTATATAATTGTAAATACTGTTCATCCTGTTTATACCAGTTATTCTTACAGCTGAAAAGGTCTTACAGTTTAAAATAAAGTTATTATTATTATTATTATTATTATTATTATTATCTCGTAGGGGTTTTAAACCATAGCATGAACAAAGAGGCACGAACCAAGATAAATGACATTGCAAGTCAACACAAAGTCATGATTGATGTGCCTAAAGGTGGACTGCTGTGGATATCTGGTGATATTGCTACAACATTAGGGTTTCAACAAGACACAGTCATTAAAAAGAAAACCCTAAGCCCTTACGTAGCAGACGTTAACAGAGGATTTTCAGCCATGTATGTATATACCGATATCGTGGATGCACGATTTGTCGGTGATGTCAAAGTGCCCCTACTCAGAATTGTCAATACTCAAGGAAGTTATGGTGAAAATGTGAACGTCAGTCTCCATAACCCACAATATATTCCTGTCAAGGTAAAGTCCTTCGAAACAATTAAAGTGCATATAAAGGACGACAAAAACGAAAACGTGTCATTTGGCTTCGGGAAGTCGATCCTGGCACTTCACTTTAGACAGCGGAGATCTTCGTATTTCATTTAAAAAATGAGACATACAATTATTCCAGACGTAAAGCAGTTTCAACAACATTATTTGAGAAAACAACAAGGCGGAAGTCTACCTGGTTTCCGAGGTGCACGTAATCAGAAAGGTTACGGCATTGGAAGTTTTTTTAAAAGTATTGCACGCTTTGCAATACCTCTGGTAAAACGAGGAGCTCAGGCTATTGGAAGAAGAGCTCTGCAAGCTGTAAAAGACGTTGGTCAAGATGTTCTGGCAGGGAAGAATGTAAAGCAAGCGATAAAAGGGCGTGGTTCTGAAGCCGTGAATGATCCTGCTCAAAAAGGGGTCCACCAGATTACAAACCAATCAGGAGCCGGTCGTAAACGCAAACGGGTGAATTCTCCTATAAAAGGCAACACAAGATGTAAAACCGTCAGTCATTCGCAAACTGTGAAGAAGAAAACATCTGTGCCTACGGAAGCAAAGATCGGACCGTTTATGAAATATAAATCATGAGTCAAGCTTATAGTGCCCTACATAAAGATTCGTGCGAGTGTGGAAAATCAGAATTAGATTTATTTGTAATGCCTGCTACACAAGTAGAAATGAATAAAGGATTTTGGGAAGATATAGATCCAGTATCGAGTATTGGAGCTTCAGACACCATCGAGTTTCTGTGTGCTGCAAATTCTGATGTGTATACCGATTTAGCAAACAGTTACCTACACGTGAAAGCAAAAATAACCAACAACAACGGATCTAATCTCGATGAAAATGTTCAAGTCGGACCTGTAAATCTGTGGATGCATGCTTTATTTTCTCAAGTAGAAGTTTACTTGAATAATAAACTTGTCACACCGTCGAGCACTGCTTATCCCTACCGATCATATATGGAGACTGTACTGAACTTTAGCAAAGACGCAAAATCATCTCATCTAACCTCAGCGTTGTTCTATAAAGATCAAGCTGGTCGAATGGATGTCGTGAACCCTGTAGCAGTAGATGTCGATGCAAACAAGGGTTTGAAACTGCGGTATGATCATGCAAGCCAAAGCAAGTCTGTCGCTATGGAAGGAAGAATCCATTCAGACCTGTTTGCACAAGACCGCTATATTCTTGGTTCTGTACCAATCAAACTCAAACTAGTGCGTTCGAGAAACCCATTTTCACTGGTATCGGCAGCAGATCATCCTGACTTTAAAGTGGTTTTGGAAGAATGTGTATTTCGAGTTCGACGTGTTAACGTCTCCTCTACCGTTGTGATGGCTCATACCCATGCCCTTCAACGTGTTACGGCCAAGTACCCTATCAATTGTGTCAGTTGTAAAGTGGTTTCTGTACCGAGAGGAAATATGTCAGGCAATCAACCAAATATATTTCAAGGCCCTATACCTAATCGAGTGGTTATCGGAATGGTAGATGCGGATGCTTATAATGGTACCTATACCAAAAATCCTTTCAGTTTCAAAAACTACGACATCACTTCTCTTGGTCTAACTGTAAATGGAGAACATTTGCCTGGAAAACCCTTACAACTGAAATTTGCTGCTGCGAGAGGAAGTAACTACGTGTCCGCTTTCCAAACCTTGTATGCTGGTACTAACAAGTTATTTCAAAATGATGCCAATGGTATTACACGAGATGAGTATGCCAATGGGTACACTCTAGCCTCCTCCGCAGGCAACTCTTTTGGGCCCTCGCTTTTCATCAGGGGACATGTGGGATTTGTGTGACACAAGGGATAAATGATGGGAGTGGGGGAGCGAAAGAGGAGGAGCAAAAGAGCGGGGAGTTGCCTGCCAAAACCCGACATATTCGACTGTATCTGCGCATATCTCGCCGTGCATGACAAACACATTTGTAGGAGGGAGGGGAAACGACATTTGCATAATAAAAAATTATCGTCTAGGGGAGGGAATGCGGCTATTTTTGTAAAAGCAAAATGGCGTCAAGCTCAGATGCGACTTGTTCAGATTTTCTGCTGCAATCCCTGGAAAAAGTAGCTTCGATTCCTCCACTGGACTTTAATAGTCAGCAGAAATATACAGCAAAAGGATGTAGAAACTCAATAACTGTTGGTGCTAGTTCAAGTTTTGAAGCAGCAATGAAGTTCGTCTTTTTTCTGGACGAACGTCGCCAGCTGATGAGAGAAACCACCGCAGAGATCATTGATGTTTCCAATGGAGACCGTTTCTTCTACGATGTTTTTCATTTGGACGACTTGC
Organism: Corallium rubrum; assembly: GCA_964035015.1. Lineage (NCBI taxonomy): Eukaryota > Metazoa > Cnidaria > Anthozoa > Scleralcyonacea > Coralliidae > Corallium > Corallium rubrum. Next base: position 70,572,424 of record OZ035997.1, read on the forward strand.
CGGTTGCGGAACTGAGAATATATACATTGGACGACTTACCGGTTGTTTCCCGAGGGATCAGACATTAAGTGTTTTGTTATATAGCTTGAGTTTCGCTGAATAATTTCGACGTTTATCAAGGGAAAGTACACACAAGACAAACGCTATAAAGACTTACCAAAACATTTCGCCTGGCTCCGTAATTTCACTTCAACCAAACAAATATAAGTCTGAGAACAAAAGAACAGCAATACATTTCTCCTGTTAATCTTCACACATGCTTCGAAGACCTATAAATATTCTTTTTGTCGTACCAAACAAGCGTTTGTTCATAGGATGCCATGAAGAGTTCAAAGTTCTAGCGGGCAACAATTGAAAACTTATTGACCTAGCAGGCAATAAGTTCCCAATTATTGCCCGCTCGGTAGACATTGAAATTTAGCTAAGGTCATGTGACCACAAACCAACCAATGACAGTCATCGTTGCATCCAGTGAAACTCTAGCTATATAACAAATATATTATATATATATATATATATATATATAATATAGCATGTTCTTTTGGGTGAAGGAAAATTCGAGTGTAGAATATATACATTTTAATATATATATATATATATATATATATATATATATATATATATATAGCATGTTCTAAAGATTTTGGGTGAAGGAAAATTCGAGTGTAGAATATATACATTTTAAGACCAAACCGGGACCAGTTGCGAAAAATGCAACTACCCAGGTCTTCCAGCAGGAATTGAACCCACGACCTTGCGATTCTAGTGCAATGCTCTGACCACTGAGCCACGGAGGGCGTTGCCAGGAGCCACTAAGCCACGGTATTGCAGAATACACACAATATACACCTGTATATAAATAGTGTATATTGTGTATACATATACTTACTTAACTGTATAATAAAGAATTATTGGATGAGGCTGAGCAGGATATCAGAATTATTCAGACCGAAGTCAGCGTTATCGACCGAGGATTCTGACCGAGGTCTGAATAATTCTGATATCCTGCGTAAGCCGAATTCAATAATTCTTTTATTATTCATTCTGCAACAAAAGTCAGCCATGCGAATAAAAATCAAAACAGACAAAAACGTCAAACTCAAACTTATATTTTTTATTTACAAATAAGCCACCAAAATAACAATATCAACACACAACAGAATAACAAAAGAGATAAAACACAAAGTAAAAATTGATTTTAGCTTGTTTCTTTTAACCGAAATAAACATTGCAATTATAGAATGTATTTCTGTTCTTTGAAACCTGCGAAGTAGAAGTTGACTGAAAATGTTCATAACGTATGTCTCTAAGCAAAGTTTCTTCCTGTGAATTAGAGAGAAGAGGAGACGGCAAGTCTCTTAGCAAGATTTCTTCCTGTGAATTAGAAAGAAGAGGAGACAAGGCTGCTGTTCTTTTGAGCACGGTGTTAGAAAGTGAATCAGCACTACTTTCTGTTTCACGACCAACGTCTCGGGCAAAAGCCGTCAGCTGCTTTGACATTTTTTTCCTTGGTTACCTCATCTGTTTTGCTGTAGCTGCGGATTGAGCTTTCATTCCTATGTCCGCTCACGGTCATAATATGCCTAGCTTCGAATCCAGCTTTATCTAAGAGCGTAATTGAAGTAGCGCGAATGGAATGGTTTGTGTAAATGTGAGACAGTTCTGCTTCAGTAGATATTTCTTTCATTTTGTTTCCCAGCATTCTCTCACCCACGACCATATTGTCATACCGTATTTCATTGTCTGTTTTTTTTTTGGTCGCAGAAATAAGAATTCGTTGTTCGGATTTGAATGTTCTATGTACTTCTCAAAGGATGCGATTGGGCAGAATGGACCACCTGTCTCGTACATTGAACGCTTTCTTCAGGATTGTTATCTTCTCTATGGTTCTTTGTCAGTTCGTCAGAAATCTTCGTGACATACTTGACTCCACGGTCATTGGTTTTTACAGCAAAATCAGCTTTCTTCAGCTGACGTAAGTTCTGTCTGCCACGACGACAAAAACAAAGAACAACCTCGAAGAAGACTTTATTTAATAAAGTTTTTGGTGTTTCAGTACTGAAAACGCCAGATTCATACAGTTTTTTCAAATCGCCGTCAGTAATTGCTGGCTTATGTTCAATTTTAGTGAGTCCGTTTTTTTTCATTTGAACACACTGAGCACGATAAACTTTGTTCGCTACTGCAAAATCGTCGTCATTTATAATATCATTCCTGATTTTGCTTTGTAATATCTACAAAGTCCAAATCTCAAGCTTTGCAAAGTTGACTTTGAATAAGCCGAGCCGTCTTTCTTTCTTGCTTCGACATAGAAAGTGCTCAAGCATTTCGCCAATTCTGGTGGTTCAGTCGGCTCTGCCAGCTTCTTTTCACTTAGGTACTCAAAGAAAACCTGCTTCGCTACTTTGGTACTTTTCTTTGTATTTTCGGAATCTTTATCTTCAATTATTTTTTCAATTTGCTCTGGTGAAACCGAAGCGAAACGAGCAGAAGCCATTGTCAACACTCAAAACAAAATAGTTTTTACAAAATTTCCCGCACTTTTGCAATTCATGCGAGATACCGCTGAAAAAATATGCGAGCACTGTATGGACATGACAAACACGACATTTATTTGTCATGTCCAAATTTTCCACATGACAAATACGAGATTTATTTTGTCTGCGCCGAAATACGAATAATTATATGTAGGCTCTCAACCAATGAGAATACGAGAATATAGCACAATGAATAATAAACTCAATTACTATACACAATATACATGTCTATAGTCAAAACTGTATATACTGTATATTATCACCATATACACAATATACATGTCTATAGTCAAAACTGTATATACTGTATATTATCATTTTCAACAACCTCTCGTCTGTATATAGTGTATATTGTGTATACATATACACTATATACACAATATACATGTCTAAAGTCAAAATTGTATATACTGTATATTATCATTTTGAACAACCTCTAGTCTGTATATAGTGTATATTGTGTATATACTGTATACATATACACTATATACACAATATACATGTCTAATGTCAAGACTGTATATACTGTATATTATCATTTTGAACAACCTCTGTCGTGTCTTTACATTTTATTAAACAGAATATCAACATCCACAGTAAGACAGCCCGCATGGCGAATCTGCCAGTGCACATGACCACTGTCACGTCTATATATATAACACCATCTTGAAACGGGAAACTCAACGAGACCCCCTCCTGGTGAAAGTGCATGATTCAGTTATGAAAGGGTGGTCCAGCCGACAAGATGAAGACACCAAACCTTTCCACCGTCACAAAAATGAACTAACAGTTCATTGTGGTGTTCTTATTGCTTGGACACAGAGTAGTCATTCCAACCAAGTTGCACAATCAAGTGTTAACGGAACTCCACCAAGGTCACCTCGGAATTGTGAAGATGAAGTCCCTGGGAAGGAGCTATATTTGGTGGCCCAACATTGACAAGGATATTGAGCAACTAGCCAAAAGTTGCCCTGGTTGTCAACTTCAACAGAACGAAGCCAGCAAAACACCACTACATCACTGGGAATGGCCCACAAAACCTTGGCAGAGGATCCATTTGGATTTTGCAGGACCATTCCTTGGCCGAATGTTTCTGATAATCGTGGATGCACATTCAAAGTGGCCTGAAGTAGAAATGCCATCGACAACATCAGCCCAGACCATTGAACGACTCCGCACCATATTCAGCCGATATGGAGTTCCAGCACAGTTAGTGATGGACAATGGGCCACAGTTCACTTCTGCAGAGTTCCAACAATTTTTTAAGGTAAATGGTATCAAACATATTACCACAGCCCCATTCCACCCTGCCACCAATGGTCTAGCTGAACGGTTTGTGCAAAGCTTCAAACATGCTATGAAGAGCAAGAAGCAAGGTACAGCCCAGCTGAAAACCAATATGGCAAAGTTCCTTTTGGCATACCGAAATGCCCCTCACTCGTTGACTGGAGAACCACCATCCGTATTGTTTCTGGGGAGGCCATTGCATACTCGGTTGGATTTACTGAAACCTGACCTACAGATGAAGATTGTGAATCGACAAATAGACCAAATAGCTGTGAAGGGACAGGCCTGTACACGCCAGTTGTCGATTGGTCAGAATGTCATGGCACGCAACTACACTGGACAAGGCAAGTGGCTACCAGGTATAGTTCGAGCAGAAACAGGTCCCCTTTCATACGAGATAGAAATCGCCCCGAATAAAGTTTGGCGGCGCCACATTGATCAGCTTCGAACCTCCAGTGTCAAATTGAGCGACCATGCTAATAACACTGAAGATAGGGTAAGAGAGGAGACCGATGTGACCGAACCAATTCCAGAGTTAGGAGAACCTACCCAGGGTATTACACCAATGGAACAAACCGTCACCGAGGCTGCTAGTAATCCAGTGACAACCTCGGGTCCTCTTTTAGGACTGAATCATAATGTCATGTTCGAACAGTTACTGCTAAAAATAATAAGTAAAAATTGAGTCAAGACCCAACCTGTTTGGTGGCTGGTGTGCTCTAGATGGATAGCGTTGAACAGTCTCACCAGACCCTATTACAGCAGCACTAACTTGTTGTGGTACTAGAGCGGAGTTGTTGCTGTGTTGATAGCAGGTTTGGTGACACTTTCTCCACTACCTTGTTGCACTGGACCTGTTCTGCTGTGACTGGCAAGGGTTCAAACTGTGTAGCATAAAACAGGCCAAGTGGGTCGACGACCTCTTCTCCTTGTGTTTCCTCCATCTGCAAGGGCAAACGGGATAGGCCATCAGCATTTCCATGCAGCTTGGTGTTCTTGTACTGAATTGTGTAGTCAAAACCAGCCAGGAACAATGCGTATCTTTGTAATCTAGCAGCAGTAACAGCAGGTATGCCTTTGCTGGGATGGAAAATTGACGTGAGAGGCTGGTGATCAGTCAACAAGGTGAAAGGTCTGCCAAAAACATAGTTCTGGAATTTCTTGACTCCCCACACTGTAGCGAGAGCTTCCTTGTCAATCTGCGCATAGTTCCTCTCTGCCTTTGAAAGGGATCTTGATGCAAAACCTATCGGTCGCTCTGTGCCATCTGCCATGATATGGGAGAGTACTGCTCCGATTCCTACAGGTGATGCATCGCATGCCAGTTGCAGTGGAAGCTTAGGGTCATAGTGCGTCAGCACCAAATCTGAAGTAATCATTTCTTTGATCTTGCCAAATGCTTCTTCACATTGATCTGTCCAGTTCCATTTGTAGTTACTCTGCAGCATTTGGTTCAGTGGGTGCAAGACTGTAGCAAGGTTTGGCAGAAATTTGTGGTAATAATTAACCAATCCAAGAAATGAGCGGACCTCTGAAACGCTCTGGGGATGAGGTGCATTCACTACTGCAGCTGTCTTGTCTGTGGTCTTGTGCAGGCCTTGACGATCAATTCCATGGCCACAGAAGGTGATCTTCTCTTTGAAAAACATGCACTTTGCTTTATTGGCTCTCAAACCATGGTGATGCAGTCGGCAAAGAACTTCCTCCAGGTTGGCCGGATGTTGTTCATCACTCTTACCCGTCACAATCATATCATCCAGAATGCAGCTAGTGCCAGACGTTCCTTCCAGAACCTGATCGATGGTGCGCTGCCATATGGCTGGAGCAGAGGTGATGCCAAATACCAACCGATTGCATTGAAACAATCCCATGGAAGTATTGATGGTAAGGTATTTCTTGGATTCCTCCTCCATCTCGATCTGATGATAAGCTTGTCGGAGGTCGATCTTAGATAACTTTTCTCCACCAGCCAAATGAGCAAAAATATCTTCAATCCGAGGAAGGGGATATTGCTCTGCTTGTAAGACTGGGTTGATGGTCCCTTTAAAGTCACCACAAATACGGACTGAACCATCCTGTTTTGGCACTGGTACAATAGGTGTTGCCCATTCACTCCATTCTGTTTTAGAGAGGATACCTTCGCTCTGAAGTCTCCTCAGTTCATCTTCCACTTTGGGTTTTAAGGAGTAGGGAACTTGACGAGCTTTGCAAAAACGAGGTTGACTACCTTCTTTCAGGGTTATTCTGGCTTTGGCTGATGTAAAAGTTCCCAGCTTGTCTTCAAAAATATCTGCATACTTATCTAACAGGTTGCTTAGCTTCTCTTGCGTAGGTATTGCTGGGGTTTCACGTCGGTTATGTGAGAGTTTCAAATACTTAATTGTTTTCCAATCTAGACGGAGCTTGTGGAGCCAATCTCTATCCATTAATACCAGTCCTTTAGTCTGGACCACATAAAGAGGTAGAAAACATGCTTGGTCTTGGTATTCAACTTGTACGGTAAGACAACCAACAGGGTATACTTGCTCACCAGTGTAGGTCCTTAGTACAACTGATGTATCCTTCAGTTTCTTGTCTGAAAATCTTTTCTGGAACAATTCATATGGCAATATGGACACAGCAGACCCTGTATCCAATTCCATATCCAGTGGTTGACTTTCGACTGTTACTTGGACCCATATCACATCGCTGCTTGATTTGTTCATGTTATGAACTTCAAGGCTACCCAAAAATTCTCCATACTCGTCTGGTTCTTTTTCAATGGAATGTGCAGATCTCTGGTTACTTGACTTGGCTGAGGTTCTGCGCCCCTGGGTTTGTTGTGAACGACAAACTCTTTGAATATGGCCTCTCTTACCACACTTGTGACAAGTTTCTTTCTTAAATCGACAGTCAGTTGCAGTGTGTGTATTTGCTCCACATCGATAGCACGGTACTGGGGGTGGCAAAAAACTCTTAGATCTGGTCATTGTCAGTTCGTTCAGAGTTGTTTTTTTCTCGAAGATCGTCGTGAATCTCTTATGGCATCTCGTGTGGCTGCTTCCATTGCCACTGCTATCTCAACTGCTTTGGAGAACTTTAATTTCGATTCTGCAAGAAGCCGTTTCTGAATCTGCTGGTTACTTAACCCACACACAAGTTTGTCTCGCAGAGTTTCTTCCAAACTATTTCCAAAATTACAATGAGTTGTCAATTTCTTTAACTCAGCTACATAACTTAAGATGCTCTCCCCTTCTCGCTGATTTCTCTTATAAAAACGAAAACGTTCGGCTATCTCTACTTACGATTTCCTCAAAGTTCTTGTCTGCTGGCTTTTCAGGCAAAAGTAAATCCTTTAGTAACGAGTATGTCTTGCTTCCGATCAAGCTCAGCAGAGTTGGCACTTGACGTTGTTCATCAATGTCGTTTGCTGCAAAAAAATGTTGCACTCAGTCGACATATGTCTCCCAGCTTTCTTGGGTTTCGTCGAAAATCTCGATTTTTCCGGTCGTTGTCATCTCTGGACTTATAATAATCCCATATTCGTCGCCACTGTCGTGTCTTTACGTTTTATTAAACAGAATATCAACATCTACAGTAAGACAGCCCACATGGCGAATCTGCCAGTGCGCATGACCACTGTCACGTCTATATATATAACAACCTCTAGCCTGTATATAGTGTATATTGTGTATATACTGTATACATATACACTATATACACAATATACATGTCTAATGTCACAACTGTATATACTGTATATTATCACTTTTGAGCCTAGTCTGTATTTAATAGATAATTACTGAGGCCAACGGCATTATTGAATATATTGCAGCTAGCTGAGGATGTAGCCCGAAGCTGGCTGCAATATATTCAATAATGCCGTTTGGCCGAAGTAATTATCTATTATAATTACTGACCCGCGTCAAATTCCATTGTTCTCTGTCTGCATTATATCAACGATTTCAGGCACCCCATTCCCAAACAATGAACAGGATGTATTGTTTACAATTTCAGTAGGAAAGTTTTTGAATATCACTGTCAGAATTTTAGATTAGTTATAGAATTTGCGTGTTTTGTTTTGTTTGATTGTTATTAATGTGGACTTTGGAAGAACATTTGCATATTATAAGAGAACAAATAATTTTATTTATTCAATTTAGTTAGGCTTAGCTAGTGGCGTGGTATAGAGATGGAAGATTCTTCAGAAGATGAAAGTTTTTATATCACACAGTCGTCGACAAATAAGCGAAAGCTAAGCGAAGAAAGAGACGTTGACGTTCATGAACTAGCTGTTCTTTTCGAGAATGAGAATGCACAGGAGGGAAGTGAAGAGACTGATGAAGATAGAAAAGGTACGGAGCACGTGGCGAATTTAAAATTGTCGAAAGGTTGGTTCGCTAGTTTAGTATGTTCTTTTGCTTGTTGAGTTTTTAATGTAATGAAATGTGTCGTTTGTAACCAGGAAATAGATTTCGAAAACCGATAACGTCGTTGGAGTGCGAAAAGTTCAAACAAAGTTGGACTTCGGAAGCTAGTCGAAAGAAGTGGCGTTGGGTGTTGAAAACATTTGAAGAGTGGCGGACCGAAAGAAATCATGGTGTGACTAATCTCACCTGTAGTGGAGAACCAGTGATGAACGCAAGCTTAGAAGAAATGTCTGTCGATGAATTGGATTATTTCCTGGCACGTTTCGTTGCAGAAGTGAGAAAAGTAGACGGGAAAGAGTATCCCGGCAAGACTATATATGAGATGTTAAGTAGCATTCAAACGTATTTACGCGTGGAATGTAAGTGTAATGTGACTTTAATTGATAAGACAAGTTGTGTATTTAGAGAGTTAAATTCGGCGTTAAATTTTGTATTGAAAGAAAGAGCAGGGCAAGGATTAGGCGTAGAGGTCGCACAAGCTAATTTTATATCGGAAGAGCAAGAAAATTATTTGTGGGAGCACGGTTTCTTAGGAAGCAGCGGGGCAAGTTTGCTTAGAGATACGTTAGTTTATGTGTTCGGTATACAATTTGCGCTTAGGGCTGGTCAAGAGCATAAAAATTTGAGAAGTAAAAACTCGCAACTATCCCTACAAGTAAGTTGACGAATTTGGGTCTGAATATTTGCAGTTAGCCCATTTGCGTATCAAAAGAAAAGTTGTTCGGGCATATAAGAATTTAGAAAATCCCCTTCGTTGTCCAGTTGAGCTTTATAAGAAATATTTATCTCATGTTCCAAAGGAAATCAGCCATAACGCGTTCTATTTGCGAGCTTTGGCAAAGCCAAATGGTGATATTTGGTATTACAAAAAAGCTGTGGGTAGGGAAACGTTAGGAAATGTGGTGAAAAATATTATGAAGAATGCCGGCTTTGAAGGGCATTTTACAAATCACTCTCTTCGGCGTAGTTGCGCTACAAGATTGTACAATGCGGGAATATCAGAACAAGTTATTCAGGAGACGACTGGTCACTGGTCATCTGATGGGGTTAAGGCGTATAAATGTACTTCGACGTCAATTAAAAGAAAAGCGAGTGAGATATTACAAGGTTCCAATTTACGTAAGGTTGAAGTGAATACGGAAGGTGAAAAGAAAATATGTTTAAAGAAAAATACTGAAAATGACGTGTCTGACTTATGTTGTGATCAATCGCTTGTAATTAATACAGGGTGCACTAAGATCGTTGTGTCGTATAAATGAATGCTTTAAAAATGGTGACTGCCGATATGATGTTATTTAGTGCAGATGTTGTGTAATTATTTATAATATAAAATATGTCCTGTTTATGGAATTGTGTTCTTGTTTTGTTGTGTACAATCGCACAATTTTTTATATTGGTAAAATCAAGAGTAAGCTTGTAGATTCATCTAATAATTATGAGGAAGACTGTTTTTAGCTTGTTTTTTTACTGCTGGGTGCAATATTTTTAATATTGCAGTGTGCTAGCAGCAATATTTTTAATATTGCAGTGTGCTGGCTGCAATATTTTTAATATTGCAGTGTGCCAGTTTAGTACGTTTATAATTACCCCTGATAATTTCCCCGCTACCAAAAAGGACCGTCGCCGTTTTCCTAAAACAGCCTGAAATCGTTGATATAATGCAGACAGAGAACAATGGAATTTGACGCGGGTCAGTAATTATATAGTGTATATTGTGTATATAGTGTATACATATACAGTATATACACAATATACATGTATATTGTCAAAACTGTATATACTGTATATTATCATTTTGAACAACCTCTCGTCTGTATATAGTGGATATTGTGTGTATAGTGTATACATATGAACTGCCTCCTTTAAGCGAATCAAGGTACTAACAGAACAGAATGTTTTAACAGCAAATTTGGGTCAATTTCTAAACTCTCATCAGCGCATATCGTTACACCCCGATGAATTAATAATGTATAACATTTCCGTAAATGAATAACCTGATGAAACACGTGTTATTATTAAAACTATATTCAAACCTATCCCAACCCTAACCCTAAAGTTCTCTACAAATCATTCCAACTATGCTATAATATATCTCGTATAATAAATCACCATCACACAATTTGAACTGTAGAATAGTCATGTTTATTAACAAAGGCAAAGTAAGTAATGAATATATTTATAAATGTCAGCAATCAATGTTTCAAAATCGGTAAATCAGTAATGAATATTTATGAACGTCTTTAATGAGGATTTTGTGATGTACATTATAGTCAATCTGCTAAGACTAAGTGATTCAAATCACATTCTTTTAAATTAATCCTTTCCTAATTCTTCCTCTAAATCCCTATTGAAACGCTCATTTACATACCAGAATAAAACCTTCCTCTTAAATTGTAACATTTTTCTCGTAAGCTTAAAATACTCATTAAGTCTGCGGAACCCTTGTTCACAAGATTCCGTATTGGCACCCTTGATTGCAGCAAACTCTGGTAAAAATGGGTGGTATTTACACTTAGGATTGTTTGCAGCCAAGCATACCTCTTCGGTATGTTTCGATAAATGAAAAATATCTACCAAAAACTTCACGTTTTCCAGAAGAACCTTCACCCCAGCACTACCATTATTACGCTGATTCTTCAAGAATGGAATTAGCCCACAAGCACGGTCATACCCCAAATATTTTAACCTGTCGAAATCTTCAGCATTATCACAAAATGTTCTCAGTAGGAACAGAAATACTTGTGTGAGCGATTCAGAAGTAAACATCTCCGTCATGTTTACAACAATACCACATGGCCGTATGAGAGCAAGCATGCCTGCCGTTGTTTCGAAAAACAAGGAAATGTTCTCCTTCTTCTTACAACCTTCGCTATTACCATCATTCTCTCCAACACACAATTCGCCTTTCTCAGGTGGAGAATGAAACTCCACAGGCATATCCACACCATCACAAACCTCATCTGTCTCGTGATTTATGTGAACGGCACAGAATTTCGAAGGCGCTTGACTCTTGCCACCACTTATAGGAGAGTTGGGCAGCAATTGAATACATTGGGCAGGTCTCGACGAAGTTTTACTTTCTCCTTTGGTAGAGCACATTTGCCTCGTTTCAAATGCTCATTGCCATCGACTGTAATATAACCTTCGGCGCATCCTGTGTACTACATTTATGCCTCACCCATTTCTTGGGAGAAGAGCAAATAGCTTGCCACATCTTCTCGCATAATTCTTAGGCGCTTGACTCTTGCCACCACTTATAGGAGAGTTAGGGCAGCAATTGAATACATTGGGCAGGTCTCGACGAAGTTTTACTTTCTCCTTTGGTAGAGCACATTTGCCTCGTTTCAAATGCTCATTGCCATCGACTGTAATATAACCTTCGGCGCATCCTGTGTACTACATTTATGCCTCACCCATTTCTTGGGAGAAGAGCAAATAGCTTGCCACATCTTCTCGCATAATTCTTCTGTGTTCACATGCTTGCTGTTGTTATCGTACGTTACTTCCAAATGCCTCTGCTGCAAATCGCCTTTCTCGTGGTAATAGTTCACAATTACCCACATGAACCACGCATCATTTACCCGATCTTCATTTAACTGCCATTCTCTGTCTTTCGTTCGCGCGAATTCTTCTAATTCTGATAGTCTGCCCCTGTTTTCCTCAGCAAAATTGGCGTTGTAAACTTTCGCTCGAGATTGAAATGTTGCGCCATTCACCCACATATTGTTGGAAATATCTTCTAACAGCTGTTTCTCGAAAACCGTTTGTGATGTCACTTGAAAATAACGCATGTTTCTATCAGAAGGATCGCAATAGACCCTCTTATTTGCAACCGCTTTGTAACTTGGGTAGAACTTCGTTTTACAAGTATTGCACTGACCATGAAATTGTGCGCCAACATACGTACCACTCATGGTGTATACCAGTGGAAAGAAGGCCTATTGTCCATTTTTATTCCGTTACCGCAACATTTCAATGTAGGTGGTAAGAGAATGATTGCCTTGTTCGCTGTTCTTCCACTCGCCCCCAACACCTTAACATCAAACTCTTCCGAGATTAAAAACGGGTAATTCTTTCTCAATAACTTGCTCAACAACCGGCACTCTTCGATATTCTTCAAATCAAGACACTTCCCTTTACAATTTACACCATCTCCTCTTTTCCCAATGCACACAGTTGGACTGACTGCCCGACACAAATCACTTGCCTGCCCTCTTACAAATTCGGCAACCAATTCCCAGCGATTTGGTGTTCCTTCGCGGAAATGCTTAAACCCGTAAATAAAAGCACTAAACTCCTCAAAGTTCGTTACAAACGCACACATATTTAACTATGTAACTCACTTGTGGAACAGTTTTAACTAATACATCAAATACGCCGTGATAGCTATATATTCTACCAATATCAACTTATATTTCAAATAACTAAATTATATCCTGTTACACCTTATTTCCAGTGCGCTATCTCCCACCAGATTGACACTTCAAAGTTCATTCTCCACGATGACAACTAACGAAATATAGGACAAACAGAGTAAGTATCATTTTCCAAAAACTTAGCCGATTACGTATTGAATTCTTTCAACCGCATGAAAAATTGAAACATTTTTATGCTGTGAAAGTCTGCGCACAGAAGGTGATATATCACCGAAACGGAAATACAAGCGCGTCGCACGCAGGCTATTAAAATGCAATGACCACACGTGACAGTTTTCAACCATGCACTTCACACCACATTTTCTTTCATGAAAAGTTTCCCCACGCGATATTTCTTCGTGGTAACTAAACCATTAATTCTTTTTATACTTTTTATATGACAATATGTCACAAACCAATGTTGATGACAATCTATTCACCGACGAAAACAATCAAATACAAAAGAAATACAAACACAGTTAAAATAATATTTCGTTTGCCGCTATTTCCTATCGCTTATATCCCTTTCATCTCCCTCACATCTATAACGCAACACAGCAATCCTCCTAAACATTACATATTGTACCTATGTAGTCTATTTCTACCTCAACACGGTATTAACTCAATTGAATAATTAACTTCTTATTATTTCATGAGCACAAATAATTTTACAACGCAAACTCACAACCATCGCAACGGGTGACATGTCACAATGTCATTCATATTAACGTCATAGGCTGAGTAGTGCATAGGCTGTGGCCATACACTTAAACCATATATATACTGAAAATTGTCACTGTTTTCACGCGTCATGTATGAACAAGTGAAAAGTTCGCATATAACAATCAGAAATTAACCAACTTCCTATCACCCGTTGTAACACACTGGCGGGTTTTTTCCCCATCAGTCATGCACTGTGCATCAACACTTCTCACATGTCAATCAAAAATATGCAGCCTGACAAACTTACACCATTATCAAACATAACAATCAACAATATTTCTCAGCATCATTCCAAAGCGTCATTTCCCTTCGTTGACTCATACAGTAAACATGTCCGCTCACACAACTACTTTCTCACTGGCAGAAATTGATAAAAGAGTTGCAGCCGCCCAGCAAATAGAAATCGAAATGAACAAAGTCTCGACAACTGGCATTACAACTCTTGTAAAAGCTAACGCTATCGCCATTGGTAGTCCAATGGAGTTCATCTTCTTCCCTCTTCTCTCCATTTCCGCGCATTTTATGGGACCAGTCAAGCGTGTGGTGCTTAACGACCATTGGCGAGAACCCCTTATTATTTGGAGCGTGGTTTTAGCTGACAAGGAACAAAAGAAATCCCCTGCGCTTCATCGTTTCATCAAGCCCATACAAGAGTTAGAAGAAGAGATGAAGCAGCTATCACAACACAACGAAACCCCTGAAGAAGATGCTGACGAAGAAACAACAAGTTCACCTCAAATTTATATTGAGCATTTCTCAATGGAAGAGCTACACTACACATTAAAGAGAAACGGTGGAAGAGTAGTAGGGCTTGACGATGAGATATCACTACTCTATCAACAGCTGGACAAATACAGGAATGGAAATTCAGACAGAAAAACGCTACTTTCGCTTATTAACGGAAGTCCTTGGAGAAGAAATTTTCGCAGTTCCAACAGTGCTATATTGCACACATGCTTCAACATCGCTGGCTTTGTTCAACCAGACGTCGTAGTCAATCTTCTCAATGGAAACGACTATGATGGCTTTTGCAACCGACAGCTGTTTGTTTTGCCACCTGAATTGGACGTGGATTATGATGAAATTGTTTCACCTCCGCCACAGACGCCAGAGCTGAAGGACATCTTCACGATACTTGACGAAGATCACCGTAACGCCACAAACGACTACACGCTCTGCCGTACCCTGGGTGCCAGAGATTTTTCGACGCTCGTGGGGGATAACGGGGACACACGAGGAAGCCAGGCAGTAAAGTGGGAGGGGCCAACCCGGAAGGCGAGCGCGAAAAACCTCTGGAGCACCGAGCCGTGTTTTACTGTTTTGATTTGAAATTTGAAAACGCCGTACCGGAGGGCCGTACGGGTAATGATATTTTAACAATCCAGAGTCAACTCTATTTTGTATTTCTCAAACAAGTAATACTGCTATCATCTCGACAGTCTTCTATACATTAGACCACTAAAAATTGCTCAAATTTAATGAAACTGGTTGGATTTTAGTTTGGGCGACATGACGCTGCCCGATATTCACTATAAACTTTCAAATCCGCCGTCTGTTACTTGTCATGCAGACACTCAGACAGTTATAACTTCCAAACTATGCAGTATTGAACACTATCTTGTACGTATGTTGTTATTAATTTCATAAGCTTCCCTTTGATGTATGGCTTATGTTTCTGGGTTATATGGAATTTTTTCAAATGTCCAAAATGTTCACTCAATAATAAATAAATATTTATTTACTTAACGTCTCACATGAAGTCGGTTTAAATAGAATTTCAGATGTTTAGTTATATTAAACGCAGGAACTGGAACGACTTGAACTTCAAATGAAAGCTTATAGATTTCTAACAATATACTTACAGGATATATTTCAACGATGCTGTCTTGTTGTTTGTTATATATATTTTTTCAATGAAGAAGACGTCTCATCGCTGACGTCGCTTTAATTCCTTCATGTGTGATTCGATCAAAGAAATCAACGGACACAACACGAGCATTACAGCATTTTTCGGGAAAGTCGTGTAGCCAATATCATAAAGCCCTTGACACATAGCTGGAACCAGTTGGAAAATTAGAGATTTTCCAAAACCAGTTGGTAACATGGCAAAGACCTCACGCTGTTGCATGAAATTGAACAGACATTCAGCTTGATTCTCACTGAGCTGGCAAACCTCGGGGAAATGCTTTAAAACATTACCAACACACTCAGAGAAATCTTCGCGAGAAAGTAAAGTCATTTTACCAAAGAAACCTTTACATGTAAAAAGATGAACCAACAGCAGAATTGTTTGAGTTGCGTTTGTGAATCCTATGAAATATTGACAGACGCTTGTATAATTATGTCAACTTTTGGACGATGACGTAAGCGTTCGATATTCAATAAAACAGCTCGTTAGATATGTTTTTTTATTTTGACCAATCAGAATTTATACATCCAAATTTCTGACTAAAAATGTCATCTTAGCATTTTGATTGGTTCGGCGGGATCGAAGGAATCGCGCTCTGGTCCAGAGGTTCTTCCCGCTCGCCCTTTTACTCCCTCAAATATATCCCCTATAATCCCCTACTAACCCCCCTGCGAGCGTGGAAGAACCTCTGGCACCCAGGGTAGCTCTGCCAAGAAGCACACGAAGAATTTGTTGCTTTCCACGACAAGTTGAATGAAAGAAAAAGAGCACAACATAGACGCGATAAAGATCGAAAAAGTATTTTATCCAAAGCCAAAGGCCAAGTTGCCCGCCTTGCTGCCATCTTATACGCTTTGCACCAATCCGTTGTTGCTGTATCAGACAACGCAAGCGATCAAGAAAGTATGTGGTCCTTCGAAATTCCACGAGAGTTCCAACCCCCATCACTGTCACTAAAATAACACAATGCCATATCCAAAAACGAGTGGACAACAAGTATCGGAAAGAAGATGAAGAAGCATTAATGGAAGATGCAGTTAAAGTCACTCTTGGTAAGATTGTTGTCGAGCAATACCAAGCAGGCAAGAGCACCCAAGAAAAGAAGACCTTCGTTAAAAGGAAGCTCGGTGACCTTGATGAAGAACACAAGGAACTTTTAAAAAGAATGAAGGTCGATTTGGAAAAATTTCAGACATAAGCTATTCTTCAATAACAATTTTACACATTGCATTCTCAGCGAACCTCTAGGCGCTATAATGTTAATTATTCTAAGTTTCAATTTTCACAATATCCTTATTAAACACTTTCATAAATATTCATTGCTGATTTACCGATTTTTAACTCATTGATTGCTGACATTTATAAATATATTCATTATTTACTTTGCCTTTGTTAATAAACATGACTATTCTACAGTTCAAATTGTGTGATAGTGATTTATTATACGAGATATATTATAGATTTATAGCATAGTTGGAATGATTTGTAGAGAACTTTAGGGTTACGGTTAGGGTTAGGGTTAAAACTATATACACTTTTCACTTTAGACGTATACTATACGTATATTGTATATATATATACACTATATACACAATATGCACTATATACTCACTTAGTTTCATTCTAACTCTCACTATATACACTATATACACTATATACACTATATACACTATATACACTTTTGACTTTACACGTATACTATACGTATAGAGTGTATATATATATATATATATATATATATACACTATATACACAATATACACTATATACTCACTTAGTTTCATTCTAACTCTCACTATATACACTATATACACTATATACACTTTTGACTTTTGACTTTAGACGTATACTATACGTATAGAGTGTACATATATACACTATATACGCAATATACACTATATACTCACTTAGTTTCATTCTAACTCTCACTATACACACTATATACACTTTTGACTTTAGACGTATACTATACGTATAGAGT
The DNA here is from genome assembly GCA_964035015.1 of Corallium rubrum. Taxonomy (NCBI): domain Eukaryota; kingdom Metazoa; phylum Cnidaria; class Anthozoa; order Scleralcyonacea; family Coralliidae; genus Corallium; species Corallium rubrum. The sequence continues at coordinate 70,589,685 of OZ035997.1, forward strand.
GTACATATATACACAATATACACTATATACTCACTCAGCTTCATTCGAACTCTCACTATATACACTTTTGACTTCAGATGTATACTATACGTATAGAGTGTATATATATACACTATATACACTTCTGACTTTAGACGTATACTATACGTATAGAGTGTATATATATACATTATATACACAATATACACTATATACTCACTTAGCTTCATTCTAACTCTCACTATATACACTATATACACTTTTGACTATGGGACATCTATAGTGTATATAAATATACATGGGGAATATACACAATATACCCAACATATATACAGTGGTATACATATACACAATATACATATATTTCTGTATATATATACACTATATACGCAACATGTATATAGTGTATATTCTGCAATACCAGGCCTTGAACCCATGACCTTGCGATACTAGTGCAATTCTCTCCTGGCATTACCACCTTATTATATATACAGAACTCGCGATCAAGCTCTCAGCAACGCCCTCTGTGGCTCAGTGGTCAGAGCATTGCACTAGTATCGCAAGGTCGTGGGCTCAATTCCTGATTGGAAGGCCTGTGTAGTTGCATTTTTCGCAACTGGTCCCGGTTTGATCTTATAATGTATATATTCCACACTCGAATTTTCCTTCACCCCAAATCCTTATGACATACTATGTAATCGAGTGAAATGCCCAATATCACTTATAATATACCCAATTCTCTCCTGGCATTACCACCTCATTATATATACAGAACTCGCGATGAAGCTCCCGGCAATGCCCGCCGTGGCTCAGTGGTCAGAGCATTGCACTATTTTAAGTGCAACCATGCGTAACGACAGTAAGCACATCAGGACAGTTTGGCGGTTTAGGAGCTGGACGTAATGGATATGGCTTCACGTCCCCAAGAACCAGAACAACGTCCCACTCAGCCATCCAGAGTCAAAGAAGCAGACCAACAACCTCAAGAGGTAGTTCAACAAGCTATCCCCAACGCAGATGCTGTTCACGAGATCGCTGCTAATCAGGCAACGCATGAGCAAGCTCGGCAACATCCAAACTTAGAGGTATTTCCATGCCCATGTGTAGGTCTTCTCTTTAGATAGCGTTAGTTGTTAGTCCGTTGGTGTCTGATATGCTTGTATGTACTGTCAGTCTTGCTCTTACGTCGTTTCGTTTTAGGCTTGTTCTCCCGTTTTATGGTGTACGGGTCGGGGCTTTACTTTACTCTGTCAAATTGACACGTGTTAACGATGTTCATTTTATTTTGCCTGGTAGTGGCCAGTGCGATAACGATCATCGTCCAAGCGATGCGGAAGTTCATTTTACTTTGCCTGGTAGTGGCCAGTGCGATAACGATCATCGGCCAAGAGATGCCGAAGTTCATTTTATTTTGCCTGGTAGTGGCCAGTGCGATAACGATAATCATTCAAGAAATACCGAAGTTCATTTTACTTTGCCTGGTAGTGGCCAGTGCGATAACGATAATCATTCAAGAAATACCGACGTTCATTTTATTTTGCCTGGTAGTGGCCAGTGCGATAACGATAAACATTCAAGAAATACCGACGTTCATTTTATTTTGCCTGGTAGTGGCCAGTGCGATATATAACGATAATCGTCCAGACTTATGAAGCCGTTCGGTTGTTGGCCGAAAGTATATATGTTCCTGCATCGTGGTAACTGTTTGAATAGAAACGTTCCTTATTATTGAGTTGGCTATTTTCGGCGTTCCCGGTTGTGGCCGTGGACGTGGAACAGCGATTTATTATGATGGAGTTTATAGCCAAGCTTACTGTGCGTTTGATGTTATACACTCTCGGTGGTGGCCGAGCGGAACCTTTTTGTATGCTTTGGACTTTTTGCACTTGGCACTCTGTCTCTGGCTTATGTATTTGCATACAGCACAGAACGTTTTTAAACAATGGGGATTAACATGTCATCATTTCAATGTGTATAGCACTAAGGGGTAATTGTGCCCTAGCGATTCGACTTTATTTTGTTTTCTTTTCTTTATCTGTTTCCCTGGCTTGGTATTCACTTTCATCAGTCAAGAGCTCGAGACATTTGAAGCTCACTCTACCACTGTTTGAGTTACCCACCCTTTGACCCACCCGGGGTTAGGCCACTTGCTACTGCTCCCACAAGTGATTTCGGCTATTTAATTGCTGCCCTACGTTCGAACAGCGGGTTACACCCACTCTGCCGTTATGTTCAGTTACACAATTTCGAGATATAATTATAGACTTTTGGGATCTTAAGTCGAGAGCACGATCACCACCGCCATAGCGATAATGACAAAGGCCACCTATGTCACCGGCAACCCCGGTGAACCGCCGTGTGATTTGTTTTTCGACGGTGTCTTTATTCTTCCTTTAATGCTTTCTCAGTCTAATTTTTCAATAACGATTGTTGTCGTGGTGTTGTCTCTATTGTCTTACGTAGTGAATCATTACGTTAGTTGTTTTTTTCCCATTTTATTTTGATTTCTTTTGCCGTTGTGTCGTACCTGGGTGCAGGCGTCTGGTGCCTTTTATGCCTCTAGGGGTTGCCTAGGGGCGATACTTCGGCGGGTGCTATTAGTTTTTCGGTTAAGTGTTTAGTTATTGGTTTATTACTTCATTTATGTTTTACTAGTGCCGTTGTGTCGACCTTTGGGTGCGGGCACCTGACCTTTTATGCCCCTCGGGGTTGCCTAGGGTCGATATTTCGGTGGGTTACGTTTCGTTTCGTTTGGTTTTAATTTTTATATCTACTGCGGAGGCGCGAGTAGATAACGTTGCTGTTGTGCCTGTAATGTACTGTAATGTCATGTAATGTAATGTCCTGTAATGTAATGTAATGTAATGTAATGTAATGTAATGTAATGTAATGTAATGTAATGTAATGTAATGTAATGTAATGTAATGTAATGTAATGTAATGTAATGTAATGTAATGTAATGTAATGTAATGTAATGTAATGTAATGTAATGTAATGTAATGTAATGTAATGTAATGTAATGTAATGTAATGTAATGTAATGTAATGTAATGTAATGTAATGTAATGTAATGTAATGTAATGTAATGTAATGTAATGTAATGTAATGTAATGTAATGTAATGTAATGTAATGTAATGTAATGTAATGTAATGTAGTGTAATGTAGTGTAATGTAGTGTAATGTAGTGTAATGTAGTGTAATGTAGTGTAATGTAGTGTAATGTAGTGTAATGTAATGTAGTGTAATGTAATGTAATGTAATGTAAGTTCAGTCCAGTTCAGTTAAGTTAAATTACCAAAAGAATGCCTTCGGAGCCAATCAAAACATAGCATTAAACGATTCACTGACGACAAACCACCGAAGACAAGATTGTAAACCAAGTACTTCATGTAAGTCAATGCTATGGCAGCATGGAGCGAAATCGCTTCAAGGAGCGGGAATCTTTATTTCAAGTATAGAAGTTTTTACAAGCTTGGTAAGTATTTTAAGTCGGAATCGTAGTCGGGTGTGTTTATAAAAGTCCTCAATCAGTGTATGAGGAAGAGGGGTCGATTGAGCCTACTAACGAACAGACAGCTACCAACAACACTTTCTCTTCGGCTTTAGACTTCGATGACAACAACGAAGTGCTAGACAACACGCTGTTACATTACTTTGGTTACCAGTCATTTCGTCCTCTTCAAAGGGAAACGATCGAGTCTACTTTAAAGGGAGAAAACGTCATGACTGTTGTGGGTACTGGTGGGGTAAATCAATGATGTATTTCTTACCAGCCGTTCTGGCTTCAAAACCGAGTTTGGTTCTGTCACCTACAAAGTCTCTAATAGATGATCTCTTTATTCGATGTGACGATCTGAATATTTCTGTTTGTAAATTCACTGCTGATGTACCGAAAGAAGTTCAAGACCAACAGCTTCATCACATAGAGGACTATAAGATAGTACTCGCAACTCCAGAAATGTTAAGTGAAGAGAGTCCATTATTCAGAAAGGTATTAATTCTGTCAGACGAAGGACAATTGGAAAGGATCGTAGTGGATGAAGCACATACTGTTGTGAGTTGGGGGAGTACTTTTCGTCCATTATATCACATAGTTTGTAAAGAACTTGCAAAGATCAATTCATGTCCTAAGCTGCTGCTTAGTGCCACTGTGACTGTTAAACTGGAATCAAAGTTACATGATATTTTTGGTGACTTTAAAGTGTATAGATCATCAGTATTCCGACGTAATCTCTATCTGGAGGTAAAGGAGAGCACCAACAAGCTTTATACAGAAATAACAAACTTTATTTTATCGCAAAAAGGGGAATGTGGAATAACATACTGTGTATTTCCAAATGATGTATCGAAGATTCATGCAGAATTACTAAAACGAAACATAAACTGTGTCAAGTATCATGGACAGCTGGCAGAGGAGGTGAAACATGCCAGCTATAAAAAATGGATGGATGGGGAAGTAGATGTTATTGTGGCAAATTCGTCTTTTGAAATGGGTATTGATAAACCGAACGTCAGATATGTTATTCATTCACGGCTACCAACGAGCATTGGTGACTATTTTCAACAATGTGGTTGAGCTGGTCGAGATGGGCTACAATCAACATGCCTCTTATTTTATAATTATGTAGATAAGAACATGTTATGTAAATTATTTGAGAAGCAAGGTGATCTTAATTCACAGCTATCATCCTTCTTGAATGACCTCATCAACTACCTGGAGAACCCTGTTCAATGCAGGCACCAATCCTTAATGGGCTACTTTGGTGAACAAACAGACAGCTTTTTATGTGAATCAAGTTGTGACAACTGTCGTTATCGTGGCAGCTATTTTATTAATGATGGAACAACAGATGCATTTAAGGTTGTCCAGTCCATGGTGAAATTAACTGGAAAAAACATTACATGTAAAACATTGAAACTATTTTTATCAGGCAGCCGTCAGAAATACATACTTGAACTTGGACTTGATTCTTTAAAAATTTTTGGTATTTTACAGAAACAATTTAGTTCTATTGGGTTATTGAGTAAATTTTTACATTTATTAATCTTTGCTGGTATTTTGGCTTTCCAATCAAAAAAAATTTTGAGTTTCCAATCAAAATTTCCAATCAGTTTCTCCATTTCTTGGACCAAAAGCGCATGATTTACTGGCATTTAACACTAGTGTTGCAAAATATGAAAAAAGGTAATTTTTTGTACATAATATGTCGTTTTACTATGTTACATCATGTCATTTGGGAAATTTCTCTCTCTCTCTGTCTCTCTATATATCTCTCTCTATCTCTATCTCTCTATCTCTCTCTCTATCTCTCTCTCTATCTCTCTCTCTATCTCTCTCTATCTTTCTCTATCTCTCTCTCTATCTCTCTCTCTATATCTCTCTCTATCTCTCTCTATCTCTCTCTATCTCTCTCTATCTCTCTCTCTATCTCTCTCTCTATCTCTCTCTCTATCTCTCTCTCTATCTCTCTCTCTATCTCTCTCTCTATCTCTCTCTCTCTCTCTCTCTCTCTCTCTCTATCTCTCTCTCTATCTCTCTCTCTATCTCTCTCTCTCTCTCTCTCTGTCTGTCATGGCGGACGCTGCTCTGAACGTCGCTCCAACAACGATGATTCAATATGGCCATCTTCTTAAATTTGCTGATGGAAAGAAGCCAAAGTTATTATGGAAGGGCAGTAAAGACGAATTGGGAGAATGTTTAAACTCTGTTTTTGAAGTTCCAACCTCTGATAGTGATATTGAATGGTCGGAAGATTCTACACACAACATGCTTTCTTGTCGAATTAACAGTTTGGTGTTCAAGTTTTACACTGGAACAACCACCTTGTTTATTCAAGGGCAAGGAGATCTTCAAGCTAAGCGTAAACTTCTAGACCTCCTTGGTAAAGGTAACTCTGTAATTGACTTAACTACGGATTCTCAAAGCGAAATGAATAGCCAAAATGGCGGAGAAGACGACATGAGTGATGAAACCTATGAATCACATAATCATGTACAGAATCATCTAATAACACCGAATCAATCCGATCAGTCGATTATGGATGAAATCAAGGGTTTACATACTAAAATCAACGCCTTCAAAGCAGACTTTGACCAACTAAAAAATTCATTAAATGCTACGGCGAATCAGTCAAATCAACCGAAGGAAAATATGTTAATGAAAACCACCGCCCTGCTCGACGAAAACAAGTCCCTGAAGGCTGAGATCTCAAAACTAGAGATGGAAAAACAAAGTTTAATCACAGCTTTGTCTTTGGTGAACAACGAGCTTGTACAAGCTCGTCTGGCTAACAATACTAATCATGCCACGAAGCCGAAGGGAAGTTCTGTTGAGGCGCCTTCAAATAAAAAGAAAGAAAATGATCAGAAATATATATCTCGTACCATATTTGTCCTTGGTGATTCAATTGTAAAGGACTTAAAAGGGCCTAAAATGTCAAAAAATGACCAGGTCCATGTCAAACCATATTCAGGTTCAACCACGGACGATATGCAACATTTTATGAGGCCGTGGATAAGCAAGAATCCCGACGAAATCATTCTTCACGTAGGTACAAATGATATCAAGCCATCTACTGATGCTTTGGAATTGGCAAACAAAATCATCTCTCTTGGCTTGGAAATTAAAGACCAATCCGAGAAGACAAAAGTGACCATATCAGCATTGGTTCATCGAGCTGATAACAAGAAGCTAAACAAGAAAGTTACCGAAGTGAACAATCATCTGCAAACACTTAGTGATGATAACGATTGGGTCGTTATTGATCATTCGAACTTGAATCAGGACTGCTTTGATAATCATAGTATTCATTTGAACGCTATCGGAACCAAGAGATTTGCTTCTAATATTATTAATCATTTTCGTATTACTAAAGATAACTTGTGACATGTTGGAGAAACGGTAAGCCTTAATAAGCCTTCTATTAAAACACCAATAATGTCTAATTATTCTAGTTTAGAAAAATCTTTGAGCTCTATTAGAGGATTCAAAGTTGCCTCACTTAATATTACTTCGTTGGTCAAATATATTGATCAACTGAGAACTCTAATGATTAATCAGCCTTTAGACATTCTAGCAATAAATGAAACGAGACTCGACGATTCAATCATGGATTCTGATGTCTCACTCTTTGGCTATCATATAATAAGAAAAGATCGCAACCGTTTTGGGGGAGGTGTTTGTATTTACATCAGAAATCCCATTCAATATATGGTTCGCGATGATATACCTATTAATCATGCTATTGAAGCTATTTGTCTTGATATTATCAAGCCTAATAGTAAACCATTTACTATTGTAGCATGTTATAGACCCCCAAAGTCTGATCAGAACATTTTTTTCCAAACTCTAGAGTCTATTATGTCAATTCTCGATCATGAAAATAGAGAAATAATTTTAACTGGTGATTTAAATTGCGATTACAATAGTTCAAAATCTGAATCACACACCAATGCTTTAAGAGGCATTCAGGAGATTTATCAGTTACACCAGCTTATTAAAGAATCTACACGGGTGACTGATAAGTCTGCCACTATGATTGATCTTATATTCACCAATGATTTGAATAAAATTGTGTCCTCAGGATTGGTAAATCTAGGGATAAGTGATCATTCCCTAATTTACATGGTTAGGAAAGTTTCTATTCCTACTCAATTCAAGCATAAGGTTGCACAATTTCGATCTTATAAGCATTTTAATTCTAACCAATTCAAGATTGATCTACAGAATATCCCTTGGGATATATTATTAAACGATTGTGAAAATTCTGACTTAATGTGGGGATGTTGGAAAGAAATGTTCTTATCAATAGCTGACAAACACGCACCCATAAAAAAGAAAGGGTCAGGGCCCGTAGGGTGCCCTGGATGACTGTTCCTATTAGGAGAAAAATGATTATAAGAGATCGGTTAAAACAGGAGCATGCTTTATCCAAAGACCCAAGTTTATGGGAAAAATACAAAAGTATTAGAAATGAAATTAATTCTATGATCAAGAAATCCAAAATTGATTTTTATTCAAATCAATTTAATACGAATACCAAAGATCCGTCTAAAACATGGAAGATTATAAACGAACTTCTTTCACGTAAAACCTCTTACTCTGAAATTAAAGAGCTACTATTTAATAATAAACTTGTTACTAATTCATCTGAAATTTCCGAAGCTTTTAATGAGCATTTTACAAATGTTGGGCCTAATTTAGCTGCCAACTTACCTAATATACAAAACAATGTAAACAATCGGGAATTTTTGAAGCAAAATAAAACAGTTGAATCTACTTTTAAGTTTACTGAAGTGAGTATTTCTGATGTTCTTAACATTATTAAAAATTCTTCAGTCAAAAAAGCTACTGGTTTGGACGGCATTTCCATGAGATTATTGAAAGAAGCTGCTCCAGTTATAGCCAGCTCATTATGTGTCATTTTCAATAAGTCATTAGCAACGGGAATCATCCCTCATGACTGGAAATGTTCCAAAGTTATTCCGATTTATAAAATCGGATAAAAAAGCTGACCCCAATAATTATAGACCGATTTCGGTAATTAGCATAGTGGCTAAGATATTTGAGAGAGCAGTTTATAATCAATTATCTGCTTATTTCAAATATCATAATTTACTCAATAAATATCAATCGGGTTTTAGAAGTAACCATTCTACTGTCACTGCATTAATTGATGCTACGAATGAATGGTTTACCAATTTAGACGAAAGCCTTTTAACGGCAGTTATATTTCTTGATCTTAAAAAAGCGTTTGATACGGTAAATCATGCAATATTGATTGAAAAATTAAAACTGAATGGTATTTGTGATACCGAATTGCAGTTCTTCCAATCATATTTAAATGGTCGTCAACAACAATGCTACGTTGATGGTAATTTATCAAGTCCTCGAACTGTAACTTGTGGAGTTCCGCAGGGAACTGTTTTGGGACCATTATTATTTCTTATTTATATTAATGATTTACCATCATCGTTGCATAATTCTAAACCAAGAATGTTTGCTGATGATACTAATCTAACATTCAAGGCTGAGACCATTTCCGATTTAGAGCATCAGGTGAACCAAGATTTGGAAAACGTTAATC